>CM060350.1:22598239-22680739 GCA_030674155.1 Stramonita haemastoma | reverse complement strand
ATGTTTTTTATTTCATTTTCTCTTATGTATTTCACTTAGTCATCGATTTCATTGCTGCCTTTTTGTTATTTGCTACTGCTCGCGTGCTTTTATCTTTGTGGGTACACGGTTTTAAATGAGCTTGTAGCGTTTTCTAGATTGTGCTGTGTGTGTGTGTGTGTGTGTGTGTGTGTGTGTGTGTGTGTGTGTGTGTGTGTGTGTGCGTTCGTTCGTTCGTTCGTTCTTTAGATTTAACGTCTATTAACTATTTGTGATATTACGCGCGTGCGTGAGTGTGTGCTTCAAAATCAAATTATATCCAGATTGTACTTTGAATAAGCAATGCATTTGCTTTTTTTTAATCAAGACACCTTACTAGGAACAAAAAACATTTACATTAGCATTCAAAAAGACTTGCGCGCGCGCGCGCGCGCGTATATGTATGTGTGCGTGTGTGTGTATGCGTGTGTGTGTGTGTGTGGTGTGCGCGCGCTCCCCACATACGAGAGAGAGACAGAGAGATGCTGACGGACAGACAGACAGAGAGAGGGGGGAGTACAGATCAAAGTGTATGCACCGGAGATCTTATGCACATACTCTACATTTAAAAACAGTCAGTCATTCAGTAAAACCCGGAACAAAGACCTTAGTCAAGTACACGTTTTATTTTTGGTCATAATTTTCACGCATATTTGTATTCCCTTTCATCATTGAAAAAAAAACTGTCATTCTAAACTTTCCTTTTTGCTGCATTTTAGCTGCGAGCCGGCTACCCAACCCTAACTCCAGTTTTGTTTTGTTGTTTTTGGCTGAAGGGGTGGGTAGGCTTTTCCCAATGCTCTGACCAGCAGTGACATATGACCGATTAACTGATTTTTGTTTGCTTTCGAATTACACAATTTGAAATATTCCAGACCACAACAATGTGTTCATTCCAATATGCTTTCAAAGCACAGATGGCAAAAAGCTTATATCCACTCATGTTATTTTTACAGCCAAAAAGCAAACCCCGATTGAGCAAGTGCAAAACAGCTCGTAGAAGATGGGAGTTTTCTTAAACTTGAATTCGTCTTAGAACAAGTGAGTTCGAAAGTCAAGTGTCAATGGTGTGTGCTCACCACCTACATTCTAAACTTCAATATTAAAGCATACATTTTTATCAGTTTTGCGCAGGGTCGTTTTGAAAATACACAAAACAAGGGAATATAACTCTACATTTGCAGAGTAAAAACTAAAACCCAGCTTCTCAATCCCAATATATTTTTACACAATGTACATAAACTTTACTTTTGACTCCGGAATACTACTAAATAGGGGAAGCAAGCACCAAACAAAGTGGGGCGCATAAACTTAATTTATAACAAATTCACCAGGTGCCATGCAAAACCGTCTAAGAATCTCACATAAATTCATCCGCCGATGTGCAATTAATTTCAGTATTCAGTGCGCTCTCTCTCCTCTCTCTCTCTCTCTCTCTCTCTCTCTCTCTCTCCTTTCCTCTCCCTCTCTTCTCTTCTCTCTCTTTCCAGCACTATTGCAGTGAAGTACTATACTACTTTCTTACATTTGCTCACTGGAAAAATGGATCATAACGAAAAAGTACAAACGTTTTAAATGCACAAAAAAGCAGACAAGTAATCATAATACAATGAGTACTGATCTATGCAACGTTTTGCCAACAATTTTCATCTTCAGTCTTGCTTAAGTTTTAAAAAAAATATTTTGGGGTCTCCAAATATTTTCCAATTTCCGGGGTTTTTTTTCTTAAACTTTTTCGGTCTGTTTATTATTTTTTTTTATTAAACATGTGAAGCCTCCGACATGTTCTCCCACTTTTCAGATTTGACACAAAAAGAAAGGCTGTAACAAAGGCACATTGTGTTGGCAATGGAAATATACTGCTTAGGAATGCAGATGGAGTGGTCTCTTAATGGACAATACCTGGGTAATGAGCATGTCTTGACCTATGGCAAAGTAACAGGCAAAAAGGAAATAAGGTAACAGTACACCAATACCAGATGACAGCAATCTTGCACGCATTTTATAATGAAAGGCAAAAATGTTTTCTTACGGATTGTGTCAAATACGGGAAACTGCTTTTTGAAAGGCAACAATGTGTACATAGGTTTGGGCTTTTCTAATGCGACATTTTTATTCTTCCTGGATATCCATCCTTTCCAAAATTATTGTGAGCTTTTTAAAAGTCATGTTGGTTGCAGCTTGAAAATCCAGAAATTCTTAAGTTTTCTATAAACCACACACACATTCTATTTCAGTAGATTTTTTTTCCACATAATAACCCCCCTCCAAAAAAACAAAAACAAAAACAAAAAACATTATAAAGGTTCATACACACAAAAGGGTATGCAGCTTTTCTGTTGGTTGCACAATATAGGGTACATTGGTGATAAACACCTGGGGTATACCATTCAATAAATTTTCCTGCAGTACAAATTCATCAGTTTAAACAGTATTTCTTTCGCTCCTATTTGGGTATGGAGAAAGGGCGACTTTTTCTTTTGCTCTTGTTGGGGTATGGGGAAAGGGGGACTATTTCTTTTGCTCTTGTTGGGGCATGGAGAAAGGGGACTATTTCTTTTGCTCTTGTTGGGGCATGGAGAAAGGGGGAATAATTTCTTTTGCTCTTGTTGGGGTATGGATAAAGGTTATATTCTTTTGCTCTTGTTGGGTATGGAGAAGAACATTTCTTTTGCTCTTGTTGGGGTATGGAGAAAGGGGGAATAATTCTTTTACTCTTGTTAAGGTATGGAGAAAGAGGGAACATTTCTTTTGCTCTTGTTTGGATATGGAGAAAAGGTTATAATATTCTTTGCTCTTGTTGGGTATGGAGAAAAGGTTATATTTCTTTGCTCTTGTTGGGGTATGGAGAAAAGGTGAATATTTCTTTTGCTCTTGTTGGGGTATGGAGAAAAGGTGAATATTTCTTTTGCTCTTGTTGGGGTATGGAGAAAAGGTGAATATTTCACTCATTTGGGTATGGAAGAAGGGTGAATATTTTGCTCCTTATTTGGGTATGGAGAAAGGGTGATTATTTCTTTTGCTCTTTTTGGGATATGGAGAAATGGTGATATCAGGTGATAAAGGGAATAAGTAAAACTAAATGCAGTATATGAGTACACACACACACACACACACACACACACACACACACCACACCACACCACACCACACACCCACACCAAACACAACACACACACACACGCACGTCCTTTTCTATAAGGTTTGATATTTTTCGTTTATATATTCCCTTAGATGGCTTGACAAAAAAGCAAATGTTTTGCTTATGCAATACCATCTTGAAATAGATTACTGTTCGAATGAATTTGACACACACTGACCTGAACCTGCTCTCTACTTTGATAATGCCCCTTCCCTGTAATGTATTCCTTTTGTCTTAGTATTTTCCTCCGATGATTATTCAAAAATATTTTCTAAAACCAGCGCCCCTTTTTTTCAATTCCCAGTTGGGTTATTTTCTATCATCAAAGTGATTTTTTCTGTCTCTTGACTTGGGTCCCGAGGTCCAATGGTGAAATTTCTTTTGCCTATGAGACCGTTTTACTCCAACCATTTAGGTAGCCATAATTCGCTTAGAGGATACAGTTGGGAACATATCCCATCAAATTTACCAGTAGAGTCGGGAGGTACCTCACAACACTTTCGGATTATCCACTACTGTGGGTTCTTTTCATAAGACAAGTCCTAAGTACCTGGATCTGATTGACTTAAAGTCTTCAAAAGGCTTGACATTTTCGATACTTTTTTTTTTTTTTTTTCAAAATACTGGACATTCAGTTTTCAATAGACCCTTCAAATCATTTTAAAATGCATTGTAAGACCAACACCATCTTTAGTTTTGGAATGTTAAAGACGTTGAAATGAATACTTTTTAAATAAACCGCTTCTAAAAGCTCCCTGTAAAAACCACTTCTACGTATTAAATTTTAAAAAATTGACTGCCTACCCCCAATTTCCAGTCATTGCAACTCTTTCTTCATCCTTATATACAGAACATTTAACAACCCCCCTCTCCTTTCCTAGAATTTTTTCCCGACATTTCTAGCGCCCATCTCCCCTCAAACAATGTGTAGCCAGTCACTGTCAGCATTCCATGCCTATTGCCCACCTGCCTTTTGTGTCCACATGTGGGGCCAGGGTTAAGGTGAGGTTAGTGTTAGGATTAGTTTCAACAAGTTGAAAGCATGCAAGGGCTGTCTGTCAGCTGGTCGGTCTGAATGTTAGAATGCATGTGGACACAAAAGTTCGTAGACAAGTGGTATGTAGCTGTAGACACAATGGTATGAAGCTCGAAATAGCATCAAGTTTTAAATCAAAATCCGATTAAGCCGCTAAGGCTGTCCGCAAATTTCTGGGGTTTTTTCGGTTATCAAACTGATTTTCCGTCTTCTTACTTGGCCAGGGCTCTGAGATTTTTTGCAAATGCGACTATTTTTTCCTCGCCCATTAATGTAGCTGTAATCCCACTTCGGGGATTCAGTTGAGAATTTAACCTATCAAATTTACCAAAAGAGAAGCGAGGTACCTCCCTGCTCTTTCCGATTTTCAACTGTCGTGGGTTCTTTTGATACAAGTCCGAAAACACACGGTTTCAAACTGGTTTAGAGTCCTCTTTAATTAATACTTGACATTTATTCAAATTTTTTCCTCAAACTCGGAAGAAATGACAAAGCTAGGAATCGAATCCAGAACCCTGTGGTTTACTTGTGAGATAGGTGAACGTCTAAATCCTCCTACAGCCTTTATTCTTATCAAAGTGATTTCAAGCCCAAAATATTTTAATAGGTTGCATCCATTTAAATAGCTCAAAACGAACTCTCGGAAAAAAGTTACAAGCTAGCTATTTATTCTTTCCTCACTGCTGTGAATGTGCTTCCATAGTCTTCCTAAACACACCTTTTCTTTTGTACTTTTTTTTTACCATAATAATGTCTCCTCCCTACCCCAAACACAGACACAGACACAGACACAGACACACACACACACACACACGCACGCACGCACGCACGCACACACACAAACACAGCACAGCACAGCACAGCACAGCACAGAACACACACACACACACACACACACACACACACACACACACACACACACACACACACACACACACACCAAATCACTATAAAAAAAATTAAAGGTTTGCTTTGTCAAATTAAACTTTTTAGAAAAAGCGTATGCTTTCATTAAATCTTATGAACTTGATACCACAAAAAGTTATGAATGATATACCACTGGAAAATCACCACTGCTTCTTAATACTGTGAAACACGTTACCACTTTTTTAACTAGTAGCAAAACCTATATTAAAACGATGTGCTGACTTTGCACAAAAACTTTTGGTACATAATTTTCTACTTGAGCCAAAATCAATGGCTACTTAATAGCCTATTCTTAAGGACGCTTTTACTAACTTTCCAAAAAGTTTTATTTATTTCATTGAAAAAAAAGTACAAAGCACTGCCGGTTGCCCCAAGGGGCAGATAATTTTGATTGTTCTTAATCTTTTGATCCGATTCACTGGAGGAAAACCTTTACCAAACCATTGCAAGTCCTACAAAGCAGACTAGGACAATTTTTTTTTTACAACGAAGCATTAAGAAACATTTGAAAAGTTTGAAAAAGATCAGGAACTATTACCACTGTTGTCCTACAAATTTGATAATTATTAAAGTTGGGACTCCCATATTTTCATAGAGTAATATTTCATTAAATCCCTTTCAAAAAAGAAAAAGCCTTCATGGAAAAAGTTAACATACCTTGTAACACTATTTTCTTGGATTTTTTTAAAAGAGACACTACTACAGAAAACATCAAAGTTTTCAAATATTTCAGTTATGCCACGAGTATCTTTTTCAAATGTTCATTTGATCAGATTTATTTTTTTAAATTGCGTGCAAAACATTTGCAGGCTCTGTCCCACAAGCATCAAGGGAAATACGAAAAATGAAATTTACAAAATCAAGTACACATTCATTTGATCTTAGTGTAATACAGAGACTCATTTTGTACTAGACCATGTCCTTTCATAACAAAAAATTATTGTCCTTGAACATTGTCAGCTTAAGTGCTGCACTGCTGTGCTTTGATGACAAGTAAAATAATAGAGGGGACATTTTCTTGGGAAAAATGAATAAAAAGCCTATTAAAATATCCCTTTATGTACTGATATTCTAATTAAAATATTATTCCAAAAATAAGGGAATAAACAGAACTCTTTCTTGTTGATTTTGCATCTAGACTTTGCATGCTTCCGGCATATAAAATTTTGCTATTTGTTTCCAAAAGCCGAATTGGGTTTTAACATGTGGGCAAGATATTCTGCATGCATTCACACTCATCCGGATAATTTTCGGAGAAGTGGAGTATGCATTGATGTTAACTCCAGGAGAAAAATCACCTGAAATCGCAGGCCCTAGTGACTGATGTAAGGATTGCGTAGTCACTTGTTACCAGTTCCATAAGTTCTGGAGATGACTTGTCAGGAATGAGGTCACTGGCACTTGATTCCAGTTCCATAAGTTCTGAACTTGCAGGCTTTGATGACTGGTGTCAGGATGTGTGGTCACTGGCACTCGATTCCAGTTCCACTGTCCCTGAAAAGACAACAGCACATTTGTTGACATTCAAATTCCTAACTTACTTTAAAGTGTAAAATCGTCTGACTACATTTTTAATTGAACAACGCCTCGGGATTATTCTTTGCAGGTCAATGTCACAAGCCTGTTAATCTCAAAATAGTACATCTATTTGATTTTAGAAGAGTGAATTTCTTAAGTTCTTAAAACATATTTGCAACATCGAAAGAGAGAGATAGAGAGAGAGAGACAGACAGACAGACATACAGAGAGAGAGACAGAGAGACGGAGAGAGTGAGTGAGGGGGGCAGGAGAGAGGGAGGGGAAGCGGAGGGGAGAGAGAGAGAGAGAGAGAGAGAGAGAGAGAGAGAGAGAGAGAGAGATGAGAGAGGAGAGAGAGAGGAGAGAGAGAGAGAGAGAGAGATCAAGACAAAGATACAGAGACACACAGCGAGATAGAGAGCGAGACAGAGGGCGAGAAAGGGAGAGAGGAGAGCGAGAGAGAGAGAGAGAGAGGAGAGAGAGAGAGAGAGAGAGAGAGAGAGAGAGAGAAGAGAGAGAGAGAGAGAGAGGAGAGAGAGAGAGAGAGAGAGAGAGAGAGAGAATGAAACTAACGCGTCAGGAAAGCTGAATTAATCTTAACACTTTAGAAAGCCTGGCCCAAGACAGAATCAGAAAAGTGATGGAAGACAGAAGTAAACATCAACAAGTATGTGGCAGCACACCTTTGCAGACTGATGACTGGTGTCAGCAATGTGAGGTCACTGGCACTTGATTCCAGTTCCATAAGTTCTGAAACTGCAGGCTCCGATGACTGGTGTCAGCAATGTGAGGTCACTGGCACTTGATTCCAGTTCCATAAGTTCTGAAACTGCAGGCTCCGATGACTGGTGTCAGCAATGTGAGGTCACTGGCACTTGATTCCAATTCCACCGTCCAAGAAAATATTATGTCACATTTGTTGACATTTAAGTTCTTAACTTACTTAAAAGTGTAAAATCGTCTGACTGCACTTTTGAAACAAGCCTAGAGATTATTCTTTGCAGGTCAATGTTACAAGCCTGTTACGCTCAAAATAGTACATCTGCTTTTAAAAGGTCGAATTAAGTTCTTAAAACACATTTTCAACACAAAGAGAGAGAGAGAGAGAGAGGAGAGGAGAGAGAGAGAGGAGAGAGAGAGAGAGAGAGAGAGAGAGAGAGAGAGAGAGAGAGAGAGAGAGAGAGAGAATGAATCTAATGGGTCAGGAAAGCTGAATTAATCTTAACACTTTAGAAAGCCTGGCCCAAGACAGAATCAGAAAAGTGATGGAAGACAGAAGTAAACATCAACAAGTATGTGGCAGCACACCTTTGCAGACTGATGACAGGTGTCAGCAATGTGAGGTCACTGGCACTTGATTCCAGTTCCATAAGTTCCAAAACTGCAGGCTCCGATGACTGGTTGTCAGGATGTGTGGTCACTTGCACTTGATTCTCGTTCCATAAGTTCTGAAATTACAGGCTCTGATGACTGGTGTCAGCAATGTGTGGTCACTGACCCTTGATTCCAATTCCACTGCCCCTGAAAACATACATCATAATGATTCATTGACATTCAAATTCTGATGTTATATTCTCCATTGCCTCAAAGTGGTAGATTCATCTGACTGCATTGCACTGAAGCACATCATTGGAATTATTCCTTGCAGGTCATTGTCACAAGCTTTTTAAGCTTGAGCAGAATTCATTTTAAAGGACTTTTTTTTTTTTTAGACATTTAAACATTTGTCAAAAGTTACCTCTAGGTTTTGCTTTAGACGAGATCGGTTTATCTGCTGATAATCTTTGTCTATCAACATTTTTTTTTACCCCATGGAAGATTGGACCAGAGCAAGGGAGAGCATGATGAGAGAGAGAGAGAGAGAGAGAGAGAGAGAGAGAGAGAGAGAGAGAGAGAGGAGAGAGAGAGAGAGAGAGAGAGAGGAGAGAGAGAGAGAGAGAGAGCAGTCAAGTATGTGGCCGGCAGCATACCTTTGTTCTAACTGTAGAACACGTTGACTGGCGTCAGCAATGTGTAGTCACTTGATTCCAGTTCCATCAGTTCTGAAACAGCAGGTTCAGACGACTGCTGTCAAGAATGTGTGGTCACTGGCATCTGATTCTAGTTCCACTGTTCCTGAAAACATACATCACATTCGTTGGCATTCTAATTCTGATATCGTGGGTTACCTCAAAATGTAAATTCTTTTGACTACATTGCTTTGAAATTAAGTTTGGAAATTTTCTTGGCAGGTCCTTTTCCATACCTTTAAAAGTTCAAACAGCGCAATTGTTGCATTTTAGAAGATGAAATTTCCAGATTTTCTTTAACACATTTGTCAAAATCCATCTTTAATTTTTGCCTTTGATCTGATAGGTTTATTCTAAGATTTTATATATGAAAGTTTTTAACCCATCGGAAGAAAAAGAAATAAATAAAGAAAGAAAAAAAAATAGAGAGAGAGACCCACTGACAGACCAACCGACAGAAGTAATCATCTATTTACATCAAACTTTATGAAACCAGAGAGAGAGAGAGAGAGAGAGAGAGAGAGAGAGAGAGAGAGAGAGAGAGAGAGAGAGAGAGAGAGAGAGAGAGAGAGAGAGTCAGACAGACAGACAGACAGACAGACAGACACAGAGCGACAGACAGACAGACAGACAGACAGAGAGACATTAACTAGAAAGAAATCACTAATCTTGCTATAGATAAGCAGCTGTTCAACTGTAGCTGCACAGTAGTCTTCAATATACGTACGTATGGCAAATTCTTCCTGGAGCATGTTCCGCAGCCCAGATGCTGTGCACACCCTGAAGAGGATTCTAAAGACCTCCTCCCTATATGATCCACATGACTTGTAAATACCGGATTAGGACCCCTGTGACACGAAGGATTGGACAGAGTGACAAAGATTGTCAGTTTAGGAAACACTGGAGGACTGGGGGGGGGGGGGGGAGGGGGGGTGACCGAACCACAACCCCTTATGAGCTCTGTTGATCGGTGATGTTTTCGGACACCAGGTGACTTGAGTCGTAGATGGTGTTTTAGACACCAGGTGAGGGTGGTGTTTTCGGACACCAGGTGACTCGAGTCGTAGATGGTGTTTTCGGACACCAGATGGAGTCACAGCCCCCCACGAGCTCCGTTGAAGCCTTGTGGCTGAACATGGTGTGTACGGACACCAGGTGACAGGCTCATACCCCCCCTCATGAGTTTTCCTAATGTCTTGTTGGCGGCGTTTTTGCAAACCAGGTAACGAAGCTCATGAACCCTGTCGATGCCTTGTAGGTGGTGTTTTCGGACACCAGTTGATGGGGTCATTGCCCCTCATGAGTAATGCCTTGTGGGTGGTGTTTTCGCACACCAGGTGATAGGGTCAGAACCCCGCATGAGCTATGATGCTTCGAGGATGGTGTTTACGGACACCAGGTGACAAGAGTCGCAACCCTTAACCCTGCATAAGCTCTGTTGATGCCTTGAAGTTGCAGGTGGTGTTTTCGGACACCAGGCGATAGGGTCACAACCCCGCATGAGTTTTTCTGATGCTTCGAGGGTGGTGTTTTCTCACACCAGGTGACAAAGTCACAACCCCTCAAAAGTCCGGCAGTGGACAGGGTAGTCCAACAGAAAAGACCACAAGTCTGACAGAACTTCGGGAGCAACATTGAGTTAGAGCATGGGGGATATGGAGATGAGCTTTGCATCTCTTCCCTTTTGTGAGCAATGTAAACGCGCGTTTCACAGAGCCTCCTTTTAAGGGACATGCCCGTGGGCTGTGTAAGGCAGGGGCTACACAACTGGTGAATTTGCCTGCTCACCTCTATACATTCCACTTGTATATTCAGTGGTTTTTCTTTCCGCAAATGCTCACTGCTCTCTCAAGTCTTCCACGGAGGGTTTCTGATGTGGTCACTGTCATATGGACTGCATTCTGTTGCAGACATGTCCACTACGTTACCGGACTTCGAGCACAGTCCTGTGGGATCTGAAAGTATGCAACCGTATGCATGAATACTACCCGTGCGAGGGAAACCGAATATTCCCAATTTTGAAGACGAAGGCATCTTCAAATCTCAGATCCCAAGTGAACAAAGCCCTTCAGGGCCTTGTTGAAGGTTTCCTTTTTCCTCCATCCTCTATCCTTCCCTAACAGGGTCCTTGACAAAAAAAAAAGTAGACCAAAAAAAATTAATCAATCATGTGGACATATGGTTCAGAGGTCTTGTCTCCCTGGTTCATCTGACAGCGTTGTTGTCATAGCTTCTGTGGTGAGAAGGTTCCATGACATTTGGGAAATGTCTGATGATAAAACCAAACACAAACATTCTGTAATAAAAACCAAAAATAAATTATGTGTGCGTGTGTACGTGCGTGCGTGTGTGCCTGAAAGAGTATGTGTGTAAGCGAGTGCGTGTGTGTGTATGTATGTGTGTGTGTGTGTGTGTGTGTGTGTGTGTGTGTGTGTGTGTGTGTGTGTGTGTGTGCGCGTACGTGCGTACGTGCGTGTGTGTGCGCCCCGCGCGTGTTCGCACCCGCTCACGGAAATGTGTCAACCTCAAATTTTTACCAGCACTGAAGTTCAAGTGCGCGTCACCCGGTAAAACGAATCCCATTTCAAGCCCATGTACCGATTTCCAATTCCGTAAAGACAAAACAGACCTTCGGGTATGACAGTTTCTGAACAGAATCATCTGCGCTTGAATTCTTCAGCAAAAAGCAGCCTTACTCATGTCCCAACAGTTTATTACGATACTACAACATCACGGTATTCAGCCAAGCCCTATTGAAGTGGAAAGTATAGCCGATATTTTTGTTGGGCGTTTTACAATAACAGAGACGTCGTCTATCCACCGCAGAAAGAGGTAGACAACCGAGGCCCAGCAATCTTTCCGAAATGATCGACTCCCGCAGTAACGCCGCGTAACACGAAACGAGCAGTGGAAGTCCACAACACAAGTGTTCCGCGACAAGTGGACATTTTGTGAAAAGCTCCGCACTTTTGAAAAGTTCCGCATTTTTTCTAGTCTGTGGTTCCGGCTCCGGTTCCCGAGGCACTAGCCTATTAAATCTAACAATAATTATTCTGATCGAAGTGTTGTCAAATACTCGTGTCGATTTTCTTAATTGTAAACGGAATTTTGTAGAAGACAGGATTCCCTCGATTGCAAAAATTAGAATTAATCACATATTAATTAAACAAATATAATACCACTATTGATAATATTTGATAGGACAAGAATAAAATGTCATGGAAAGAAGGAAATCCGAAAAGACAAGGAGGGGGGGGGGGGGGTGCAGACAAAGTGAAAGAGGGAAGGAGAGAAAGTGCAAGATGGAAAGGGAAAGAGGGAGGAAGAGATAGGGAAGGATAGAGAGAGGGATGGGGATAGAGACAAAGAGGGGACGGATGAAGAGAGGGTTGGAAGAGAGAAGAGAGGGAGGGAGGGGGGAGAGGTCATGCATGTGTATAGGAACTGTAAAATGTATTAACGTTTGGGTTTCGGGAGGAGGGGGGTGTAATTTTTCCTAGGTAAATGCGCTACCTAAGAATGCAATCACGGCATACACAAAAACCAGGTAAGATAGCCAAGAATAAAAACAAATACTTTAGAACAAAATGAAAAAAAGATATTGGGTATGTCTTTTTGTTACAGTTAATCTATAAAAAAAATCCTGGTAAATTATAAAAAGCGAAAATAATTACCTGTCTGTTCGACGTTTCCAGTGTCCCTCTCCTTGTGCTCCCATGTTGTGTGGCTTCTTTTTCTCTTTCTCTTCTCTACCGCCTTCATCATCGTGAAGATTCTGTAGACTGTAAGGGGGGGGGGGGAGGGGGTGTTTGAGTATGAAGATTCTGTAGACTGTAGGGGGGAGGGGGTGCTTGAGTATGGAGATTCTGTAGACTGTAGGGGGGAGGGGATGCTTGAGTATGACGATTCTGTAGACTGTCGTGGGGGGGAGGTGGTGCATGAGTATGAAGATTCTGTAGACTGTCGTGGGGGGAAGGGGGTGCACGAGTATGAAGATTCTGTAGACTGTCGAGGGGGGAAGGGGTGCTTGACTATGAAGTTTGAAGACAACGAGGGAGGAGGGATGGGGGAAGGGGTGGGTGTAGGTCACCTTCGGGATTTCAAACCTTCCAGGATGGGGCTGAGAGCAGCTTCTGCAGGAAGGCTGTTGCAGTCTGTGGCCCTGGGGAAGAAGGATGTCTGTATAGTGCCTGCCCTGCAGCAGTTGGGGAGGTGGGGGAGAAGGCTGTCTGTCTGTAGAGTGCCTGCCCTGCAGCAGTGCGGGAGGTGGCAAGCTGCAGACTGTGAACGTCGGGTTCCTTGTGGTGCAGACTGGTTCTTGGCAGTGGTGGTGGTTGCAGATGTTTATCAGGCTTCTGTTGTATTCAGACTGGTGATGGTTGGGGTGGGGGTGGGGGGGGGGTTGCGAATATGTCAGGCTTCTGTTGTATTCAGACTGGTTCTTGGTGGTGTGGGGGGGGGGGGGGGGGGCAGATGTTTATCAGACTTCTGTTATGGTGCTTGTAGAAGAGTCGAGCTGAACACAACGATGGCTATGTTTCTGTGTCTGCCTCCTGAAAGAAACAAATGCCACTGCGTTAGATTGATAAAAAAAAATGACCTGGGTCAAGTTTTAATATATTTCTATCAAAGTTACATGCAGTGTACATCAATTATGCGGACAGATTCCACTGATGTGTTCATTTCAGTGCTTTTATTTTTGTATCCTAAGTTCTGCAGACCAACGATGCAGCCAATACCCTATTCAATGCACACAGGACATCTAGCTCACACTTTTTTCGGTGGGGGTGGGGGGAGCCTAGTAGACAGTTGTAATGTGTGCATGTTCAAGCCACTACCTAGACACCTTTTTGAGGTTATTTATCAACCCTGAAGTTTACTCAGTTCCGACTTCACTGCTCCAGACGTCTGTCGCATGACACTAAACCAAGGCCCTGTTTGCTTACGCACGCAGAGTACCTTGCACAAGTTGAATCCTGTTTTGCACACAGGTGAAATCCCGTTCGGCCTTTCGGGAAAGAAAGCTATTACAAATACGAATACAAACTTTTAATATCTCAAGAACACGATAAATCCATTGTGGAGGGTGGGGGGGGGGGGGGGGGGGGGGGGGGTCAAGCATAGCTAAGACAACATTGTGTGCCGGTAGGAATGATGACAATGTCAAACAATGCATGCACACTGGTGTGGAAATCATCTGACGGCAACAGATCAAAGGTTCAAATATACTCCAGTGGTGAGGGGTTTTTTTTGTTCTGTTTTTTTTTTTTTTAGCTATAACTGATATTCTAAGTTCACCATGCCACCACACGCACGCACGCGCGCGCGCGCACGCACACACAACACACACACATACGTGGGCACGCTGAAAACACATCGTCTGTTCATGATCTGACGGCTCAGAATCGAGCCATCCCTGAGATACCTGTTTTCGGGGATTTTTACCATGGACCTAACATCAGTACCGATTCCACTCCACTCCCCTAAAATCCTTTCGGATGAGACTATAAACCAAGGCCTTGTGCTCAAGCACTCCAGGATATCTTGCACACAGGTTAGAAACCTGTTGCAGCTTTCAAAAGAGGAGGCCATTGTGTGCTGGTAATCACATGCACACAGTGTCATGTTCAGACTCCATTACTGTAGAGGTGGGCAAAACCAGTCGCATATGCAAAAAAATCTCATTATTGGTCAACCCCGTTATTTGCAGAAAAATTGGTCAGTTTTGGCCAGCAGCAATGAAGACCCAAAAAGGAATGGGTTCCCTCAACTCCACCTTGTCCAAAAACTCAATGCACCAACGACTCCTAAACAAGCCAATGTGCACAGTGAACTCACAAACTGGGTGACCTCAGACATTTTACCTCACCTTAACCTTGTTCATTGTGGAGATGCAAAGTTTTAGTTCAGAACCCAGAAGACAACAACCGATCTTTACAAGACCGTTTCCATTGAAAACATGTAGTAACCACAATGGAAAACAATAAGTATGATAAACAAGAACAGAAATAATTACCTGTAGGTGCAGTTCAAAATGGCCGGGCAGCGACACTGGTGAACGTCTTGCCCTGTCCCTTGCACTGCTCAAGTTGTCTGTGTCAGCGTCAGGTGATGAGTGCAGATGAAGTGGGTTTGCTAGCGAACGCAGCACGTCCCCTTCTGCCAATCAGTGAGCAGAGTTCACCACGTGAAGTTGCGAGACGCGAGTACAGTGCCCTCTATCCTCTGTCTCCCTCTTTATGTCCCTTGCATTGTGGAAAAAAAGTATTATCCTCTCCTCTCTCTCTCTCTCTCTCTCTCTCTCTCTCTCTCTCTCTCTCTGAATGTTCCACGTACTGTCTTATCATGGTTACCATCCATATTGAGAAATGTTTTATACATATTTTGTACTCTCTATTTGAATAATCACTTGTGTTGAATGTTACTGATTTTGTGTTAACTTTTTAATTGATTATCCTTTTAAGTAAGCCAAATAACTATGTCCATCATGATTACGAATGGTTATGAGCGTGATTTTTATTACCATAATCATAAGATTAATGAAGGTATTAGAAAATATATGTCCCAAAATATGTGCCTTACAGCAGATTGATTCCTCTCGTATTTGGGTACATAATTATATCTAATGGGTGCCATTACTCTTTTTTTTTTTTTGCTGCCTTGTCTTCTGTGATGTCCCCGTACTGCTGTTCCCGCGCCACTCACTTCAATCTCCCCGCCACAGCCATACCCTGATTCGTTGTGTCTCATCCCCGGGATCGGCATTCCACAGGGAGCACACCGATATTAGGCCGCTGTGGGGCCACCAGCCAGAGGGGCCCTGCACTGCTGCTGGGTCACTTTGGTGGTGTTCAGTGGTGCCTGCTCTGATCTAGCATACACAGGACACCACCTACTAAGCCCCTACTAACGACAGTATTAGCTCAGTCGCGGAGCCAGACTGAGGGGGTGGCACTACTCTTGTGGCAACGAGCTCTCTCCGGGGAGAGCAGGCCGAATTTCACGTAGAGACATTTACCGTGAAAATAAAGTGCTATATAAATACAAAAAAGCACTACCACCACGAAGAAGAAAACGACGAAGAAGAAGAGGAGGAAAAAGAAAATCATTAAGAAGAAGAAAAGAAGAAGAAGAAGAAGAAGAAGAAGAAGAAGAAGAAGAAGAAGAGAAGAAGAAGAAGAATAGTAATAGTAATAGTAATAGTAATAGTGATTAATAATCATGAAGGAAGGTGGCAGGATGGTTAAGACGTTCGTCTGCCAATATGTAAACCGTGAGTTTCTAGGTTCGTACCCAGCTTCGCCCTTTCTTCCCAGTTTGACGAAAAAATCGAACTGAATGTCAAAGTCATTTGGATGAGACTATAAACCGAGGCCCCGTGTGCGAACGCACACAGAACATCTTGCACACACGTTAAAACCCCGTTCCGCCTTTCGAAAGAGCAGGCCATCGTGTGCCGGTAGGAGCGGATGACAAAATTATTAAAACCCAGTATGCACACAGGTGTCGTGTTTAGACACCATCCCTGAGGAAAAATCGGGGAGTTGGAGTCCCAGGGCGGCTCGGGGCTGTATATGGCAACGTTCTGGTGGATGCTGCGACGGTACTGGAACCATTCGTATCGGTCATTGCCTTTCCAATGGATCATTCCAGTGGCGTGGAGAGGGGGGGGGGGGGGGGGGGGGTCTGCTGCATGGGTAACAGCTTGCCCTCCATACTTACTTACCCAGGCTTTGCACTCTAAACACTAGAGCGCAACTCCATAGTCTTCCGAGACTGATGGGTGCCTAATTATTATTATCATTATCATTATCATTATTATTATTATTATTATTATTATTATTATTATTATTATCATCATCATCATCATCATCATCATCATCATCATCATCATCATCATCATCATCATCATCATCATCATCATTCGTCTTCTTTCTTCTTCTTCTTCTTCTTCTTCTTCTTCTTCTTCTTCTTCTTCTTCTTCTTCTATTTTGTCACGTTAGCGCAAGTGTGTTTTATTTTTTAAAAGATTCGCTGTAATTCATTGCATTTATTCACATACATTCCTTTAGGTGTAAAAATATTAATATTGCATGCCAAGCTTTTCAAATTCTACTTCATTATTATGACTGTAATCATCTTTACCAACTGTGCCCCCCCCCCCCCCTCCCCCCCAGGTACAAACACATTCTTTACAAAGAAAATACCTCTCAATCTCAGATCAAGCAGAACATTTGTTTGAGATTGTAATAAAGTCCCAGTGGAATTATCCGATTTAGAGACTGCGCTCGCAAGTCATCCCATTTTGGCACTGCGAGCCACCCTAAAAATGTTTACAATTCTTGAAGCAACTGTGCCAGGCCCACGCAAGCACAAGAGAGATTGCACAAGCCTGAACATGGAGACAAGAGGATCTTTTGCTTCCGTACTTCAATTTATGCGCTGAGTGGTCTAAGGTAACAAACTCTATTCTGGGGTCTCGGTTTTCATGACGTTATTATTTCCCTTGAATAAGCATTTCTCGCCGAAGAATTTTGCACGTACATGCATTAGTTTTTGGTTTCAGAAACACACACACACACACACACACACACACACACACAACACACACCCTGTTGAACTGACAAAGCTTGTGGCGTGGTTCAGATAGAGGATCTAAAGATACAAAACAAGGATATAGAAATAGTATTGCAAAACACTCCACAGTACGCACATAGAGCATATTAGTAATGATGAAGACATTATTTTGTATTTTTGTATTTTGTACCACTTTATGTTACAGCAGATTTGTCTGCGTGAAATTAGGGCTGCTCTTCCCGGGGAGAGCGCGTCGCTACAAGTGCGGCGCCTACACAAGAGAGAGAGAGAGAGAGAGAGAGAGAGAGAGAGAGAGAGAGAGAGAGAGAGAGAGAGAGAGAGAGGAGAGAGAGAGAGAGAGTCAACCTTCTTTCTCAGAATTTGAAAAATCGGAAATGTGAAGTGATAGAGACTTGTGCATGCTTTTGGGGGTTCATAAATACTGCTTCTTGATCTCCTGTGTTATCTGAGGGCAAATTTTGTTTCAATGTTCTGAAATAGCCGCTTCTCGCAGTCCCTGATTTATACAGTCAGTGATGTAAAATGACGGTAACAAAGATTTAAACCACATTTCATGGTCCAAGTCAGAGGGAGAGCTGTCCAGCCTAATTGCCCGACACCAAGTCGCCGCTTCCGGCGGTAAAGCAGCTGGCAAGCTGGACGCTTGCCCAACGGTTGTAGGAAAAAAGTCAGAGGAATAAAAGTCACAGAAAAAGTAAAAAAATTGGGTAGGAAAAAAAGTCACGGGGAAAAAAGTCACAATCAGGTCAAACAAAGCCAAGTAAAATCCAGTTCAAGTCAACAACTATTGATTTCATCTGAGCAGGATAAAAGCCATCGTCATGGATTCAAGATAGTCAGTAAAAGATTTTAAAACCTGCAACAATACCAGTCTAGCTCCTGGAAGAGATGGTGTTTATCAGTGTGTTTGTTTGTGTGCGCCCATGTGGCGGGGACCCTCCACTTTGCCCTGGTGCATCATATGGCTGTATATTGTCATTATTCTTTAGCGCAATGCTTGTTTTTTGTCGCGTACACTTACCAGCTTTCCTTCACACAAACTAGCTTTCTTAGCTCTTCGGGGCTCTCGTGTCGCCACTAATACGGCGCCACACCTATCCAAGATGGTGGGAGAGAGTGTATGCATACAGTACGATATAGTCTTGGTGCCGTGGGGTCTTTTACCGTGCAATCGATGGGGTTGCTCGGAGCTGAAAATGGCTCTTTCGCTGGCATCTGTGCTCAATACGGCACCTTTTTCGGGCGGGGGGTGGGTATGCATGCGCGCACGCGCGCACGCGCGCACGCGCTGGTGTTTATCAGTGTGTTTGTGTGCACGCATGTGGCGGCGACCCTCCACTTTGCCCTGGTGCATCATATGGCTGTATATTGTCATTATTCTTTAGCGCAATGCTTGTTTTTTGTCGCGTACACTTACCAGCTTTCCTTCACACAAACTAGCTTTCTTAGCCTTTGGGGGCTCTCGTGTCGCCACTAATCCGGCGCCACACCTATCCAAGATGGTGGGAGAGAGTGTATGCATACAGTACGATATGGTCTTGGTGCCGTGGGGTTTTTTACCGTGCAAAAGTTGGGGTTGCACGGGGCGGATAACGACTCTTTCCTGGCATCTGTGCTCAAAGCGGCCCTTTTTCGGGCAGGGGGTGGGTATGCATACGCGCACGCGCGCGCGCTGGTGTTTATCAGTGTGTTTGTTTGTGTGCGCGCATGTGGCAGCGACCCTCAATTTTGCCCTGGTGCATCATATGGCTGTATATTGTCATTATTCTATAGCGCATTCCTTGTTTTTTGTCGCGTACACTTACCAGCTTTCCTTCACACAAACTAGCTTTCTTAGCTCTTCGGGGGTCTCGTGTCGCCACAAAGCCGGCACCACACCAATCCAAGATGGTGGGAGAGAGTGTATGCATACAGTACGATTACGTCCTGGTGCAGTGGGGTCTTTTACCGTGCAAAAGTTGGGGTTGCACGGGGCTGAAAACGACTCTTTCGCTGGCATCTGTGCTCAAAACGGCCTCTTTTTCGGGCGGGGAGTGGGTATGCTACACTCGTCGGAGATGGTAGGGGAGCGAGTATGCATACGGTGTCATATAGTCCTGGTCCCTTGGGGTCTGTAACCGTGCAAAAGTCGGGTCAGGACGGGCCTGAAAACGGGTCTTTGGGTCCCGTCTTTGCCCCAAACTGCACCTTTTGGGCAGGGGGGTGGGTATGCATGCGCGCACGCACGCGTGCGCTGATGTTTGTCATTGCCTTTGTTTGTGCGCCCATGTGGCGGGGACCCGGCAGTTTCCCTTGGTGCATCACATTGCTGTATATTGTCATTATTTCTGTGCGCTCTGCTTACTTTTCGGTGTGTACACTGTACCCAAATTGCTTGCCACAAACAAGCTTTCTCAGCTTTTGAGGGCGTCGGTGTCGCAACAAGTCCGGCGCCACACACGTCGGAGATGGTAGGGGGGCGAGTATGCATACGGTGTAATATAGTCCTGGTGCCATGGGGTCTGTAACCGTGCAGAAAAAGGGGCAGGACGGGCCTCAAAAAAGGGGCTTTGTGTCCCGTCTTTGCCCCAAACCGCACTTTTTGGCAGGGGGGTGGGTATGCATACGCGCACGCGCTCGCGCTGGTGTTTGTCAGTGCGTTTGTTTGTGTGCGCGCATGTGGTGGGGACCCGGCAGTTTCCCCTGGTGCATCATATTGCTGTGTATTGTCATTATTTTTGTACGGCCTGCTTTCTTTTCGGTGCGTACACTGTACCTGATTTCTTCGCCAAAAACAAGATTTCCCAGCTCTTGAGGGCGTCGGTGTCGCCACAAGTCCGGCGCCACACACGTCGGAGATTGTAGGGGAGCGAGTATGCATACGGTGCTATATAGTCCTGGTGCTTTGGGTTCTGTAGCCGTTGAAAAGTCCGGGCAGAACGGGCCTGAAAACGGGTCTTTGGGTCCCGTCTTTGCCCCAAACCGCACCTTTTGGGAAGGGGGGTGGGTATGCATGCGCGCACGTGCGCGCGCGCTGGTGTTTGTCAGTGCCTTTGTTTGTGTGCGCGCATGTGGCAGGCACCCGGCAGTTTGCTGTGGTGCATCATATTGCTGTATATTGTCATGATTTTTGGGCGCCCTTCTTGGTTTTTAGTGCGTACACTGTAGCCGATTTCCTTGCCACAAACAAGCTTTCTCAGCTCTTGAGGGCGTCGGTGTCGCCACAAGTCCGGCGCCACACGTGTCGGAGATGGTAAGTGAGCGAGTATGCATATGGTGCTATATAGTCCTGGTGCCTTGGGGTCTGTAACAGTGCAAACGTCGGGGCAGGACGGGCCTGATAACGGATCTTTGGGTCCCGTCTTTGACCCAAACCGCACCTTTTTTTGCAGGGGGTTGGGTATGCATGCGCGCACGCCCGCGCGCGCTGGTGTTTGTCAGTGCGTTTATTTGTTTACGCACATGTGGCGGGGAATCGGCAGTTTGCCGTTGTGCATCCTATTGCTGTGTATTGTCATTATTTTTGGGCGCCCTGCTTGGTTTTCGGTGCGTACACTGAACCGATTTCCTTGCCACAAACTAGCTTTCTCGGCTCTTGAGGGCGTCGGTGTTGCCCAAGTTCGGTGGCACACACGTTGGAGCTGTTAGGGAGGCGATTATGCATACGGTGCCATATTGTCCTTGTGCCTTGGGGTCTGTAACCTTGGAAATGTCGGGGCAGGATGGGCCCGAAAACGGCTCTTTGGGTCCCGTCTTTGCATCAAACTGCACCTTTTTGGCAGGGGGATGGGTATGTATGTGCGCACGCGCGCGCGCACTGGTGTTTGTCAGTGCGTTTGTTGGTGTGCGCGCATGTGGCGGGGACCCTGCACTTTGCCCTGGTGCATGATATTGCTGTATATTGTCAAGATTTTTAGGCGCCCTGCTTGGTTTTTGAAGCGTACACTGTGCACGATTTCGCTGGTGTTTGTGTGTGCAGTTTTTGTGTTTGTGCGTGTGGAGGAGACCCTGCAGATTGCTGTGGTGCATGATATTGTATGATATTATTATTTGATGTGTCCTCTAGGTTTTTTTTTGTGCGTCACACTGTACCATGTTTCTTGGCGACAAACTTGGCTATGTACAGGCGCGGTTGCCATCTTCGGGGACGTGGTGTCGCCACAATTCCAGTGCCACACACATCGAAAATGGTTGTCAAGTTTGTCTGCCTAGAGTAGAATACGGTCTTGATGCCGTGGGCTCTGTAACCGCGGAAAAGTGCGGGCGGCAAGGGCCCGAAAACGTCGTTTGCGTCACATCTTTTCGTAAATGCTTCTTTAGCTTATTCATGGGAGGGTGGGTATGCATGCGCGCCTGCGTGCGATCGCTGGTGTTTGTGTGTGCGGTTTTTAGTGTTTGTGCGTGTGGAGGAGACCCTGCAGATTGCTGTGGTGCATAATATTGTATGAAATTATTATTTCATGTGTGTTCTAGGCGTGGGTTTCGCGCTTACTGTATTATGTTTCTTGGCGACAAACTTGGCTATATACTGGCAGGATCTTTGGGTCTCGTATTTGCCTCAAACCGCACCTTTATGGAAGGGGGATGGGTATACATGCGCGTACATGCGCGCGCGCTGGTGTTTGTCAGTACCTTTGTTTGTGTGCGCTCATGTGACAGGGGGGCTACAGTGGTCCCTGTTGTATCAATTGCTGTATATTGTCATGATTTTTGGGCGCCCTACTTGGTTTTCGGTGCGTACACTGTACCCGATTTCCTTGCCAGAAACTAGCTTTCTCGGCTCTTGATGGCGTCGGTGTCGCCACAAGTCCGGCACCACATACATCGGATATGGTAGGGAAACGAGTATCCATACGGTGCCGTATAGTCCTTGTGCCTTGGGGTCTGTAACAGTGCAAAAGTCGGGGCAGTACTTGCTTGAAAACGGCTCTTTGGGTCCCATCTTTTCCCCAAACCGCACCTTTTTGGCAGGGGGGTGGGTATGCATGCGCGCAAGCCCGCGTGCGCTGGTGTTTGTCAGTGACTTTGATTGTGTGCGCACATATGGCAGGGACCCTACACTTTGCCCTGGTGCATCATATTGCTGTATATTGTCAATATTTTTTTGCGCACTGCTTGGTTTTCGGTGCGTACACTGTACAAGAATTCGTTGCCACAAACAAGCTTTCTCAGCTCTTGAGGGCGTCGGTGTCGCCAAAAAGTCCGGCGCCACACACGTCGGACATTGTAGGGGAACGAGTTCGCATATGGTGTCATATAGTCATTGTTCCTTGGGGTCTGTAACCATGCAGAATTCGGGGCAGGACAGGCCTGAAAACGGGTCTTTGTGTCCCGTCTTTGCCCCAAACCGCACCTTTTTGGAAAGGGGGTTGGTATGCATGCGCACACGCACGCGCGCGCTGGTGTTTGTCAGTGCGTTTGTTTGTGTGCGCACATGTGGGGGGACCCTGCAGATTGCCCTGGTGCATCATATTGCTGTGTATTGTCATTATTTGTGGGGCACCTTGCTTGGTTTTCGGTCGTACACTGTACCCGATTTCCTTGCCGCAAACTAGCTTTCTCGGCACTTGAGGGCGTCGGGGTCGCAACAAGACCGGCACCACACACGTCGAAGATGGTAGGTGGGCGATTATGCATACGGTGTTATATTGTCCTGGTGCCCTGGGGTCTTAAGCGTGGAAAAGTCGGGGCAGGACGGGCCCGAAAACGGCTCTTTGGGTCCCGTCTTGCCGAAAACAGCAGCTTTATGGCAGAGTGTTTGGAATGCATGCGCGCACACGCGCGCGCGCTGGTGTTTGTCAGTGCGTTTGTTTGTGTGCTCGCATTTTGCAGGGACCCTGCAGTTTACCCTGGTGCATCATATTGCTGTATATTGTCATTCTTTTTGTGCGCCCTGTTTGGGTTTTGGTGCGTACACTGTACCCGATTTCCTTGCCAGAAACTACCTTTCTCAGCTCTTGAGGGCGTCGGTGTCGCTATAAGTGCGTCGGATATTGTAGGGGAGAGAGTATGCATACGGTGCCGTATAGTCCTGGTGCCTTTGGGTCACTAACAGTGCAAAAGTTGGGGCAAGACGGGCCTGAAATCGTGTCTTTGGGTCTCGTCTTTGCCCCAATCAGCACTTTTTTGGCACAGGGGTTGGTATGCATGCCCGCTCTCGCGCGCGCGCTGGTGATTGTTAGTGCGTTTGTTTGTGTGCGTGCATGTGGCGGGGACCCTGCAGTTTGCCCTGGTGCATCATATTGCTGTATATTGTCATTATTGTTCTGCGCCCTGTTTGGTTTTCGGTGCGTATACTGTTTCCGATTTCCTTGCCAGAAACCAGCTTTCTTAGCTCTTGAGGGCGTCGCCACAAGTCCGGCGACACACACGTCGGAGATGGTAGGGGAGCGAGTTATCATACAGTGCCGCATAGTCCTGGTTCCTTGGGGTCTGTAACCGTGCAAAAGTCGGGGCAGGACGGGCCCGAAAACTGCTCTTTGGGTCCCGTGTTTGCTCCAAACAGCACCTTTTTGGCAGGGGGGTGGTTATGCATGTGCGCACGCGTGCACGCGCTTGTGTTTGTCAGTGCGTTTGTTTTTGTGCGGGCATGTGGCGGGGACCCTGCAATTTGTCCTGGTGTATCATATTGCTGTATATTGTCATTATTTGGGGGCGCCCTGCTTGGTTTTCGGTGCGTACACTGTACCCGATTTCCTTGCCAGAAACTAGCTTTCTCATCTCTTGAGGGTGTATGTGTTGCCACAATTCCGTCGCTACACACATAGAAGATGGTAGGGGAGCGAGTACAGGTTGAAGAGTACAGGTGAGAGAAGGCAGCCCTGGCGAACCCCAACCGTGGTCTTGAAGAACTCGCCCACGTGATTATTCATAAAAACTGCACTTTCTGCGTTCTCGTACAGAGCTTTGATGACTTCAATTAGACAGCTGTCAATGTTGAAGTGCCTGAGTACTTGCCAGAGGCCGTCATGCCATACCCTGTCAAAGGCCTTTTTGAAGTCTATGAAATTCTCTCACCTGTACTCTTCAACCTCTTCCTCGAAAACATCATGACAGAGACACTGCAAAACCACCACACTTCCATCTCCATTGGTGGAAGACCCCTTTGCAACCTCAGATTTGCAGATGACATTGACCTCATGGGCAGCAGCAAACAAGAACTGCAAATCCTCACAGACAATTTAACAGATCGAGCGAGCGCATACGGCATGGAGGTCAGTACAGAGAAATCAAAGATCATGGTCAACAGCACGAGTAATGACATCACGGAAATAAAGATGAATGGAGAAACACTAGAAGAGGTGAGCCAATTCAAATACTTAGGCTCCATCCTAACAAAAGATGGCACATCAAACAATGAAGTGAAAGCTCGCATTGCAACAGCAACATCTGCTCTAGTCAGACTCGAGAAGATCATCAGAAGCAACAACATCAGCTTCTGCACCAAATACCACCTTTACAAATCCCTCGTGATATCTATCCTCCTATATGGCTGTGAATCATGGACTCTGACAGCAGAGTTAGAGAGGAGAATCCAAGCATTCGAGAACAAGTGCCACAGAAGACTCCTCAAAATATCATACAAAGAACACAAGACCAATAACTATGTGAAAGAAGAAATCAAAAAGCGTGTGGGCCCCCAAGAGCCTTTGCTCTCCACCATAAAGAGGAGAAAGCTGATGTGGTTTGGTCACACCACAAGACACAACACCCTAGCAAAAACCATCCTGCAAGGAACAGTCGAGGGCAAGAGAAGAAGAGGCCGCCAAAAGAAATCATGGGTTGACAACATCAAAGACTGGACCGCCCAACCCCTGCAACACCTCCTACTAGCCACACAGGATCGTGAAGCATGGAAAAAGATCTCTGTTGCGTCTTCTCTCATGTCCCCCCTACGTCCTTTGGGACATGGGACTGAGTGAGTGAGTGAGTGAGGGGAGCGAGTATGCATACGGTGCTTTTATGTCCGGGTGCCTTGGGGTCTGTAACCGTGCAAAAATTTGTGCAGGACGGACCCGAAAACGGTTCATTGTTTCCCGTCTTTGCCCCAAACCAAACCTTTTTTGGCAGGGGGTTAGGTATGCGTGCGTGCACGCGCCCGTCCTGCCGCAACCTTTGCCCGCTTACAGACTTGTGCCTGTGTGTGTGTGTGTGTGTATGTGTTTGTGTGTGTGCGTGTGTGCGTGTGCGTGTGTGTATGTGTATGTGTATGTATGTGTGTGTGTATTTGTGTGTGTGTGTGTGTTTATGTGTGTGTGTGTGTGCATGTGTTTTTTTATATTATTCTTTCATATCGAGGATTATGGAATAAGGACTCACGTGCTTGTTTTCATCCAGTCCCAGTGTGTATGCAGTTTTTTTGTAAATATTGTCATCTGTTCTTACTGGCACACACTGGCTTACACTTACGAAAAGCGGAACAGTATTTAACATGTGCGCAAAATGGTCTGTGTGCGTTTGCACACGGTATATCGGTTTACAGTATCATCCGAAAGACTTTTGGGGGAGAGTGTAGTCAGCACTGATGTTAACTCCAGGGGAAAATTCCAACGAACGGGAATCGAACTCGGGTCGTCAAATTGCGTGCACACTGTTCTGACCACTAAGCTATAGTGTGTGTGCATGAATTCATGCATGCATGTATGTATTTGTGTGTGTGTGTGTGTGCGCATAAGTGCATACATGTGTGCGAGTGTGTATGCATGCATGCATGCATGCGAGTTTGTATGTATCTGTGTGTTTTATCGCATGAGTGCATGCATATGTGCGAGTGTATGTGCATACATGCATACACGCATGCGTGTGTTTTTATGTGTGTGTGTTTGTGTATATGTGCGTGTGCGTATGCGTGCTGTGCGTGTGTTTGTGTGTGTGTGTGTGTGCGTTCGCTCGCGCGCGCGTGTGTGTATATGTGTGTGTGAGTGCGTGAGTGTGTGTGTTCTAAAAAAACTCGCATTTAGATTCCCAGAAGATAAAAATAAAATAATCATGTTTTTCAAAATAACGATGTGTAGAAGGGCATTATTTATAGCATCAATACAAGCTAACATGTCTCTGGAACCACCTAGACCTCACAAGTATAGCTCTCTGGCAAAAACCAACAAAACAAAAATTAATGTTTTAAAAACTCAATACTTCTATATTGACGGTTAGTTCGGGACCAATTAACAATTTTCTCCCAATTGTCATTTTACGGACGTGTGTGTGTGTGTGTGTGTGTGTGTGTTGTGTGTGTGTGTGTGTGTGTGTGTGTGTGTGTGTGTGTGTGTGTGTGTGTGTGTGTTGTGTCTGTGTCTGTGTCTGTGTCTGTGTCTGTGTGCGCGCGCTCGCGTGTGTTTGAGTCTGTATGCGTCTGTGTGTGTGTGTTGTGTGTGTGTGTGTGTGTGTGTGTGTGTGTTGTGTGTGTGTGTGTGTGTGTGTGTGTGTGTGTGTGTGTGTGTGTGTGTGTGAGATTGTATGTGTGTGTCTGTGTGTGTGACTGTATGTGTGTGTGTTTGTATGTGTGTTTGTATGCGTGCGCACGTGAGTGTGTGTGTATGTGTGTACACGTCCGCAAGAATGCATGCGTGTACACATGTATAAAGTGTGTGTGTGAGTCTTTGTGTATGTGTGTGTGATTATATGTGTGTGATTGGGTGTTTGATTGTATGTATATGTGAATGTGTGTGTGAGTGTGTATGTGTGTGTGTGTGAATTTTTTCTTTCTTTCTTTATTTTTCTTTATTTTATTCTATTTTATTCTTCAATGTGCGAGTGTGTGTACATGTGAGCGCGCGCGTGTGTATGTGTGTGTTCAAGCGTGCGCGGACGCACAGGCACGTATGTGTGTAGAATGAATGATAACTATGCTATTTCTTTTAAAATATAAAAAAAAACAACAATTGATTACAGCGACTAGATTAGTACAGTTCTTTTTCTGAGACTTTTCCTTTTTTTTCATTCTGTATTTTTTCTGGTATATTGTAGAGTTTATTTAAACTCTGCTGGTTTCTACGTAACTCGTAGAAGTGTCAAAACAGTGTCAGTATTGGTGTCAGTTATAACTGAAAAAGATCTGTCTCTTGCTGAAAACAGTGTCAGTATTGGTGTCAGTTATACCTGAAAAAGATCTGTCCCTGGCTGAAAACAGTGTCAGTATTGGTGTTAGTTATACCTGAAAAAGGTCTGTCCCTGGCTGAAAACAGTGTCAGTATTGGTGTTAGTTATACCTGAAAAGGCACTACATTACATTACATTACATTACATTACATTACATTACACTGCACTACATTACAATAATGTGGATCGGTGATCTAGAGGTAACGCGCCTGTCTAGAAAGCGAAAAGTCCGGGTCGGAGTGTGTGGTGGTTTTAATTCCGTTTGGGCCCCAAACTTTTCCCCCATCCATTAGATCATGAGTGGTGGTCTGGGTAGTAGTCTTTCGAATGAGACGATAAACTCAAGTCCTGTGTGTTACACATAATTATTTAGCGCACGTAAAAGACCCCATGGCAACAAGAGGATTGTTCCTAAAAAAATTCTGGAGAAAAAAAGCCACTCTGATAGTGAAGCAAAAATAGTACAGTTGCAGATAGGAAAAAGACAAAAAATAATAATGGGTATGTGCTGCACTTGTGGCGACGCGCTCTCCCCGGGGAGAGTAGCCCGAATTTCACACAGAGAAATCTGCTGTTATATAAAGGGGTACATTTTAAAAAATTGTTATGTTAGAGTGTCAGTTATTGATGTCAGTTAACTGCCAAGGCACTACACAATTTCGGATGAGACTGTAAACCGAGGCCCCATGTGTGAACGCACGCAGAACATCTTGCTCACACGTTAAATCTTCTTCCGCTTTTTGTAAGACTAGGCCATCGTGTGCCTGTGGGAACAGATGACATTAAAAAATACAACTGCATACACACGTGGACTGGATGTAAAAAAAAAAGCACATGAGAGCTTATTCCATTATCCTCATACAAAAATAAAATAATATATTACAGGTCAATCACCTTAAGAGGCTCAACCACAGCCAAGTTTGAAAGGGGGACAACTCAGTGGTCAGAACATTTTTCTCTCCCCTGCTAAAATGAAACAACATTGATAGTGGCTGTCTCTCGAAAGGGAGACCACTCGTGCCCCTAGGCTTCAGTGCAGTCCCTTCAGTTCACCCAGCTGTCAATGGGTACCTGCCCTCTTTAGGGTTAAGGAAGGTAAAGCAGCGAGGGAGAGGAGATGGGCGCCACACTCAACATGCTGGCCCCTGGAGAAGCTGAGGTCTCTGATGCCTACAACTGCGTAATTATTTAGAAAGCACCTTTACCTTGGAGGGAAGAAAATGAAATGCTTTAAAGACAGCAAACGATGTCCTTATGAAAGTGCATCGATTCTATTGTCAATGTTGTTGTAGTTTAATTTAAAGTAATTGCTGTTGTCATGTTGTCATCCTTGTTCTTGTTGTTGTTGTTATTGTTGTGCGTTTTCCAGCCTAACAGCCTAGAGGAATAATCAAGAATGTGTAAAATATAAAGGTGTCCCATAACCTGTGTGGTCATAGGGGAGCGAGGCATCAGAGACCTCAGCTTCTCATGGAGCCAGCATGTTGAGGGCGGCGCCCATCTCCTCTCCCTCGCTGATTTACCTTCCCTGACCCTAAAGAGGGCAGGTACCTATTGACAGCTGGGTGAACTGAGGGAACTGTACTGAGGCCAAGGCGCGTAAACGATCACCCATCCAACCGGTAACCACGCTCGATGCTGCTTATCTTTACCAGCGCAAAGTGAGGGCTGTGACCACGGAGCTATCCCGCCCCTAAGAATGTGTACTCCACTTATTCCTCCCACCTGGGAATCCCAGTGACAGCACTAGGGCACACTGCCAGGAGAAGTTTGCTGGTGTAGCTATTTTCAAGAGTCAAGATCGGATTTGCCTCGGACCCCTTTTGGGGCATGGAGGATTTCAGTCCACAAAAATCAACTGTAATATTATATTTATATAAATTGCATGTAGGCAGCCATACTCCGACGTCAGAAAGATTGTTTTCAACCTCTCATAAATGATGAGTACATTTCGTAGGGAGGCGGGATAGCTCAGGTCAAGTTGAGCAGCATCGAGCGTGGTTACCAGTTGGATGGGTGACCGTTTGCGCGCCTTGGTTTCAGTACAGTCCTTCACCCCCCCCCCCTACCCCCATTCATCTAGCTGTCAATGGGTACCTGCCCTCTTTAGGGTCACGGAAGGTAAACCAGTGAGGGAGAGGAGATGGGCACCGCCCTCAATATGCTGGCTCCTAGGGAAGCTGAGGTCTCTGATGCCTCGCTCGCCTACGACCACAAAGGTTATGGGACACCTTTCCCTTACCTTTTTATATTGTTATACTTTGAGTTTGTTATGTGGCGAAGACGCTGATATCATACCATCTCGAGGTACAGCAACATTTTAATACAGGTCTTAGCACTTTGTATAAAAACTGAGATCACTTTTAGAACTGTGTTATATTGTACTGTATATTTTTTTTTTAATTGTATTGCATTGAATTGTATTGTATTGTATTGTATCATATCGTATCGTATCGTATTGTATTGTATTGTGTTGTATCATATCGTATTGTATTGTGTTGTATTGTATTGTATTGAGTTTTATTGCATCGCATTATATTGTATCATATGGTATTGTATTGTGTTGTATTCCATTTCATTGTGTTGCATTGCAGTGGGTCATATTGTATTGTGTTGTATTGTATTGCGTTATGTCGCATTGTATTGCGTTGTGTTGTATTGTGTCGAATCGAATTGTATTGGTATCATATTGTATTGTATTGTATAGTATTGTATAGTATTGTATAGTATAGTATTGTATTGTATTGTATTGTATCCTGTCCTATCCTATCCTATCTAACACTGACGCCATTGTCAAAAAGGGGCAACAACGTGTGTATTTTCTGAGGAAGCTTAACTCATTTTTTGTCGACAAAAAGATTCTTTCTTTGTTCTACAAGTCTTATATAGAGAGCGTTTTAAGTTTTGCTTTCATTTGCTGGTACAATAACCTTAGCATTAAGAACAAGAATGGTCTTCAGAGAATTGTTATAATCTGCTCTAAAATTATCGGAGAAGAACACAAAGAGACCTCAGGTCGTTTTGTAATCAGCAGCTTGTACGCAAAGCAACAGCCATTTTGGCAGATTCCTCACACGCTCTGTTTTCAGAATTTCAATTGTTGCCTTCAGGACGCCGTTTTCAATGCCACAACAGCAAAACAAACAGAAAAAGGAATTCCTTTGTGCCGGTAGCTATCCGAGTTCTAAACTCATAATAATACTGACTGAGGTTGTTTGTTTTTGTTTTTGTTTGTTTGTTTGTTTGTTTGTTTGCTGTGTGTGTGTGTGTGTGTGTGTGTGTGTGTGTGTGTGTGTGTGTGTGTGTGTGTGTGTGTGTGTGTGTGTGTGTGTGTGTGTGTGTGTGTGTGTGTGTGTGTGTGTGTGTGTGTTAAACTTCTCTGAATTACTTACCTGCCACTGTTATGTATGTAGCCAATGCATACAGGCGTGCACATACATGCATATGTACCCAGGCATAAGTATGTCTTTTTTTTGGCTTTATTGATTTTTTTTAATTGCTTGTAAATTCACATGTCTTTCTACCAATTATGTGCGTGTGTTGGAGGGGGGACGGGTGGGTGTGGATGGTGTGTATGGATTAGGGGGGGGGGGAGCGTGTGTGTATGTGTGAGTGTGGGGGCGGGTGGGGGTGGATTGTATGGGGAGGGGGGGAGCGTGTGTGTGTGTGTTGTGTGTGTGTGTGTGTGTGTGTGTGTGTGTGTGTGTGTGTGTGTGTGTGTGTGTGTGTGCGTGTGTGCGTGTGTGCGTGCATGCATGTATATGTGCGGGTGTGAACGCGTGCGTATAATGTGAAAATAATGGTGATCATATGTCTTTTCTAGTCAATGGTTTTTAAGAACATTGTATCTAAACATTGGTGTGTGTGTATGCGTGTGTTTGCGTGTGTGCAAGCGCGCGCGCGTAGAGTGTGAGTGTTTGTGACATTTTATGTGAAGTTATATAATGTTTGAACAAATAAGAAATGTAGCTACTTCGTGTGTTTGATTATGATTTGTATCAATATGCCTGTCAGTATTGTAATTGACCTTCAGGGATGATTAAAGTGTTTTTGACTTTGACTTGACTTGACTTCGACTATCCTTTCGTATCCGATCGTATCCTATCGTATTCTATCGTATCCTATCGTATTGTATTGTATTGTATTGCCTTGTATTGCCTTGTATTGCCTTGTATTGCCTTGTATTGCCTTGTATTGCCTTGTATTGCCTTGTATTGCCTTTAAGTCAAAGTAGATTTCTCTGCGTAAATTTCAGGCTGCTCCCCCCGGGAGAGCTCATTTCTACAAGTGCAGCCCCATCATTTGATTTCTATTCCTGTCTGCATAATGATGATGCATGTGTTTCCCTACCACAGTGGCCTTTCTTTTCCTGTCTGCATAATGATGATGTATGTGTTTCCCTACCACAGTGGCCTTTCTTTTCCTGTCTGTATAATGATGATGTATGTGTTTCCCTACCACAGTGGCCTTTCTTTTCCTGTCTGTATAATGATGATGTATGTGTTTCCCTACCACAGTGGCCTTTCTATTCCTGTCTGTATAATGATGATGTATGTGTTTCCCTACCACAGTGGCCTTTCTTTTCCTGTCTGCATAATGATGATGCATGTGTTTCCCTACCACAGTGGCCTTTCTTTTCCTGTCTGCATAATGATGATGCATGTGTTTCCCTACCACAGTGGCCTTTCTTTTCCTGTCTGCATAATGATGATGCATGTGTTTCCCTACCACAGTGGCCTTTCTTTTCCTGTCTGCATAATGATGATGTATGTGTTTCCCTACCACAGTGGCCTTTCTTTTCCTGTCTGTATAATGATGATGTATGTGTTTCCCTACCACAGTGGCCTTTCTTTTCCTGTCTGCATAATGATGATGTATGTGTTTCCCTACCACAGTGGCCTTTCTTTTCCTGTCTGCATAATGATGATGTATGTGTTTCCCTACCACAGTGGCCTTTCTTTTCCTGTCTGCATAATGATGATGTATGTGTTTCCCTACCACAGTGGCCTTTCTTTTCCTGTCTGCATAATGATGATGTATGTGTTTCCCTACCACAGTGGCCTTTCTTTTCCTGTCTGTATAATGATGATGCATGTGTTTCCCTACCACAGTGGCCTTTCTTTTCCTGTCTGTATAATGATGATGTATGTGTTTCCCTACCACAGTGGCTTTTCTTTTCCTGTCTGTATAATGATGATGCATGTGTTTCCCTACCACAGTGGCCTTTCTTTTCCTGTCTGTATAATGATGATGCATGTGTTTCCCTACCACAGTGGCCTTTCTTTTCCTGTCTGCATAATGATGATGTATGTGTTTCCCTACCACAGTGGCTTTTCTTTTCCTGTCTGTATAATGATGATGTATGTGTTTCCCTACCACAGTGGCCTTTCTTTTCCTGTCTGTATAATGATGATGTATGTGTTTCCCTACCACAGTGGCCTTTCTTTTACAGAAGTTTGTGTTACCTCTAGACCCCCAATCTACTTGTTTTGCCAAAGAACGATTTTTTGTTCCTCACTTTCTCAGGAATTTCTTACACCGTGAAATTCTCCTATAGATTATTACATAGGTAAATAGGCATCTTGAAATTCTCCTTTATAATTATTGTTATATTAGTATTATCTCAGTAAATAGATGTATAGAGGTTCTCCGATAATCATATTATTCATTACCCCAGGAAATAAACATTTTGATATGCATCATATCATTAACCCAGTAAACAGACATTGTGATATTCTCCTAATATTATTATCATCCCAGTAAATAGACATCATAACATTCTCCTAAAATTGTATCACCCCAGTAAATAAACATCATGATATTCTCGTAATATTAATATTACCCGAGTAAACAGACATCTTGAGATTCTCATATATATTATTACCCCACTATATATATATATATATATATATATATATATATATATATATATATATATATATATATATATATATATATATATATATATATATATATATATAGTGTGTGTGTGTGTTTGTGTGTATGTGTGTGTGCATACACACACACATGCACACACACATACACACAAACACACACACTATATATATGTATATATAATATATACATATATATATATATATACATAGAGAGAGAAGAGAGAAGAGAGAGAGAGAGAGAGAGAGAGAGAGAGAGAGAGAGAGAGAGAGTGTGTGTGTGTGTGTGTGTGTGTTTGTGTGTATGTGTGTGTGCATGTGTGTGTATGCGTGTGTGTGTGTGTGTGTGTGTGTGTGTGTGTGTGTGTGTGTTTGCGAGTGTGCGTGCATGTAGATGTGTGTGGACGAGTGCGTGCGTACATGCGTAAATAATAGTGGTTATACGAAAAAATCGAACAGTTTGACGAAAAAATCGAACTGAATGTCAAAGTCATTCGGATGAGACTCGAAACCGAGGCCCCGTGTGCGAATGCACGCAGAACATCTTGCGCACACGTTAAAACCCCGTTCCACCTTTCGGAAGAGTAGGCCATCGTGTGCCGGTAGGAGCGGATGACAAAATTATAACAAACCAGCATGCACACAGGTGTCGTGTTTAGACACCATCCCTGAAGAAAAATCGGGGAGTTGGAGTTGGGGATCTTTGCGCCTGGTGGTAGCATGATCTGTGGCTCTGTAGGTCAAATGCAAGCGCTTTGATTTGTCTTTACAAGAGATAGCGCTATACAAATTCCATGTATTAATTAATTAATTAATTAATTAATTAATTAATTAATTAATTAATTATATGTCTTTTCTAACCAAAAGTTTTAATAATATTGTATCCATACATTGGTGCATGTGTGCGCGCGTTTGTGTGTGTGTGTGTGTGTGTGTGTGTGTGTGTGTGTGTGTGTGTGTGTGTGTGTGTGTGTGTGTGTGTGTGTGTGCTCGCGCGCATGCTGCGTGCGTGCGTGCATACGCGCGTACTCGTGTGTGTGTGTGTGTGTTTGTGATATTTTTTTATTTGAAGCTATCGTATAATGTTTGAACAAATATGAAATGTAGTTATCCTGTGTCTTTGAGATTATGATTCGTATCAATATGCCTGTCGGTATTGTAATTGCCCTTCAGGGATGATTGAAGAGTTTTTGACTTGACTTGACAGCAGGACCAAGCAGAAACACCACACTGCACAGAAGGACGCACGTTCAACACGTCTCCCGTACAAAAGCACACTGACTCTCCAGTTCAAGGGAACAGCTTCGGCCCAATCAGAGTCAGTCTCCCTCTCTCTCCCCCCTCCTCCCCCCTCCCCCAAAGATGTTTCACTCTTTCTCTCAGGACAGCAGTGCCCAGAATTTGAACCGCACAATGCTGTCGACAGGGGCAGAGTACACTGAAGAAACCCCCCTCTCCCCCCTCTCCCCCCTCCCCACTCAGGCAGACTCCAGAGCCTGGGAAAACTTGGATCCTTTCTTCACTGCCAGAAGCCGAGAGCTGATCCAGAGAGTGTTGAAGTGTTACGTCCGACAGGTCATCGTCTTCCTAGGCCTGCCTTGTAACGCCGCGTGCTGTGTGGTGTTCTGTCAGGTAACAGTCAGTGTTGTGTGGTGTTCTATCAGGTAACAGTCAGTGCTGTGTGGTGTTCTATCAGGTAACAGTCAGTGCTGTGTGGTGTTCTATCAGGTAACAGTCAGTGCTGTGTGGTGTTCTGTCAGGTAACTGTGGCTGTTAGTGCTGTGTAGGCAGCAATGCTGTGTGTTCTGGGTTTTTTTTTAATCAGATATGTGAAGAAATTTCTGTTGTCGTATGTTTTAAAAGGCTACGGTAAAGGTCTTCCATAACCTATGTGGTCTTAGCTAGGGGTGCAAGGCGTCAAAGCTTCTCTAGAACACCAGCGTATTGAGGGCGGCGCCCATCTCCTCTCCTTCGCTGCTTTACCTTCCCTGACCCTAAAGAAGGGCACGTACCCATTGACAGCTGGGTGAACTGGGGGAACTGTCCTGAAGTCAAGGCGAACAAACGGTCACCCATCCATCCACTTGGTAACCACGCTCAATGCTGCTTAACCTTACTTGGGGGAAAGCGAGTGCTCTGACCACTGACTTAGCTACCCCGTCCTTTACTGCTTGCAAATGATGTTTGCAGGCCCCCTTCACTCTCAAGGAATCGTGTAGGGCACTGCAATGAATTTTTTAGACCCTGTCTCTCGGACGAGTTGAACCTGTCGGAGCCCATCCCACCAAGATACAGGGTGCATGCTGGGTATGATTGTGCTTCTGCAACGCACTGACCGCTGACATGAACAATTGGATCTTTAACATGTATTTTTTGTTTAAAAAAAGTTCTTCGGGTTAAACTATAATAGATTGAGATCCAGAATAAGAACACACGCAGAACGTCTTGCGCACACGTTAAAACCTGTTCCTCATTTCGGAAGAATACGCTGGATGGAATAGATGACAACATTTCAAAACTGCATGAACACGGGCACTGGATGAAACAAAGCATACGAGTGCTTCTTAATTCTTCTTCGAATGAAATCATATCAATTCAAACTTATTAATATGCACACGTACAGCAAGGGTGTTAAGGCACTGGCCATTCTCATATCACTCACGTTCACTTGCTGAAAGGCGAGGGCACCCCATGGTACGTGACTTGTGATGTGCCAGTAACCATCAAGCATCTACTCCTGGAGTGTCGGGATGCTCAGGATGTTAGGCACAAGCATTTTACCGCAGACTCCCTAAAGATCCTCTTTCGGGATGTTCCACCTGACACCAATTTTAACTTCCTGAGAGAATCGGGCTTTTCCCGTCTGATATGAGTGAAAGTGGTATAGCTGGTCTCTAAAGACAAGGTTCTTTTAAGGAATCTGGTTTTGGTTTTATCTCATTTTATGTGTGATCGATGTGGGTCTTGCCACGGTGCAGTGGCCGTCCTGGGCTGACCCTTATGGTTGACCAGGGCGTTGATACAAGCAAGGACATTCAAGTTGGTTTTATACCCCGTTTTAACTGTATATAGTCGCACACTTTTAATACGAGTTTCAAAATGTGATGAGGTGACAGCCCTGATATGGCCTGTGCAGTCGGTGGGGCTGTAAGCAACATCATTAGATTGGAGGTACCCATTTATAGCTGGGTGAACTGGGGGGACTGTATTGAAGCCAAGGTGCACAAACGGTCACCCATCCAATTGGTAATCACGCTCAATGCTGATTGACCCTAGCTAGGGGAAAGAGAGTGATCTGACCCCTGAGCTATACCGTCCACTTGTAAAACTTCATTATTTCACTGTTTCAGAAAAGAAAATGGCAAAACTAGGAGCCATTGGTGATTGTGCCATCTAAATGTAGGCTACTCTGTAAATCAGTGTTAGTTTTTGTTTTCTATGGGGACGGGATAGCTGATTGGTCAGAGCGCTGGCTTTCCCCAAGTCAAGTAAAGCAGTGTCGAGCATGGTTACCAGTTGGATGGGTGACCGTTTGCGTGCCTTGGCTTCAGCACAGCACAGTCCCCCATCTGTAAATGGGCACCTACCCTCTTTAGCATCAGGGAAGGTAAAGCAGCAAGGAGAGGAGATGGGCGCTGCCCTCAATAGGCTGGCCCCTTGAGAAGCTGAGGTCTCTGATGCCTTGCTCCCCTATGATCACACCGGTTATGGGACACCTTTACCCTTTTCTTTTTCAGACAACTGTCAGGTGCAAACGGATTGACTAGGGCGGTGTCCTCATTATGAATCCCAGGATCTAAATGTCTAAGGTCTGATTCAGACATGTTTGGTATAGTATCGTATCTGGGGCATCTTAAATCTGGGTCGTTTGGCATGGTGGGACACATTGAATCTGGGTCAAGTTTGGCATAGTGGGACACTTTGAATCTGGGTCAGATTTGGCATAGTGGGATACTTTGAATCTGGGTCATCAGATTTGGGCATAGTACAACACATTGAATCTCATGGAGTCATGTTTGGCATAGTGCGACACATTGAATCTGGGTCAAGTTTGGCATAGTGTTGTGTCAGTTACTTGGAACCTGGGAGAGAAACAGACCTTGGACATGACACCAGACACCAAGGCACAGTGGCTAGCACCTTGGGTTATAGACAGAAAGCTTGCAGGTTCGAATCCCATAAGAGTCATAGGGATTTTTTGGACTCCGGCCTGCTCCTACTCAGAGTGAGTGTGCTGTGGGCTTAGTGGGAAGACAGGTACCACACAGTTGAGCTTCATCCACTTTAGGATGCGAGTTGAGAGTGTTTGAGAGTGTTGCTCAAATTACCTGACCAACACTGTAGGTGTTTGTACCTCTCGGGCCTGATTGAGGCCAGAATGTATTATGATAGTAAGCTAGAGTACAACCCTGTCACGTGATCTCAAAGCAAATGCACTTCCATTGTAGCATAGTTTCATCATCCTCATCTTCATTGATCCTCATGTCATAGCAGAAAATTGTCTCTGAGTAAGTGTTTCACGGACAATGAGGCAGCAGAAAAAAAAATGGACATGTTGACATAAATGAGTCTCAAGTGGTGTTTTTTTTGTTTTGTTTTGTCTAAGGGTAGTTTTTAGGAGGGGGGGGGATTTTTTTCAGCTTACTACCTCTATGAGACACCCAGAATTGCACTCTTCCTTTCCACACAGCACTAAATCTTTTTTTTGTTATCTCAGATTTCAAGGGTAATGGAATGAGCAATCATGATTTTCTTACATCCAGTCTCCTGTGTGCATGCTGTTTTGTAAGTTGTGTCATACACTTTTGAGACTGTTAGATACAAAGTGGGATCAAAGTGAACATGTATGATTTGTTTTCCAATAGCGCACTGTACAGGCATCCATACTCCGACTTCAGAGTTTTATTTCTCCTATGAAAGAGGGGTCACATGGCTGTGTTCAGTTGTTGTTATAGACTGAGGCAATATCAACATCAATGTCACAGCATGATGACACTTTAGTGGGGGCCTGATCTCTTGACATCCTTAACTGCCAAAGCTTTTAACCTGGCCCTGAAAGAGAATGACGTCATATCTATACCAGGAATCATCCCCCAAGATAGAATGTGGGTACCATAATGGTGAGCAAAAGACCTTAGCACACGAAAAATCTCATCATTGGTTATCCTCAGAGATCTAGCCAGGGAAGGAAAAAATTGCAAATATAAAAACAACAACCCCCCCCCCCCCCCTCACAACAACACAAATCAAGAGTGCTATTTCACCAATGTATATAGGGGCAGGAGTTAAGAGCTATTTCATCAATCTGAAAACCATGCACAGAAGATTTGCTGAAGATAGTGAAGCACTTAGATTTTCTAAGAGATAATTGGCACTGTATCATTAATGAGTAGAAACAACAAATGCGTACAGACATTATTGACGATAATGAAGTATTTTGATCAGAGGTCGAGATAAGAGTGTTGATTTCTACTGACCAATGAATACATTTGCAATCAGATTAGCCAATCCTGACCACACATTGGAATCCCCTGACCAAAAAACAATTCATTCCCAAGCTAAGATTTTACCCCAAATCTGCTGAGTGTGCAACACCGCAAGTTAGATCAGAGGCCCCCACAAGCCTGTTGAATAAGACCAACTGTGACAAGCTCTACACAGCGCACAAATCAATGCAACACTTCTTTAACCTCGCTGTCAATGATTTTCTTTTCCTCCCTTTTCCAGCAAGGGCTGTCAGACAAGATCAATCTCCTCCTCTTCTGGCTGTCTGTGACTGACCTGACCAACCTGGCAGCCCAGCTTTGGTTAATGCCTGGATGTTACCTTAAGGACACCATTTTCCTGGCCAACTGGTCCATCATCATTAACACGAAGCTAGTATACATCAACTTGTGGATCAGCTACTCCTCTTCAATGTTGATTCAAATTGTCAGCGTGGACCGATGTCTGTCTGTTGTGTTACCGTTTAAAGCAAAGACTGTGCTGAACTACAGGTAAGCTTGAGAGAGAACGGGTTGAACCAATCTTTTCAAACCAAATGAATGAACGAGAAGTGAACAAATTGTACAAGTTTCAGCTAAGTCTTCTGTCTTATGGTAGTGAATGCTTACAAGGGCAGATATCACAGAGAATGCAGCAGCAGTTGTTAGTGCTGCTGTCTCTGTAGTGCAGATCTATAAAGACAGATATCACAGAGAATGCAGCAGCAGTTAGCTCTATGTCTCTGTTGCAGCATCTTGAGTTCATTGCAGACTTGGCACGAGTGAAGGCTGTGTCCACTCCTAGCCACAGATCGATCTCTTTTGCCAGCAGCATTATTCCTCTCAGAAGAAGACAGGATAAAAAAAAGGCTTACAAGAAAGTCTCTGCCTAGGGAATGCCGGGGAGGGAGGGGGGCTGTCAGTTAAAATAGCATCCCCCACCTTTTGAAAGTACTGTGCTAGGAATTCATTCTTTTCCATCCCTCTCTTTGATTCTGTTTCTTTGTTCTCTTTCTTCCTGTCCTCTTCTTGTCTATTTTCTGCCTTCTTGGTCCTTTCTCCTGCCTTATTTTCCCAAAAGACTTAAAAGAGGGCAATTCTCTCCAATACCTACGTTGGATGTGCTGGGCCTAACTTGCCAGGTGCTTAGTGGCAGCGCAACACATTTTTGCTCATCTGACGGACAGTAGCTGCTGTCTGAGCATTCGATGACAAGACAAAGAAAAGAGTGTGGATGTTGAACACTTTAAAACAGGCAAACAAACAAACAACAGAAGCCAAGGAAGAAACCAAGGAAGCAAACAAAAAAAAAGAAAGAAGCAAAGAAACAACCAAAACCAGAGAGAAAAAAGCCCTACAAAGGCAGAAATTCAAATACTCAAGGAGTCTTCAGACCTACAGAAAAAGCCTGATCCTACACAGTCTTTCCCAGCTGTGTTCAAAACATGATCCAGACAACAAAGAGGGAGGGATACAGACACATCTTTGATGAATTCATGTCTTGTCTGTACAATTTGCTAAGCCAAAACAACAGGTTCATGCTTTGTTAGCTTATGTCTTGTCTTTCTTGTTTTCTCTTTTTTCAGTGGCAATTGCAGCCATAGTGATTGCCTGTCTCTTTCCTCTGAGACAAAGCAGCTGCACTGACAATATTAATTTTATGTCCTTGCCTTATCTTCCATGTCTCTTTTTTCAGAGTGACGGTTGTTGCCATAGTGATTGCCTATCTCTTTCCTCTGATTGGCTGCCTCCCTATGTTGCTTGCCTCCACCATCAGATGGAGAGTAGATCCTTCAACCAATCGCAGCTTCGCTTACATTGCGAACACAGAGTGGTTTCCTATAGATGCCCAATTGCTGTAGCTTTCTGAATTACTTCTCCTGATTGTTGTTCCCCTGTTTCTGCTCCTGATAATCATCTGCTTGCATCATCACTGTCGTCTTCTACGTCGTGCATCTCGTCATCGTCAGCAGATGGTGGGAACAGGGAGCATGGAGGGAGACAGCAGAGACAACAGAATCACCAAGATGTTGTTGCTTCTCTGTTTTATCTAATAGTGTTTGCCTTACCTACTACATGTTCTAGCTTTGTGACAGAGTGGTTCCTGACTATAACCCGTGTTCAGAAAGTATCACAACACCTTTATTATAGTGTTCCAGTTTGTCTGGATTGCCTCTTGTCTGAATTCTGCTGTCAACTTCTTTGTGTACTCGTGCTGAGTTCTCGCTTTCGAAAGACATTAAAAGAAACGTGTCAGTGTTTGATATTTTGGGGCTGAAACAGTCAAAGAGGATGTGAGAAGGTAGCTTGGCTGTTGAATCATGATGTGGTCTTTAAAGAAATCATTGTTGAAGCATTCTCTTTGTGTAGTACTGTGTGTGTCGTAATTTTTAACATCTATCCACTAGAATGATATAGACAGTACTGTGTTTTCAGTAATCTGTCTTGTCAACATTAACTCATCTTGCTTTAGTGAGGAGGTGGAAGTGTAGGAAAAGAAACACAGGTAACCACTTACAACTTCTGAATCATCGCAAAAATGATTTATCAAAGATTTTAAATAAAAACTTCTAGAAAGTGATATACTTTAATTTCAGCATTTCAGTCATTTGTGAATAAGAACTTTGCTTTAGCCCAGAAATAATAAACACAAAAATAACCAGACACCACTCCTAATCCCACAGAAGGGAGGTCAAACTTCTACCCACTCAACTATGGTGCGTTTGTGCGTCCACAAGTAGATTTTCTGAAGCAATCCTGACTTCAAGACTCTGAGACTAAAGTGGTGTGTGTGTGTGTGTGTTGTGTGTGTGTGTGTGTGTGTGTGTGTGTGTGTGTGTGTGTGTGTGTGTGTGTGTTGTGTGTTGTGTGTGTCTGTGTGTGTCTTGTGTTCTGTGTGTTTGTGTGCTGCAGAGCCTGGATGTCCTTATTCAAAGCCAGTGTTCTGGACCATGGCTTGTGTGCCTGCAGTGCTGATGTCAGCTCTCGAACCAGTGTTGAAAACCTTGGTTACTGTTCTGTACCAGTTCAGCTCTAAACCCAGTGTTCAAAACCTTGGTTACTGTTTTGGACCATGTCAGCTCTAAACTCAGTGTTCAAAACCTTGGTTACTGTTTTGGACCATGTCAGCTCTCAAACAGTGTTCAATACCTTGGTTAGCATGCTTTGTGCCTACACGATGTCAGCTCTCAAACCAGTGTTCAATACCTTGGTTAGCATGGCTTGTGTGCCTACAGTGCTGATGTCAGCTCTCAAACCAGTGTTCAATACCTTGGTTACATGGCTTGTGTGCCTACAGTGCTGATGTCCAGCTCTCAAACCAGTGTTCAATACCTTGGTTACCATGGCTTGTGTGCCTACAGTGCTGATGTCAGCTCTCAAACCAGTGTTCAATACCTTGGTTACATGGCTTGTGTGCCTACAGTGCTGATGTCAGCTCTCAAACCAGTGTTAATACCTTGGTTACTGATGGCTTGTGTGCCTACAGTGCTGATGTCAGCTCTCAAACCAGTGTTCAATACCTTGGTTACATGGCTTGTGTGTCTACAGTGCTGATGTCAGCTCTCAAACCAGTGTTCAATACCTTGGTTACCATGGCTTGTGCCTACAGTGCTGATGTCAGCTCTCAAACCAGTGTTCAATACCTTGGTTACCATGGCTTTTTGTGTGCCTACAGTGCTGATGTCAGCTCTCAAACCAGTGTTCAATACCTTGGTTACCATGGCTTGTGTGCCTACAGTGCTGATGTCAGCTCTCAAACCATGTTCAATATCTTGGTTACCATGGCTTGTGTGCCTACAGTGCTGATGTCAGCTCTCAAACCAGTGTTCAATACCTTGGTTACCATGGCTTGTGTGCCTACAGTGCTGATGTCAGCTCTCAAACCAGTGTTCAAACCTTGTTCACCAGCCCTGTGACTATAGTCCCGATAGATTGTCAGCTCTCACTCACAGTGTACAATACCTGTGTTCCTATTTTAACCTAAGTTTCTTGTCAGCTCTTCTCTTTGTTTTGCAATTTTCTCCTCACTCTCTTCTCTGTTGTGCAGTTTTCTCTCACTCTCCTTCTCTTTGTTCTGCATTTCTCCTCAGTCTCTCATCCTTTGTTGTGCAGTTTTCTCCTCACATCTCGTTCTCTTTGTTTGCATTTCTCCTCAGCTCTCCTTCTCTTTGTTGTGCAGTTTTCTCCTCATCTCTCCTTCTCTTTGTTCTGCAGTTTTCTCCTCATCTCTCCTTGTCTTTGTTCTGCAGTTTTCTCCTCATCTCTCCTTCTCTTTGTTCTGAGTTTTCTCCTCATCTCTCCTTCTCTTTTTTTTTGCTGCCTCGTCTTCTGTGATGCCCTGTCCTGTTGTTCCCAACTCCGCTCATTTCAATCTCTCCGCCACAGCCATACCCTGATTCATTATGTCTCATCCTCGGGATCGGGAGTCCACAAGGAGCCAACCAATATTAGGTCACCCAGAGCCACCAGCCAGAGGGGCCCTGCACTTCTGCTGGGTCACTTTGGTGGTGTTAAGTGGTGCCTGTTCTGAGCTAACATAGCAGGACACCACCTACTTAGCGACCTACTAACAACAGTATCACCTCAGTCACGGAGCCAACTGAGTGCGTCAACCACCTGAGGTGGCAACCACCACAACGTCCCTCCAACGACCGTCCCCCCCCCCCCCATGAACCTCCCCCAAAGGCTTTGACACAAACTCCCCACATACACAGAAGTGTATGGGGAAACCGCATCTGAGGTCACCATGAGACCAGAGCAACGGGTACCACCGAATCAGAGGCAAGTTTTATTATTGCATGATGCTAAATGATAATGAGGACGACATAATGATGTTGCTGTGGAAATGCATCCGCTTTGAGACTACTTGACAGGGCTGTACTCTACGCTTACTGTCATAATATATCCCCCCCCCCCTTCAACCAGGCCTGAGAGATACAAACACCTGCAGTGTTGGTCATGTAATTTGAGCAACACTCTAAAATTTGCATCCCTAAAGTGGATGAAGCTCAACTGTGTGGTCCCAGTCTCCCCACAGAGCCCACAGCACACTCACTCTGGATAGGAGCCGGTCGGAGTCCAAAAAATCCCTATGACTCTTATAGGATTGGAACACACCACCTTCCTGTCCGAAATCCAAGGCACTAACCACTGCGCCAAGGCAGCCGGCTAGCTCTCCTTGTCTTTGTTCTGCAGTTTTCTTTTGAGTTCTCCTGCTCTTTGTTCCTGCCTTGTTCCTTTCCTTCCTGTTATGGACAGTTGCAGAGACTTTCTAAGCAGGTGATTCCATGGCTAAAACATTGTTTTTTTCTCTCTCAAACACTCACACACACACACTCAAACACAACAAAGACAGACAGACAGACAGACAGACAGACAGACACACACACACACACACACACACACACACACACACACACACACACACACACACACACACAACACACACCACACACAGGCATTCTCTCTCTTTCTCCCTCTCACTCTCTGTTTATCTCCCCTCTCTCTCTCTCTATCCCTCCCTCTCTCTCTCTCTCTAGTCTCTCTCTAGTCTCATAGACAATTGGCTATCAAACATTGATGAAAACAAATTTTGTGGAGTATTATTTGTAGATTTCAAAAAGGCATTTGATACAGTTGACCACACACTTCTCATCAGAAAGCTAGACCTGTACAATCTATCATCAAATAGTCTAGAACTACTCGCTTCTTATCTTAAAAACAGACAACAGTGTGTCTCAACAACTACATCCACATCCAATCTAAAACCCATTCATTATGGAGTACCACAGGGATCTATACTAGGACCAATTCTCTTTTCATTATACATAAATGACCTTCCTCTACATATAGCATCCAAATATGAACTATTTGCTAATGACACAACCTTACATACAAGCCATAATGACATTGACTCTCTTGCAACCATATTACAACAAAGCTGTAATGATCTTGTCAAGTAGACAGAACTGAACCATATGTCTATTCACCCCCAAAAAACAAAATGCATGCTTATCACCACCAGACGTAACAAAAGCGACAAAATTTACCCCATAAACAGTTTCCAATCCATATAAGAAAGGAAGCAATTGAACAAACCTCTCATCACAAAGTTCTAGGAGTAACAATCGATGAAAATCTCAGCTGGTTCTACCACATATCTCATCTATGCAAATATTTGTCCCCAAAAAAGTATACCAATTGACTAAAATTAAACATTTCCTTGACTACAATTCAAGGAAATTATTCTTCCAAGCTTACATACAATCCTCAATAGACTATGCCTCAACCCTCTAGGATTCTGCCAGTGCAAACACTATGAAACCATTATTAAGTCTGTATAAACGTGCTCTCAAACTTATCCTTCTGAAGAAAACAACCTTACTTGAAGTGGTTTATACTCAGTTCAATATTCTCCCCCTACAACAAAGACTAAAATATAACAAAGACATCTTGATGTTTAGGATAATGGTAGGAGCTGTCCCCACATCCTTAAGAGATAAGTTCGCAATTAATCATTCCAGAAATACTGAAAAGCCAAGTGTCCCAATCCCAAGAATAGACTTGTTTAAATCTAGTTTACTATACTCAGGCCCTGTGCTGTGGAACTCCCTTCCCGATTCAATTAAAGAGCACCAATCATTGACAACCTTCAAAAATCACCTTCTAATCCACTTGATGTACCAAAAATAATAAACCAATTATATCCCCTTCTCCTTCTCCCCCTTCTCTTTCTCCCTCCCTGTGTGTGTGTGTGTGTGTGTGTGTGTGTGTGTGTGTGTGTGTGTGTGTGTGTGTGTGGTGTGGTGTGGTGTGTGTGTGTGTGGTGGTGTGTGAGTGGTGTGTTTGTTTGTTTGTTGTTGTTCTTTCTTCCCTTTTATCAAAACTTATGTTTTATGGGACTATTTTGATGATAGATGGTGGTGGATTGATGTTTTCAGTCATTTAACCTCATCATATACTCATGTTTGCTCTTTAATTATTGCGCCCTTTGTGTGTGTGTGTGTGTGTGTGTGTGTGTGTGTGTGTGTGTGTGGTGTGTGTGTGTGTGTGTGTGTGTGTGTGTGTGTGTGTGTGTGTGGTGTATGTGTGTGTGAGTGTGTGTGTGTGTGAGTGTGTGTGTGTGTGAGTTGGGTTTTTTGTTCTTGTTGTTCTTTCTCTCCTTTTATCAAAACTTATGTTTTATGGGACTATTTTGATGATAGATGGTGGTGGATTGATGTTTTCAGTCATTTAACCTCATCATATTCTCATGTTTGCTCTTTAATTATTGCGCCCTTTTTTTCTTTTTTTTGTTGCTTTGTTTTGTTTTTGTTTGTTTATTTTTTTGTGTTGTTTGTTGTTTTTTTATTCAAATCAAAATCATCATTGATTTTTACTTCATATTTTGTTTCTGAATGAGTGCCTTTTTAAAACATTACCTTAATATTGTATCTCTGTCTTATTCCTTACTTGTTGTTGTTGTTCTTTCTCCCCTTTTATCAAAATCTTATGTTTTATAGGACTTATTTTGATGATAGATGGTGGTGGATGATATTTTCAGTCATTTAACCTCATCATATTCTCATGTTTACTCTTTAACTATTGGCCTTTTCTTTGTTTTGTTTTGTTTTTGTTTGTTCTTGTTTTTTTGTTTTCTTTTATTCAACACAAAATCATCATTGATTCTTACTTCTCATTTCGTTTCTTAATGAGTGACTTTCTATAACATTACCTTAATATTGTATCTCTGTGTTAATTCTTGCCTGTTGTTTGATACTTGGTATGGTTCCTTACTTTTGGTATTTGGATCATTATAATTGTTGTGTGTAGTTGAGGCTATTTTTTATCTTGATATTATCTCTGAAAAGGGCGGAGGCAGGATGTAAAAAAGCACACGAGTGCTTATCTATTATCCTCGAATAAAAGAATTTTGCCTTGCCTTTGCCTTGCCTTGCCTTTGCCTTGCCTTGCCTTGCCTTGCCTTCCTTCTCTCTCTCTCTCTCTCTCTCTCTCTCTCTCTCTCTCTCTCTCTCTCTCTCTCTCTCCTCTCTCCTCTCTCTCTCTCTCTCTCTCTCTCTCTCCTCTCTCTCTCTCTCTCTCTCTCCTCGGTGCTGGTGATGTAATTGTTGAAGATGATGGTGCTGATGATGTAAATGTTGAAGATCATGCTGATGCAAATGTTGAAGATGATGGTAGTGTAAACGTTGAAGATGATGGCGCTGGCGATATAAATGGTGAAGACGATAGTGATGCAAATGTTGAAGAAGATGATGCTGGTGATGTGAATGCTGAAGATGATGGTGCTGGTGATGTAAATGCTGAATATGATGGTGATGCAAATGTTGAAGAGGATGATGCTGGTGATGCTAATGCTGAAGATGATGGTGCTGGTGATGTAAACGCTGAATATGATGGTGTTGGTGATCTAAATGCTGAAGATGATGGTGGTGTGGATACTGAGGATGCTGGTGATGTAAATGTTCAGGGTGATGGTGATGGAAGATGTAAATGCTGAAGATGATGGTGATAGTGATGTACATGCTGAACATGATGGTGATGTAAATGTCGAAGAGGATGGTGCATGTGATGTAAATGTTAAAGATGATGGTGATGCAAAAGTTGAGGATGATGGTGATGTAAATGTTGAAGATGATGGTGATGTAATTGCTGAAGATGATGGTGATGTAAATGCTGAAGATGATGGTGCTGATGATATAAATGTTGAAGACGATAGTGATGCAAATGTTGAAGAGGATGATGCTGGTGATGTAAATGCTGAAGGTTATGGTGATGTAAATGCTGAAGTGATGGTGATGATGATATAAATGCTGAAGATGATGGTGATGTAAATGTTGAGGGTGAGGGTGATGGTGATGTAAATGCTGTGATGATGGTGATAGTGATGGAAATGCTGAACATGATGGTGATGTAAATATTGAAGGTGATGGTAATGTAAATGTTGAAGAGGATGGTGCTGGTGATGTAAATGCTGAAGATGATGGTGATGTAAATGCTGACGATGATGGGGAAGTTAATGCTGAATATGATGGTGATGTAAATGCAAAAGATGATGGGGATGTACATGTTGAAAATCAAGGTAATGTGAATGTTGAAGATGATGGTGATGTAAATGTTGAAGATGATGGTGATGTAAATGTTGGAGATGAATGGTGATGTAAATGCTGAAGATGATAGTGATGGTGATGTAAATGCTGAAGTTGAGGGTGATTAAATGTTGAAGATGATGTGATGCTGATGTAAATGCTGAAGATGATTGTTATGATGATGTAAATGCTGAAGATGATGGTGATGGTGATGTAAATGCTGAAGGTGATGGTGATGTAAATGCTGAAGGTGATGGTCATGAAGATGTAAATGCTGAAGTTGTTGGCGATGTAAATGTTGAGGGTGATGGTGATGTAAATGCTGAAGATGATGGTGATGTAAATGTTGAGGGTGATGGTGATGTAAATGTTGAGGGTGATGGTTATTGTGATGTAAATGCTGAACATGGTGGTGATGTAAATGTTGAAGAGGATGGTGCTGGTGATGTAAATGCTGAAGATGATGGTTATGTCAATGCTGATGATGATGGGGAGTTAAATGCTGAAGATGATGGTGATGTAAATGCAAAAGATAATGGTGATGTAAATGTTGAAAATCATGGTAATATAAATGTTGAAGATGATGGTGATGTAAATATTGGAGATGATGGTGATGTAAATGCTGAAGATGAAGTGATGGTGATGTAAATGCTGAAGATGATGGTGATGGTCATGTAAATGCTGAAGATGAGGGTGATGTAAATGCTGAAGATGATAGTGATGGTGATGTAAATGCTGAAGATGAGGGTGATGTAAATGCTGAAGATGATGGTGATGCTGATGTAAATGCTGTAGATGATTGTTATGGTGATGTAAATGTTGAAGATGATGGTGATTGTGATGTAAATGTTGAAGATGACGGTGATGTAAATGTTGAAGATGATGGTGATGTAAATGTTGAAGATGATGGTGCTGGTGATGTAAATGCTGAAGATGATGGTGTTGTAAATGCTAATGATGATGGTGATGTAAATGCTGAAAGTGATGGTAATGGTGATGTAATTGCTGAAGATGATGGTGATGTAAATGTTGAAGGTGATGGTGATGTAAATGTCCAAATCATGGTAATGTAAATGTTGAAGATGTTGGTGATGTAAATGCTGAGGAAGATGGCAATGGTGATGTAAATGTTGAAGATGATGATGCTGGTGATGGAAATGTTGAAGATAATGGGGAAGTAAATGCTGAAGACGATGGTGATGTAAATGTTGAGGGAAAAGATGATGATGATGTAAAAGCTGAAGATGTTGGTAATGTAAATGTTGAAGATGATGGTGATGCAAATGTTGAAGATGATGGTAATTGTGATGTAAAGGCTGAGAGTGTATGTAATGTTGGGGTGATGTGATGAAATGTTGAAGGTGATGGTTATGTGGATGTGAAGATGATGGTGATGTAAATGCTGAAGATGATGTTGATGGTGATGTAAATGCTGAAGGTGATGATTGTGGAGGAGGATGTAGATGGTAGAACTGCTGAAAGAGGTGCGGGTTAGGATGATGTGAATTCTAATGATGATGATGATGGTAATGATGATGTGATCACAAATGGTGATGATGGGTATGATGATATGATTACTAATGGTGATGATGGTAACGTTGGTATAGGTGTTGAAAGTGATAGTGGTAACGAAGACTATGACGAAGAAGTTAAAGATGACGATGGAAACAGTGATGAAGACGAGGATTGTGATCGTGACTATTGTGTAGAGACACTGAAGATGATCATCGTGACGTTGATAATTATATAGGTTGAAGAGGTGGATGATAGTGCAGATGATGAAGAGAATGAGTTTGGTGATGAAGACGTAGATAATGAAAGTAATGATGGTGATGGTGATATACTCGCTGCAGATATAGATAATGAAGATGCTGATGGCAGTGATTATGCAAATGATAAAAAGATTAACGGGGTTGATGATAACTAGAAGGCATTGAATGTAACTTTGTGTGTTTGCGGAATTGGAAATGTGGAATGGATGGAAATGTTTTACGCTGTGATGTTTATCTTCCCCCTGCCTTAATCATGTTTTGTATAGTGGCCTAAGGCCGATGTACAATAAAACTTTTCAGTGTTCAGTGTTCTCTTCGTTCTCATCTCTCTCTCTCTCTCTCTCTCTCTCTCTCTCTCTCTCTCTCTCTCTCTCTCTCTCTCTCTCTCTCTCTCCTCTCTCTCTCTCTCTCTCTCTCTCTCTCTCTCTCTCCTCTCTCTCTCTCCTCTCTCCTCCTCTCTCTCTCTCCCTCTCTCTCTCTCCCCTTCCCCCCCTCTTCTCCTCCCCTCTCTCTCTCCCCCCTTCTCCTCTCTCTCTCTGTCTCTTTCTCCTCTCTCCCTCTCTCTCTCTCTCTCTCCCTCTCTCTCTCTCCCCTCCTCTCTCTCCCCCTCTCTCTCTCTCTCCCCCCTCTCTCTCCTCTCCTGTTCCCCCCCTATCTCTCTCTCTCTGTCCCCCTCATCCTCTCCTCCTCTCTCTCTCTCTCTGTCACCCCTCAGGACCCAGGTTCAAATCCTCACCCCCTTTGCCACCCCACTTGCACCAGCTTTCCCCACTGCCAGGGAAAAGGATTACAGGCACCCTGGACAAGGGAGAGGAAGATGGCATGAGGAGGACTGACCTCACTCCTGGATTTTTTTTAAAATTATTATTTATTCTTTCATATCGAGGGTAATGGAATAAGCACCCGTGGGCCGTGTGCTTTTTTACATCCAGTCCCTGTGTGTATGCAGTTTTGTTAATCTTGTCATATGTTCCCACTGGTATACAATGGCCTACTCTTATGAAAAGCATAACAGGATTTAACGTGTGTGCAAGATGGTTTGTGTGTGTTTGCACATTGGGGCCTGGGTTTATAGTCTCATCGGAATTTTATTTATATATTTATTTATTCTTTTATATCGAGGGTAATGGAATAAGCACTCATGTGCTTTTTTACCAGTCCCTGTGTGTATGCAGTTTTGTCAATCTTGTCATCTGTTCCCACTGGTATACAATGGCCTACTCTTATGAAAAGTAGAAAGGATTTAACGTGTGTGCAAGATGTTCTGTGTGCGTTTGCACACGGGCCTCGGTTTATAGCATCATCGGAATTTTATTTATATAATTTATTCTTTTATATCGAGGATAATGGAGTAAGCACCCATGTTTTTTTTTCTACATCCAGTCCCTGTGTGTATGCAGTTTTGTCAATCTTGTCATCTGTTCCCACTGGCGCACGATGGCCTACTCTTACAAAAAAGTGGAACAGGGTGGATCAGGATTTAATGTGTGCGCAAGGTGTTCATGGACTCGCTTCAGTGGCCGCTTCTGGGACCTTTTCCAGGGTCGTCCATCGCCCAAATGTCCAAATGTGGGCAGTGCCTCCGCAACCAAGTTGAGTGCCCCCCCCTCCCCCCCCCCCCCCCCCCCCCCCCTGTTCCATCTGTCCTGTTGTCCTTTCACCTCATTGTGAAATTGCAGCGGGAGTGTGTGGGAGTCACAACACACAAATCCAACATCCCTCAGCCAAGAGTGCTACATTCACTGCACTCTTTCCTTTTACCTGGTCCAAGTGTGGTCAGTCCTGCTATAAAGAGCACCAGCTGGCCCCATCTGGGTTGGGAGGGGATGGATTAATTAGTAGCTGAGAGGAGCTGAAAGTGGGGTAAAACTGACAGGACGGACGGCAGGGCTGGTCTGAAAAGGGCTCTTTGGGTGCCGTCTTTGCCCCAAACCGCACTTTTCTTGCAGGGTGTTGGGTATGCAAGTGTTTCCTTGCGACAATCTAGCTTTCTCAGCAGTTTGCTGTGCTGCATCATATTGCTGTACATTGTCATTATTATTGTGCACACTGCTTGGTTTTCAGTGCGTACACTGTAGCAGATTTCCTTGCCACAAACTAGCTTTCTCAGCTCTGGAGGACTGCGGTGTCACCACAAGTCTGGAGCCACACACGTCGAAGATGGTAGGGGAGGGAGTATGCATACGGTGCCATATTGTCCAGGTGCCTTGGGGTCTGTAACCGTGCAAAAGTCGGAGCAGGACGGGCCTGAAAACGGTTCTTTGGGTCTTGTCTTTGCCCCAAACCGCACCTTTTTGGCAGGAGGTTGGGTATGCATGTGCACACGCTGGTGTTTGTCAGTGCGTTTGTTTGTGTGCGCGCATGTGGCGTGGACCCTGCAGTTTGCCCTGGTGCATCATATTGCTGTATATTGTCATTATTATTGTGCGCACTGCTTGGTTTTCGGTGCATACACTGTAAGAGATTTCCCTGCGATAAACTAGCTTTCTCAGCTCTTGAGGGCGTCGGAGTCGCCACAAGACCGGCGCCACACACGTGGGAGATGGTAGGGGAGGGAGTATACATACGGTGCCATATTGTCCAGGTGCCTTGGGGTCTGTAACCGTGCAAAAGTCGGAGCAGGACGGGCCTGAAAACGGTTCTTTGGGTCTTGTCTTTGCCCCAAACCGCACCTTTTTGGCAGGAGGTTGGGTATGCATGTGCACACGCTGGTGTTTGTCAGTGCGTTTGTTTGTGTGCGCGCATGTGGCGTGGACCCTGCAGTTTGCCCTGGTGCATCATATTGCTGTATATTGTCATTATTATTGTGCGCACTGCTTGGTTTTCGGTGCGTACACTGTAAGAGATTTCCCTGCGATAAACTAGCTTTCTCAGCTCTTGAGGGCGTCGGAGTCGCCACAAGACCGGCGCCACACACGTGGGAGATGGTAGGGGAGGGAGTATGCATACAGTGCAATAGTGTCCTGGTGCCATGGGGTCTATAACCGTGCAAAAGTCGGGGCAGGACGGGCCTGAAAACGGTTCTTTGGGTCTTGTCTTTGCCCCAAACCGCACCTTTTTGGCAGGGGGTTGGGTATGCAAACGCTCACGCGTGCGCGCGCGCTGGTGTTTGTCAGTGCGTTTGTTTGTGTGTGCGTATGTGGCGGGGACCCTGTATTTTGCCGTGGTGCATCATATTGCTGTATATTGTCATTATTATTTTGCGCCCTGCCTGGTTTTCGGTGCATACACTGTAAGAGATTTCCCTGTGACAAACTAGCTTTCTAAGCTCTTGAGGGCTGCGGTGTCGCCACAAGTCCGGCGCCACACACGTGGAAGATGGTAGGGGAGGAGTATGCATACATTGCGATAGGGTCCTGGTGCCTTGGGGTCTGTAACCGTGCAAAAGTCGGGGCAGGACGGGCCTGAAAATTACTTTTTCAGTCCCGTCTTTGCCCCAAACCGCACCTTTTTGGCAGGGGGTTGGGTATGCGTGCGCGCACGATCACTCGCGCTGGAGTTTATCAGAGCGTTTGTTTGTGTGCGTGCATATCGCGGGGACCCTGCAGTTTGCCGTGGTGCATCATATTGCTGTGTATTGTCATTATTATTGTTCGCCTACTTGGTTTTCGGTGCGTACACGGTACCCGATTTCCTTGCCACAAACTAGCTTTCTCAGCTCTTGAGGGCGTCGGTGTCCCCACAAGTCCGGCACCACACACATGGAAGATGGTAGGGGAGGGTGTATGCATACAGTGCATACATTGTCCTGGTGCCTTGGGGTCTGTAAGCGTGCAAAAGCTGGGGGAGGACGGGCCCGAAAACGGCACTTTTGGTCCCGTCTTTGCCCCAAACCGCACGCACACACACACACACACACACCACACACAACACACACACACACACACACACACACACACACACACACACACACACACACAAACACACACTTTTGCGAGAGAGAGAGAGAGAGAGAGAGAGAGAGAGAGAGAGAGAGAGAGAGAGAGAGAGAGAGAGAGAGAGAGACAGACAGACAGACAGACAGACAGACAGACAGACAGACAGACAGACAGACAGACAGACAGAGACAGAGACAGAGAGACTGACAGAGAGAGACAGAAAGACTGAAAGACAGACAGAAACAGAGACATACAGACAGATAGAGAGAGAGACAGATACAGAGACACACAGAGAGAGACAGAGAGAGAGACAGAGAGAGAGACAGAGACAGAGAGAGAGACAGAGACAGAGAGAGATCAAATCAAATGTAATCAAATCAGATCGAATCAAATCACATTCTTTTATTTCGAGGATAATGAATATGCACTCATGTGCTTTATTACCTCCAGTCCTCACCCTAATCAGGGATTACGTCAGTTTAAGAACACCTCCAACTAACAATAATTGTAAACCAAACAAGAAGGCCAAAACAACAAGACAGTAATAAACAGAAGACAAGATCTAAGGACAGAAGATAGAATAATAATGGCGCAATACAATGAACTAAAATTAATGATAAACAATCAAAATATCATTATAACAGAAAACAAAAACAAAGGGAGACCAGAAAATTGCTAATAAGTGAGTAGTAATTAAAACAAAAGCAAACACAGTAGTCATTAAAACATAAGTTAGGTACTGGGAGAGAGAGAGGTTTGGTTTGATTTGATTTGATTTATTCTTTTATATCGAGGATAATGGAATAAGAACTTTTGTGCTTTTTTTTACATCCAGTCCCCGTGTGTATGCAGTTTTGTAAATATGTTCCCACCGGCACACGATGACCTAAACTTAAGAAAAGCGGAACAGGATTTAACGTGTGCGCAAGATGTTCTGCGTGCGTTCGCACACGAGGCCTCGGATTATAGTCTCATCCGAAGGACTTGTGGGAAGAGTGGAGTCAGCACTGATGTTAACTCCAGGAGAAAAATCTCATCCACCGGAATCGAACCCAGGTTGTCAAATTGCCAGCGCAAAGTTCTGACCACTAGGTTATTCGTCCCCCTTCTAGAGAGAGAGAGAGAAGAGAGAGAGAGAGAGAGAGAGAGAGAGAGAGAGAGAGAGAGAGAGAGAGAGAGAGAGAGAGAGAGAGAGAGAGAGAGAGAGATGGAGAGATAGATGCATACACACACACACACACACACACACACACACACACACACACACACACACACACACACACACACACACACACACACACACACACACGCCCGCACAAGTACTCGGAACTCGGAACTCGGAAATTTAATTGATATAGGCCATTGCCCCAATCAAATACAAAACAGTAATGAAAGTAAACAAAACATATTCACACATGGGATGCGTTGTTCGAATATCCAAAACAAATATTAGCATAGCACAAATGCGATCAAGACGTTGTTTGAGAGAGTTGCTTTTTCCTTAGCTCAAAGGCAAATGCAATGTACGTAGAGAGCTCTATGATGTTTTCAGCACCACATGGATTAATGGCTAACTTTACAAGTGGAAAGTGAACATTTTGAATGTGAGGTAGATATTTATACCTTAATGAGTTATACATTGGGCACTTGAATAAAAAGTGGTGTTCATTTTCAATCGAGTCAGGACAAAAATAACAATTTTTCTTATTTGCATCTTTACAGTATCGGTATCTGTGGCTGTTGATAGGGATACACCACATCTAAACCTAGCTAGGGCACATTTATACATGCTGATATATATAACATCCAAATACTTTTCTCTTTCTAGGCAACTCTTAAAACTGTTATACAATGAAAATCTGTCACTGACATTCAAGTGTTCATTCCATCTCTGGCAGAAGCAGTCACGAAGACGATTTTTAAACTCTTTTTTAAACCATGTTTCATGCCCACATCCAAACAACCACACATGCCCAAAACCATTCTGACACAACAACGACTTAATATGTGTGACCCACGTTACTTTCCCACGTTCGTGTAGATCAAGCAACATGTTATAGGATTTTTTGGGGTACAGCGTAACATCCTGCTTCAAGAGCCTGAACCAATAAGTGAGACACTTCAATGCAGATACAATAAACAGTGGATAGCGACCAAGTTCGCCATACACCATGTCGTTTGGTGTCTGGGTAGGGACATTGAGAACTTTTTTGCATGCAAACAAGTGAATACGTTCTACTTTTTCGTAATGTTTATACCCCCATATTTCTGATGAATAAACAAACTTGGTACTGTCTGCGTATCAAAAAGCTTAAAGAAAATTTGTGTTGAACTAGTGTCTAATCTTTTCATAGTTTTTAGTAGTTCAAAAGTACCTTTCTTTGCTTTCAAAGCGAAACTGTCAATAGCATCTGTAAAACTTAACCGAGTTGAGAAAGTAAGGCCCAGGTATTTGTAGCTGTTCACAACTTCCAATTTATTTCCACCATACCACCAAGATTCTCTCTTTGCAACATATCCCCCCTTTCGAAAAATAATTATTTTGCTTTTCTGTATATTCACTTTAAGCTTCAGCCGCTCAGCAGAAGTATACAATAAATTCAGTTGATTTTGTAAACCAGTAACAGTGGATGCAATCAGAGTAAGGTCATCTGCAAATAACAAAATAAAGATTTCAGTTTCAGTTGGTGACAACCGTAGGCCATGTTTACCTCCTGTAATTATGTCATTTGCTAATTCGTTTACAAACAAAGAAAAAAGCATAGGAGACGCCAAACATCCTTGCCTAAGTCCCTGAAAACAGCTAAAATAACCAGTGAGTTTACCATCGCATCTTATACATGCCTTTACTGATGCATACATCGATTTTAGAACATTTATCATACGCCCGCTAACTCCAGCACGAAACAAAACAGACCAGAGAATTGAATGATTTACTGTATCGAACGCCTTCTGAAAATCAATAAAGGCCACAAAGAGTTTAGTGCTTTTTGTAAAACATTTTTCAATCATTGCGTTAAGTGTGAAAATGTGGTCTACTGTTGAGCGTTTCTTACGGAAACCAGCCTGTGCATCTGTAATGACCGAATTATGCTCGGACCACGTCGTGAGCCTCTTGTTAATGATGTGCACATATACTTTGCTCAGAACACTTAATAAAGAGATAGCTCGGTAATTGTTCGGATCTTCCTTGTCTCCTTTTTTAAATAAAGGTACGATTATTGCTTTCGTCCATTCTACGGGGAAAAGAGCTTTAGAAAACAAAGTGTTGAAATATTTATGTAGAAAAGGCAGAATAGCATCCTCAGCCGATTTTAGTATCTCTCCTAAAATCTCATCCGGTCCAGATGCTTTGCCTGCTTTCAAGTTTTTCAATGCTGCTTTAATTTCACCTTGACTTATCTCCCCATCAAGCATGTCATCGTAATCATCGTTAGGTGTGGGAATCTCCGAGTCATAGTCGGATTGCGTGCAGTCTGACTGCTCGGTAGTACCGTTAAGCACTTGTTTGAAGTGCTCAATCCATTCATGGTCCCTGATAGAATTAGACACATACGATCTAGGTTTATTTTTACGCACCTCTTCCCAGAATTCTCGTGGACAGTGTAGCAAGTTCAAAAGAGCATCGAGGCGGTTTTTCTTGTACAAGTTTTGTTTAACACGCAGCAATTGTCTGTACTGTTTTCTGATACTTTGGTAGGCAATTACGTCTTCAGTTGTTTTAGTTCTTCTGAACTTGCGTAGCGCTCGTCTAGCTTCACTTTTTAGAACATGACACTCATGGTCAAACCATGGTGATTTTTTGTAAACTTTTTTCCCAACAACATATACTTTTTTCATACAGTTGGCTGCTCTCCAGCAAAGCCTTTGTAAAAATATCAAGCGAGGTATTGATGTTGTTTGCAATTTCGAGTGACGCAAGAGTTAATTTATGTACAAAATCAGTGGAGGAGATGTTTTGTTTAAACAAGTCACACAAGCTTGCGTCCCATACGAACTTATCGCGTACATTAACGTTATTTTCTGTACTTTTGTCAGTATTGACAGCAGACTGGCGACAAGATAAAGTTGTTTGCAATGGCATATGGTCAGAATCAACCCTGTCTTCTACTTTTAATTCAACAAATAAAGAAGCTAGAGATTGTGAAATGACAAAATAATCAATCACACTGTTCCCATGTGTAGAGATGTAAGTGTAAGCCCCATCTTTATCCCCATTTGTGCAACCATTCAATATGTACAAGTCAAGACACACACACATTTCCAAAAACCTTTTCCCAAAATCGTTTATGGTCTTATCCAGAGAGGATCTGGACTCCACCAGGAGATCCTGGTCATGGAGGGGGTCATCAACATACAGCTGCCCGCTTTGAAAGTGGGGCTGACATTCGCCAGTTCTGGAATTAAAATCACCGCACATTATGACGTCATAATTGTTGAGATTTTCACATAGATCACAAATACAACTTTCTAATTCGTCAATATGGCAACGAGTGTTGTGTTCATTATAGAATACAGAAAATGCAGGTGGAATATAGACAGAAACAAAAAGAATGTCCCTTTCCCACCCCAATAATTCCTTTGCTATCTTTAGCACTACAACATTCTCTGTAGCCACACTGATCTGCTGTACAAACTGTTCCAGTCTCTTAGAACAAGGACAAGCACACCACCAGCTCGGCGGCCAAACTTTGATAATTTCGTTGCCGGGAATTGAAACTTAATATAGTCTGGAAAATGATGTGTTAAATCAAACGAGGAATCAATAAATGTTTCTACAAGAGTCACAAAATCGAAATTTTCCACAAACGTTTTCCACCCCCCATCCCCCAGCAGTTTACTTAACCCACACACATTGTAGGACAGAAAGGACAGGTTCATACACCTGAAGGACTGACTATCCTGAGGCAGGCCACACCCCTATCTGGTGGTAGTGCCGGGCACACCACTGGTGCCGGGCTGTGAGACGTCCATAGGAACTGATCTGTCAGTTCTGTAGGGTTTCCGTTTACCCCCCTGTCGTGTGTTGCGCTGTCGGTCCGAGGGTTGATTTGACTGCTGGCTGTTTGCAGGTTGATGTTGACTTGGCGGGGATGACCGAACAGCGTCGCTGTACGAATCAAACCGCCCAGGCGTGACTGGAACCGTGGTCTTTGTCGGCGCCTTTCTGATGGTGTTGTCTGACAGGTCAAACGTGTAGATGGCGTCATCCGTCTTCAGCTTGTCGAAATTGAGGAAGGCCTTTTTCCCGTCACTCTTCAATGTCTTCTGAAGTGAGATCAGTCCCTGTCTTTTGCGTCGAACTGCCTGTGAGAAATCTTCCCGCATGGTGATGTGTGTCCCTTTCAGTTTGCTGCCGCAGCTCAGGACACGCTGCTTGTCTTTGAAAAAGCGAAAGGCAACGATGACCGCCTTTCCCACCCGGTGTGCGCGGTCGATGACGATGCTGTCCTTGATCCCCATGGTGTTGTGGATGATGTCCCCCACCTTTCTCTCGCAGTCCTCCCAGGTTTCCCGGACTGCCGTAGGGATGCCCCAAAACAGCAGATTACACCTCCTGCTTCTGTTTTCAGCCATGTCCAACTTCTCCTCCAGGTCAGCAACTCGGGAATGAAGTTTTTCATTTTCTGCTTCAACAGCTTCACATTTGTTGAACAGTTCATCCACATCGGTTTGCAGTATGTCCTGCTGGTGGGAAACTTCGTCAAGTCGGGAACCAATTTTTTCATCAAGTTTCTGAAGCTGGTCTCCCAGAGAGGATTCAAGCCTGGTTTGCGATGTTTCCATCCGTGTCATGGTTGTTGTCAAAAACTGCAGTGTTTTTTGTAACTCTGCAAAATTGCAGTTTCCATCAGTCAGAGTCTGGTTGGAATGATTTCCATTTTGCGCTCCTGTACTCTGTTTTGCACTATCACTGTGTACAGTGTCAGGGCCAGGGTTAGGTTCAACACAGCCGATCAACAGCAAGGTGAGTAAAGTGGCCAGTGTCAACTTTGCAGCAACACTGTCAGCATGCAGGCCTTTGATTCGTTTTCTTGCGATTTCAGCTTTTCTGGACAAAATTTTGCACAAAATTGCGGAAAATTTGCCGATAGATGCTCGATAGGTATCGAGTGCACAGGTCATGGTGTTTTTAAAGTCTAATTAACACTGGATAATTAACAATTTAATTAATATACAGAGAGCGATGTGAAAATGCGTCCGACCTGTTCAGTGAACATTTTTCACCCCACGCCCGCACAAGAGAGAGAGAGAGAGAGAGAGAGAGAGAGAGAGAGAGAGAGAGAGAGAGAGAGAGAGAGAGAGAGAGAGAGAGAGAGAGAGAGAGAGAGAGAGACAGACAGACAGACAGACAGACAGACAGAGAGAGAGAGAGAGATCCACACCCCTGTCCACCCACACCCACAGACCCAAGTTGCCAAAACAACAAAGAAAATCAGCATTTCTCATTACAGTAAAATTTATTCTGTGACATTAAAAAAACATAAAAAGTCATATCAATAATGACATTTTTTCTACACAACAAACAAACCTTAACAACACAGAAATCTGCATTTCTCACTACGGTAGAATTTAATCTGTGACATTAAAAAGACATAAAAGTAATATAAACAATTACATTTTTTCTACACAACAAACAAATCTGAAAGAAATCAGCATTTGTCACTACAGTAGATTTTATACTGTTACATTTTAAAACAAATACTAAGTCATATAAGCATTAACATTTTTTCTACACAAGCAAACCTTAACTACAAAGTAACCAGCCTTTCTCAGTACATTAAGAGTTTATTCTGTGACATTTGAAAACTCATAAAAAGTCATATAAACGATTACATTTATTTCTGAACTACAAGCAAACCTACTCCAACTGACGTTCTTTACAAAAAACAAAACAAAACAATAAAAAATCACCCCAGACCATTTAATGTGATTTCAGAAAAATAACCCATCTCCCCATACACGTTCCACAGCACTGTGCAAATTACGTTTTTCTTATTTTTCTTTGTTTCATTAATTTATTCTTTAAAGAACACAACATTTTTTAAAAAGAGAACACACAGGCACATTATACCCATTACTAGATTAAACAAGCAAAAAACCAGATATAAATCTTTCACAAAAATATTTTACAATTTAAGTTTGATGTGTTGGTGTAAAATCTGCCATCAGTCTTCCAACAGAAGATCAATACACAGATCTTTCACATTTGATGTGATTAAAAAAAAAAAGAAGAAAAAAAGAAAAGAAAAGACCCCCTTCTCCCTACACTGTCCACACCATTATACAGCCTGTATGTTTCTCCCCAATTTTCATTTGATTCCTTAAAAAAACATAAAAAATCAAACTCGCAGGCATACTTTACACACTGTAAGACATATAGCATTAAGATGAAAATTGATAAAACTGCATACACACAGGGAATGGATGTAAAAAAAAAACAGCGCATGAATCCTTATTCCATTATCCTTGAAATAAAAGAAAAGGAATAATAGAGATGTGTTGGTGTAAATTCTGCCATCAATCTTCCAGCAGAAGATCAATACACAGATCTGCCACCAACATCATCTAAAGTCATTTCACAGAATATCAATGCCCGTCACAGCGCAAGCTTTCTTTTTGTTTTTAAATTTGATGTGAATTAAAAAAAGAAAAAATTATAAAAAAAGAAAACCTGTTCTGGCACACTTTCAACACTATTATACAAGGTACTAGATCCAAATTTTTTCTTTGCTATTTACATTTAATCTCATTGTTATAAAAAAAGAAAAACAAGCCACATAGACACGTTTTATCCTGTGCTATGCATACAATTATCAAATTAGCAATGGCAGTTACATACCAGCTTTCTTTTTCTTTTCACATTCGATGGGATTTAAAAAAAAATTAAAGGAAAACATCCTGCTGTGTGTTTTATACACTATTATGCAACATATATTTACCTTGTTAATTTACAGTTGATCTCTTTGCTTAAAAAAAGAAAAAGCAGCCACGCAGACACATTTTATCTAAAACTACACTCAATATCATACAGTATTAGTCTTTAACATACATTTTTCGTTAGATGTGTTGGTGTAAAATCTGCCATCAATCTTCCAGCAGAAGATCAATACACAGATCTGCCCACCAACATCATTTAAAGTTATTATTATTTTTAAAAACCACCAAACTACAAACAAACCACAAACAGCACATTTACCCTCTCCCGGACACACACACACACACACACACACACACACACACACACACACACACACACACACTACACACACAGCAGTACATTTACTCTCTACCTAAAAAAAACATCAAAACAGGCAAATTTAGTCTCCCCCCCCCCCTCAAAAAACACAACAAAACACAGGCACACTAACCTCACCCCCCCTCAAAAAACACACACACACACACAGGCACACTAACCTCACCCCCCAAACACACACACACACACACACACAGGCACACTAACCTCAACCCCCCCCCCCCCCCCCTCAAAAAACACACACACACACAGGCACACTAACCTCCCCCCCAAAAACACACACACACACACAGGCACACTAACCTCACCCCCCAAAAAAAGAAATAACACAGGCACAGTTACCCCCCCTCCCCTCCGATAAAAAAACAAACAAAAAAAACAACACACTGGCACATTTACTCTCCCCCCAAAATTAAGACACAGGCATATTTACCTCCTCCCCCCCCTCCCCCAAAAAACAACACAGGTACATTTACCGCCCCCCCCCCCCCCCAAAAAAAAAAAAGAAAGAAAATAGACAGGCACATTTACCCCCCCCCCCCCCCCCCTTCTTCAAGAAAAACCACCGGCACATTTACCCTCTCATCCCCTTCCCCGCCCCCCAACAAAAAGACAGGCACAATTAACCTCTCTCTCTCTCCCCTCCCCTCCAATAAAAAAGAAAAAGAAAAAAACCCTCCCTCTGTCATTATATACACCATTATGCAACATATATTTATCATATCAATTCACATTAAATCTCAATACTTAAAAAAAGGAAAATCCAGGCACGCAGGCACATCTCATTGATACTACGCTTAATATTGTATACTATTAGTCTTTCATGGAAGATGTGTTGGTGTAAAATCTGCCATCAATCTTCCAGTAGGAGACTAATACACAGATCTGCCACCAGCATCATCTAAAGTCATTATTTAAAAAAAAATAACACCAAACTGCAAACAAACCTCTGCCCACCTAAAAAAGAAAAGTAACAAAAACCCACAGGCACATTTATCCTCATCCCCCAATAAAAACACAGAAGCATATTATTTTACCCTCCCCTTAAAAAGAACCCACAGGCACATTCCCCCCCCCCCCCCCCCCCCGCCAAAAAAAAAAACAAAAAAAAACCCACAGGCACATTTACCCTCTACCCCCCCCCCCCCAACAAGCATATTTACCCTCTTCCCCCTAAAAAAAAACACACACAGGCTTATTTCTCCCCCCCCCCCCCCCCCCCCTCCCCAAAAAAAGGAACATTAATCCTCTTTCCCAACAAAAGCATACATGCACAATTACCCTGTCCTCCCCCCCCAAAAAAAAGACCCAGGCACATTTACCACCCCCCTCCCCCCCTCAAAAAAAAAACCCGCACATTTACCCTCTCCACCCCCAAAACCCCAACATATACAGGCTCATTTATCCTCTACCTCAACAAAAAACACAGGCATACTCTATTCAACCATAAACTTTAAATTATATTCCATCAGTCTTTTAAAATTTTCATAAGATGTGTTTGTGTAAAATCTGCCATCAATCTTCTAGCAGAAGATCAATACACAGATCTGCCACCAACATCATCTAAAGCCATTTCACAGATTATAAATGCCAATCACACCACAAGCTTTTTTGTTTTCAAATTTGATGCATTTTTTTTAAAGCATTGAAACAATCCATATTATCGCATTACATTTTACATCCTACAAATTTCGCTCAACATTATACACAACATTATACCAACTACTATTACCAATTCAAATTAATTTTGATCCCATAACCTCAAAAAATTGAAAAAAAACCACTCACACTTTACTCACCGCCATACTTAACATCTTACATCAGTAGTCTTTCACATACATTTTTGCTAAGATGTGTTGGTGTAAAATCTGCCATAAATCTTCCAGCAGAAGATCAATACACAGATCTGCCACCAACATGACATTCACATGAACATCTTTGTTATTCCTCTCCCATTTTATGTGATTTCTAAGAAAAGACCCCTACTCCCCACACACTGTCCATACCATTATACAGCCTGTAGTTTTCTCCCCAATCTTCACTTGATTCAATATAAAAATAAAAATCGCAGGCACACTTTACACACCACATGACATGTAGCATGTAGCATGAAGATGTGTTGGTGTAAAATCTGCCATCAATCTTCCAGCAGAAGATCAATACACAGATCTGCCACAATCATCATCTTAAGTTATTTCCAAAAATATTAATGCAAATGACAGCATCAGATTTCTTTTTGTTTTTACATTAAATGGGATTTAATAATTACAAAAAAAGAAAACCTCTCCTGGCACACTTTCAACACTATTATACACCATTTCTACATTTTTCTTTGCCGTTTACATTTGATCTCATTCTTCAAAAAACAGCTAAACAAGCCACACAGGCACGTTTTATCCAGTAAAATAAAAATTAACAAGATATCAATGGCAATTACAGTACCCCCTGTCTTTTTGTTTTTCACATTTGATGATTTTTTTTAAAGGAAAAAATCTTATTCAACCCATTTTTTTACACAATTATACTACACAATTTTTATTGTAAATTCACGTTTTATCTCATTACTTAAAAAAAAACAACAACCAGTAAAACCATCTATATTTTTTTTTAACCCATCTCTGGGTACTTTCTGTACACAATTATACAACATTCTCCATTTCCTTGTTTTCAAATGGATATCATAATTTAAAAACAAAAACAAACCACACAGCCACGTTTTTTTTTTGTTTATACATAAAACCATTAGAATGTCAATGGCAATCACAGCACATGCTTTCTTTTTGTTTTCAAATTTGAAGTGATTTTCCAAGAAAAAAGGGGAAAAACCCGAGGCACATGTTGTCCAATACTATACTTAAAATCATACACCTTTAGTCCTTCCTTCATTTTTTTCGTGAGATGTGTTGGTGTAAAATCTGCCATCAATCTTCCAGCAGAAGATCAATACACAGATCTGCCACCAACATGATCTAAAGTCATTATTTGAAAAATAAACAAACAAACAAACCACACATGCACATTTACCCTCTCCCCGAAACACAGACACAGACACACAGACAGACAGACAGGCAGACAGACAGACAGACAGACAGACAGACAGACAGACAGACAGACAGACAGACAGACAGACAGACAGACAGACAGACAGACACACACACACACACACACACAGAGGCATATATACTCTCCCCCACAAAAAAACACAACACAACAACATAGGCACATTTACCCACCCCCACCCCACCCCTCACTAAAAACACACAAGAACATTATTTTTACCCTCCCCCCCCCCAAATAAGACCACAGGTACATTAACGCTCTCCTCCCGACGCCCCCCCCCCCCCCCCCCCCGAAAAAAATCAAAATAAAAAACAAACCAAGAACGGAAAAAAAGGAACATTTATCCTCTCCAACAAAGGCCTCCAAGGGCGTTTACCCTCCCCACCCAAAAAAAATCCCCAAACACTGGCACATTTACCCTCCCCTCCCCCCCAAGAAAAACCAAAACAGGCACATTTACCCTCTCCTCCTAAAAAAACAAACCACCCAAAAAACACAGACTCGTTTATCCTCCCAGGCCTCCTCGCAACCCCTCCCCCCAAACACAGGCAACAATTATTTATCCTGTCCCTTAATAAAAACACACAGGCTCACTCTTTTCAACCCTACACTTAAAATCATACCTAGTCAGTCTTTCACATTTTTCGTAAGATGTGTTGGTGTAAAATCTGCCATCAATCTTCCAGCAGAAGAACACTCAAAAGATCTGCCATCAACATCATCTAAAGTCATTTCACAGTATATCAATGCCAATCACAGCACAATCTTTCTTTTTTGCTTTCCCACATGAGGGGATAAAAAAAAAACTAAAATAAACAAAACCTCTCCAACACATTTCTTACGATATTATACAACATTCTACATTTTTGTTGACTTCCAATGAATCTCAATTTAAAACCAAAAACAAACAAACCACTCAGGCACTTTTATCCAACACTATACATAAAACCATTAGAAGGTCAATGACAATCACAGCACAAGCTTTTTTATTTTCAAATTTGAAGTGATTTAAAAGAAAAAAAAGAAACGAAACCTCCCCCCCCCCCCCAAAAAAAAAAAAGGAAAAAAAACACAGGCACATTTCATTCACTAGTATACTTAAAATCCTATATCATTATTTTTTCACACACGTATTTCTAAGATGTGTTGGTGTAAAATCTGCCATCAATCTTCCAGCAGAAGATCAATACACAGCTCTGCCACCAACAACGTCTTAAGTTATTTCACAGAATACTGATGCCAATCACAGCTCAAGCTTTCTTTTTGTTTTAAATTTGATGCAATTTAAAAATTGATTAAAAAAAAGAAAACCACTTCTGGCACACTTTAAAAACTATTATACACCCCTGCTACATTTTTCTTTGCTGTTTACATATGATCTCTTTTTTAAAAATGTAAGAGATAAACAAGCAACACAGACACGTTTAATCCAGTACTTTGCATACAATTATTTAGATAGCAATGGCCATTGCAGCACCAGCTTTCTGTTTTTCACATTTGATATCACTGGGAAAAAAAAGAAGAAAACATCCGCACATTTCCTACACTATTATACAAGCATTTTTCTTATAAATTCACACCTTATCTCATTAGTTAAAAAAAATCTACTACTCTTAATGCAATATACCATTAATCTTTCACATATATTTTTCGTAAGATGTGTTGGTGTAAAATCTGCCATCAACCTTCCAGCAGAAGATCAAAAACACAGATCTGCCACCAACATCATCTAAAGTTATTTTACAGAATATCAATGCAAAAACAGCATCAGATTTCTTTTTGTTTTTACGATAGGTGTCATTTAAAAACTCACAAATAGAAATATAAAAAAACACTTCTGGCAAACTTTCAACACTTTCATACACCATTGCTACATTTTTCTTTGTTGTTTACATTTGATCTCATCCTTAAAAAAACAAAAGATAAACAAGCCCACAGATAGCAATGGCAATTGCAGCATCAGCTTTATCTTTGGTGTCACATTTGAAGTGATTTTTAAAAAGAAAAAAATATTCCCACAGAAAAAGGGAAAAAACCACAGGCACATTTCATTTACTAGTATACTTAAATCAAATACCATTAGTCTTTCACATACATTTTCGTAAGATGTGGTGTAAAATTTGCCATCAATCTTCCAGAGAAGGTCAATACACAGATCTACCAAGCATCATCAAGTCATTAAAAAACCCACCAAAGATAAACAATGCACACAGTCACATTACCCCCCCCCCAAAAAAAAAAAAGAAGCAAAAACACACACACAACTTATCCTCTCCCATAAAAGACATGACATTCACCCTCGTTCCCCTAAAAAAAAAAAAATCACAGCACATTCACCCTCCTTCCTCCCCAAAAATCACAGGCACATACCCCACCTTCCTCCCCAAAAATCACAGGCACTTTACCCTCTCCTTCCCTCCCCCCAAAACCCACACACATTTACCCTCCTCCTCCCCCAAAACCACAGGCACATTACCCTCTCCTTCCCCTCCCCCCCAAAAAAAACCACAGCAATTACCCTCTCCTTCCCTCCCCCAAACCACAGGCACTTTACCTCTCCTCCCTCCCCCCAAAACCCACAGCACATTTACCCTCTCCTTCCCCCCCAAAAAAAAACCACAGGCACATTACCCTCTCATTCCACCAAAAAAAAAACACAGGCACATTACCTCTCCTTCCCCCAAAAAAACCACAGGCACATTACCTCTCCTTCCCCCAAAAAAACCACAGGCACATTTACCCTCTCCTTCCCCCCAAAAAAAAAACCACAGGCACATTTACCTCCTTCCCCCCAAAAAAAAAACCACAGGCACATTTACCTCCCTTCCCCCCAAAAAAAAACCACAGCAATTACCCTCCCTTCCCCCCCAAAAAAAAACCACAGGCACATTACCCTCTCCTTCCCCCCAAAAAAAAAACCAAGCACATTTACCTCTCCTCCCCAAAAAAAAAACCACAGGCACATTTACCTCTCCTTCCCCCCAAAAAAAAACCACAGGCACATTTACCCTCTCCTCCCCCCCAAAAAAAAACCACAGGCACATTTACCCTCTCCTTCCCCTCCCCAAAAAACCCACAGGCACATTTACCCTCTCATCCTCCCCCCAAAAAAAAAACCACAGGCACAGTAAACCTCCACCCTCCAAAAAAAAAAACCACACAAAAAATCCCAAACAGGCACATTTTCTTCACTACTATACTTCACTCTTTCACGTACATTTTTGCTAAGATGTGTTGTGTAAAATCTACCATCAATCTTCCAGCAGAAGATAATACACAGATTTGCCACCAACATCATCTTAAGTCGTTTCATAGAATATTAATGTTGATCACAGCACAAGATCGCTTTTGTTTTCAAATTTCATGCGAATTTTTAAAAAAGCCGAAAAACAAGCAATTTTCTTACACACTTTTTGCTACATTATAGAAACTATTACATTTCCTTGCCAATTCACATGAATATTGATCTCTTTACCAAAAAAAAAAATGAAAACAGTCCATTTTACCCATTCCTATACTGAAAATCACATACCAGAGCTCTTTCCTGTACATTTTTGGAAGTCGAGTTGGTGTAAAATCTGCCATCAATCTTGCAGCAGAAGATCACATACACAGATCTGCCACCAACATCCTCTACAGTCATTATCAAATAAAAAAAAACAACCAAAGAACAGAAACCACACAGCACATTAACATCCCCCCACCAAAAAAAACACCCACACAGGCACTTTAACATCCATAACTCTTACCCCCTCCCCACCAACCTTACAGGCACATTTAACCTCCCCCCCTCACCACACAACAGTTAACCTCCCCCCTCCACACACAGAAACATTTAAACCTTCTCCCACCACTCACCCCAAACCACACAGGCACATTTAACCTCCCCCCATACACCCTCCTAAAACAGGCACATAAACTTTCCCACCAAAACCACACAGGCACATTTAACTCCCCAAACCCCCTCCCCTAAAACAGGCACATTAAACCTTCCCCCAAAACCCCACACAGCACATTTACCTCTCCCCCCACCCCACCCCAAACCACACAGGCACGTTTAACCCTCCCCCCCACCCAAACACAGGCACATTTAACTCTCCCCCCAAAAAAAACCACACAGGCACATTTAAACTTCTCCCCCCCCCCACCCCAACCACACAGGCACGTTTAACCTCCCCCCACCCAAACACAGGCACATTTAACCTCCCCCACCCAACACAGGCACATTTACTTCTCCCCCCCCCCAACCCACACAGGCACTGATTTAATCTCCCCCCCCCAAACACAGGCATATTTAACCTCCACACCTCCAAACCACACAGGCACATTTAACCTCTACCCCCCCCCCCCCCCCGAAACACAGGCACATTTAACCTCCCCCCCAAACCACACAGGTACATTAATCCTCTACCCAATGAAAACACACAAGCACACTTTATTCAACACTACACTTAACTCATATACCATCAGCCTTTCACGTATATTTTTCGTAGCATTTTGTTGGTGTAAAATCTGCCATCAATCTTCCAGCAGAAGATCAATACACAGATCTGCCACCAACATCATCTAAAGTCATTTCACACAATATTAATGCCAACCATAGCACATGCTTTCTTTCTGTTTTCAATATGATTGCAATTTTTAAAAAGCCAAAATAAAACCCCATTTTCCTTACACAATTTTACAAGATTATAACAATATTACATTTTCTTGCCAATTCATGTTAATATTGATCTCTTTACCACCCCCCCCAAAAAAAGAAAGGAAAGAAAAACAGTCACATTTTACCCATTCCTATACTTAAAATCACATACCAGAAGTCTTTCCTGTACGTTGTTTTTAAGTTGAGTTGGTGTAAAATCTGCCATCGATCTTCCAGCAGGAGATCAATACACAGATCTGCTACCAAAGTCATCTAAAGTTATTTCACAGAATGTCAATGTCAATCACAGCACAAGCTTTCTTTTAGTTTTTACATTTGATGGACTTTAAGAATAAATGATTAAAAAAAAAAAGAAAATCTTCCCGTGACGCACTTTTAACACTATTATACACCATTGCTACATTTCTCTTTGCTGTTTACATTTAATCTCATTCTTAAAAAAAAGATAAGCCATACAGTCAGGCTTTATCCTGTACTATGCATACGATTATTAAAATATCAATGGCAATTACAGCACCAGCTTTCTTTTTGGTTTCAAAGTTGATGTGATTATAGCAATAAAAAAAGAAAACCTCACACCAGGCATTTTCTACACAACTATACTATACAACATACATTTCTATACAACATACATTTATCTTGTAAATTCAAATTTGATCTCAATAGTTAAAAAAAGAAAAAAAACAGACACACAGGCACATTTTATCCAATACTACACTTAAAATCATATACATTAGCCTTGAAGATACATTTGTTTTTGTAAGATGTGTTGGTGTAAGAATATGCAATCAATCTTTTACAGAAAATCAATACACAGATCTGCCACATTATCTTAAGTCATTAAAAAAACAAAAATCCAAAACACCAAACTACAAACAAACCACACAGGCACATTTACCCTTTCCCCAAACACACACAGACACGGACACACAGACAAAGACACACAGACTCAGACACACGCAAACACACACAGGCACATTTACCACCCCCCCCAAAAAAAAAAACAAACAACAAAAAAACCCAGACACATATAACTTTTTTCTCTCCCCCACCCTAAAAAAAACACAGGCACATTTACCCTATCCCCCTCCTCCCCCATTAACCCCCCCCCCCCCCCAGATATTTACCTGCTCCCACCCCTCAAAAACAGAACAAAAGAAAAAAGAACACAGGCACATTTACCCTCGACCCTCCTAAAAATACACCCAAAAACACACAGGCCATTCACCCTCTACTCCCCCAAAAACCCAAAATAAAATCCCATACAAACAACAGATTGAACATCTGACAATTCCATCAAAACTTATTACAATTTGAAATGGCCGACTGAAGGACATAATATGAAAAATTGGCAAATTAAGTACCCTAATAGGTAGTCAGAATAACGACTTGGGTAGATTAAAAACATGTTTACAGGCAAAAGGAAACAAAACTATGCCCTGATATTTCACTACAAGGTAGAATAAGGGCTAAAGTTTAATAGTCAATCAAAATGTAAACCTAAAACGCACACAGTCTCACACACAGAGTCTCTCTCTCTCTCTCTCTCTCTCTCTCTCTCTCTCTCTCTCTCTCTCTCTCTCTCTCTCTCTCTCTCTCGCACACACACACACAAACACACAGAGTCTCACACACACGCAGAGTCACACACACAGTCGCACGCACACACACGCACACACACACACACACACAAAACACACACACATGCACACAAACACACACACACACACAGTGGAGTCACACACAGTCACACACACACAGAGTCACACACACACACAGAGTCACACACACACACACAGAGTCACACACACACACACAGAGGCACACACACACACACACGAGTCACACACAGAGTCACACACACACAAAATCACACACACACACAGAGTCAAACACACAAACACACACACACACACAGAGTCACACCCACACCCACGAAGACAGACACAGAGACAGACACACAAACACACACACAGTCATACCCCTCCCCCACTCCCACAGCCCTAACTGCCTACTTCAACTCCCCCCCCCCCCTCCCCCCCCATCCTAGCACCCCTTTCCCTAAAATTCTACCAATCCTCAAAACTCAAATTTCGCCATTGTGTCGGCTAGTAACATCTAATCTACCTGCCTGTGTGTCCACATGAGGGGCCAGGGTTAGTGTACAGGTTAGGATTAGTATGAATAGTTAGCATGCAAAAAAGGGAAGGAAGCATGCAAAAAGGGGAAACGTGCAAAAAGGGGACATATGTAAAAGGGCGACACATGCATGGAGGGGGACACATGCAAAAAGGGGAAAGAGGCATGCAAAAAGGGGGAGGGTTGCCAGTCTGTTGGCTGGTCTGTGTGGGAAAGCATGTGGACACAGCAACAGATAGAACTGACGGTACTTAGCTGGAGACACAACAATCTGGAGCTCTATTCAAATTTTCTTTTAAAAATTACTGGTCCTATCAACTGCTAAGGCTCTGTTGTACTTGATTTTGTTTGGATTTCTAATCCTTAAATTTTCAGGTCTGCTGCCATCAAAGCTGCCTCAGGCCAAAGACTTGGGAATACAGTTTCTTTGTTTTTTTTCTCTGCTAGATCTCCAAACTTTTACTCAAGGTAAGATTTTTTTGCATACGCAGCCCAACCATTTAGGTAGCTGCATTTGAACTTTAGGTATCTAGTTGAGAACTCAAACCTACCAAATTTGCTAGGACAGTCGGGAGGTACCTCACTGCTCTTGTCGATTTTCAACTATCCCGAGTTTTGCTGTTTAAAAAGAAATATGTAATTTGATTTTAACGTCAAACTGAAAAGAAAGTGTAGGACTGACAGTCAAACCCACAACCTCACGGCGTTATATCCATGTAAAAAAAAAGGCTTTAACCACCCAAAACCCCACGTGAAGTAAAAAAAAAAAATGAGGGCCCAAAATATAAAAAAATGTAGGCTTGCAAAAAATCTATCACCGTCAATCGCCCTCTTTTCTATCCCCATTGATCCCGACCTGTGTCCTAACCCTCCTCCTAACACATTTTCCCCAGAGTAACGCCCATGTCCCCAACACACACACTCACACTCACACACACACACAAACATCCACACAAAACACACACACATGCAGGTTTCACACACAACACACACAAGACACACACATCACACACACAAACATAGCACACACACACACAGCAACGCACAAACATACACACACACACGCACACACACACACACACGCACGCACACACATACACACACACACACAAGCACACACACACACACACAACCACCCCACACCACACCACACAACCACACACACACACACACACACACACACACACACACACAACACCACACACACACACACACACACACACACACACACACACACACACACACACACACACACACACACCTTCTAACTGGAAACTATAAAACTTTACACTGCAGTAAAATTATGAAAAGATAACCAGAGGTAGATCACCACATAAACTGCTTTACAATACTGTAAAAAAAATTTTTTTAAAAGTATCATAAATCCTACTAACATCATACAGACCATAGCCTGCTGGTACCATTTTAAAAAATGCTTTTCAACAAGGGGAGAGGAAGCCTTAAAATAATTGTCAGTTCTACAGGGCTATTTCAACCATAATTATTGTCTTAGCTGATCCTTAAATCCCCCTGATCTAATGGGGTTTTTTTAATCTAAAAACTGGTTGAAAATTCATCAAAAGTATTTCCTGGATGCTAGGACGATAGTATTTTCTAAATGATATATTCAAGTTACAACAAAAATAAAAGGAAGAAAACCAGTATATTGATATAAAAAAACACACCATTTTAAGCCATGTACTACAAAATAATTATCCTCTCTCAAACACGTGTCATTTAAAATACAAATCCGGAAACAAAACTTCAAATCACGACCATCAATAATCAGATCAGGGGATGTCTTCTGTGGCGATGGCGACAGCGACGGCGAATTCTTCTGCAGCGACAGCGAAGTCTTGTGCGGCGACGCCGAAGTCTTTTGCGGCGACGGCGAAGTCCTGGATGGATGGTGTTCTCACCTTCCTGCCAGAACACACGTCACAATCGTCAGTATCATCATTCACTATATTTACTTTTTATTTTTGTTATTCTTCCGCTAGAGCTCCGAGGTTTATCAGAGATCGAGATTTTGCGTAAGCGACCGTTTTACATGTCTTTATGCTGATGGAAATGTTAAAAAATCAAAGTTTGGGAAATGGTTGTCTAGGCCTGTGATATTAGGCCATCGTGTGCCGGTGGGAACAGATGAGACAAGATTTACAAAACTGCATACACATACTGGAAATAAAAAAAACACATGAGTGGTTATTCTATTATCCTTGATAAAAAAGAACAAATAGATAAAAATACTGATTTGCGCTATTCTATGTTCCCCTGTTGGCTGTTGTCAGCTACACTAACTCCTTACCCATAAGCTTCAAACTTTTTTTGTTCTTCCAGAACCTGACCTCTTGCAGCTCATCCTATGCTGCAGCCTAGGCACTGCTGAAAGTGGTATCATAAATCAAATCATGCACTGCATTGCACTGCACACACAAACCTGACATCCTGTGATTTTTTTTACCCTTCATCACACACTGATGGCGCTTGTTGACCGAGTGTTAAAGGTCAAGACAAAGTCTCTCCTTTGCTAATGTGAAAAAAAGAAAGAAAAAAATCAGTTTTCAGGATTATGCTGCTGGTTTATTTCTCAAAGCACACAGATGTCGTGTTTATTTGTTCATTTATTTATTATGACTATTTCTTATATTGTATGATATTACCTGCTGAAAAGAAGTTAGAATGCCAATATGTCACTGTCAGATTTTTCCATTATTTTACCAGCTGGAGAGGAGACAATACAACATGTCACTGTCAGATTGTTAACTACACTCTGGATGAGGAGTTTGCGTGTGTGACTTTTCGAGTACTTCACCATAAAGGCAACCATACTCCAACTTCAGAGGATTTTTCTCCTTTAGAGTGCAGGATTCTTCGCTACAGCGTGTCAGGCTGAAGACAAATCTCGACACCATTTAAAATGTAACACTGTGTCAGTCTAGACCTTGGCCCCTAGCTTGTATCACTGACTGACAAAGCTTTGGCCTGGGCCGGAAAAAGGAATCAATGAATTTGATGTTACCTCGTCACGTCCTGGTAACTGACATGTGGTGCCGGGTGACGTGTCTGGGTCCTTGGCAATTGATTCCAGTCCTGAAGCTCCTGAAAGCGGTTAAGAAATTGTCAGTGACAGGGAAAATGTTCACGGCTCTACTAGCTTAAATCCGATTTCATCCTATCGCTTAAACAATAGATTAACATGATTTCAATATGGCTTTCTCAGCTGAAAAAGACGTGGCTCATTATTTCCTATTTTGATTTACTAGCTCAAATCTAAGAGGATTTAATCTCGTCAATTTGGGGGGAAAAACCTTCATTAAGTCCTTTTTAAAGACGTATATTTCAGACTCACTCCATATGTTTAAACTGGAAATAACACTTTGAAAACAAAAATTCATAATCACTCAAAGATGGATTTTATCTTTAGCTTTCAGAGCAGAATGACAACAAAGAGTTTAACATACCTTTCTTTTTACCCATAGCATTACCCCTCTTCCACAAAGGACCCCAGTTCATGATGGTGGCCACTGCACACGGGGTCCATGGTTCCAGTCCCACAGCCCCTGAAAGCAAGGTAGTCCCAATCAGTACCACTGAAAATTCTGCTGGTTTTCTTGGGCAAACATGACAGATTCCTGACCAAGTTACTTAAAAAGAGATTGAGTTCAGGATATTATTTCCAAAGTGTACCACAAGGCCCAGTTACTTATTTATTTATTTATTTATTTATTATTTATATATTCATTTATTTATTTATTCATTTATTTACTTATTTATTCATTTGTTTATTCCTTTATATCGAGGATAGCTCATAATTACATTACGAGCTTAAATTTAATTGTTTCAATATTCAAAACTAATTCGAAACTGGTACATAATTTTACATTTCATATTTTTCAAACTTATTTGAAAGCAGTCTTTTTCAAGTTGATGAATCAATTTGCAAATTGTTTAACAAACAAAGAAAAAAAGTGAAATGACCTTGATTTATATAATATGTTTATCTTTTTCTCAACAATGAGGGGTACCAGGCAATTCATTAAAAAAACAAAACCACCTTTGGTTTTCAGAGCCCAATGACAACAAAGAGTTTATCATACCTGTCTTTAAACCAAAGCATTACCACTCTTCCACAAAGGACCCCAGTTTATCATGGCTGCCACTGCACACGGGGTCCATGGTTCCAGTCCCACAGCCCCTGAAAGCAAGGAGTCCCAATCAGTACCACTGACAATTCTGGTTTTCTTGGACAAACATGACAGACTCCTGACCAAGTTACTCAAAAAGAGATTGAATTAGGAATATATTATTTCCAAAGTGTACCATAAGGCCCAGTTATTTATTTATGTATTTATGTACGTATTTATTTGTTTATTTATCTGTTTATTCTTTTATATCGAGGATAGTTCATAATTACATTATGAATTAAAGTTTAATTGATCTAATACTTTTTAACAAATTCCAAACCAGTACAAAATGTTATATTTCATTTTCAAAATTATTTGAAAGCAGGTTTTTTAAGTTGATGAATCAATTTGAAAAATGTTCAAACACAGAACAAAAACTGACATGACCTCGATTTACATGATTTTGTTTATATTTTTCATCAACAATGAGGATATGAGGCAGTTTATTAAAAAGAAAAAAAAAAAACGCTTTGGTTTTCAGAGCCCAATGGCAACAAAGAGTTTATCATACCTGTCTTTAAACCATAGCATTACCAGTCTTCCACAAAGGACCCCAGTTCATGATGGCAGCCACTGCACACGGAGTCCATGGTTCCAGTCCCACAGCCCCTGAAAGCAAGGCAGTCCCAATCAGTACCACTGAAAATTCTGCTGGTTTTCTTGGACAAACATTACAGACTCCTGACCAAGTTACTTTAGAAGAGACTGAATACAGGATTATTATTTCCAAAATGTACCATTAGGCCCAGTTACTTATTTATTTATTCTTTTATATTGAGAATAGCTCATGATTATATTATGAGTTCGAGTTTAATTGATAATTTTTTTTAACAAATTCGAAACCAGTACATAGTGTTACATTTCATTTTCAAATTATTTAAAAGCAGTCTTTTTAAGTTGATGAATCAATTTGAAAAATGTTCACAAACACAGAAAAAAGTGAAAGGACCTCGATTTACACACGTTTGTCTTAAGAGGCAATTTGGTGGAAAAGAAAAGGTCTTTGGCTCTCAGAGCCCAATGACAACAGAGTTTATACCTTTTTTTCTTTTTTACTGACAGCATTACCAGTCTTCCACAAAGGACCCCAGTTCATCATGGCTGCCACTGCACACGGGGTCCTTGGTTCCAGTCCCACAGCCCCTGAAATCAAGGCAGTCCCAATCAGTACCACTGAAAATTCTGCTGGTTATTTTTGACAATTATGACAGACTCTTGAGCAAGTTACTGAAAAAGAGATTGAATTAAGGATGATTATCTACAAACTGTACTGTACTGCCCAATTACTTTATCAGTTCAAATATTAATGATTTGATTTTATTTAACAAACTTGAAGCCCATACATGTTACAAATCATCTTCAACATTTATTTGAAAGCAGTATTCTTAAGTTGATGAGTCATTTTGCAAAATGTTCACAAACACAGACAAAAAGTTAAATGACCGATTTACATAATTATGTTTATCTTTTTCATCAACAATGAGGGATACAGGCAATTTAGTAGAAAAACATTTTTTAAAAGGCCTTTGGCTTTCAGAACCCAATGACAGCAAAGGGTTTATCATACCTTTCTTTAAACCAAGCATTACCACTCTTCCACAAAGGACCCCAGTTCATCATGCTGCCACTGCACACGGGGTCCTTGGTTCCAATCCCACAGTCCTGAAAGCAAGGCAGTCCCAATCAGTACCATTGAAAATTCTGCTGGTTTTCTTGGACAAAAATAACAGTCACCTGATCATGTTACTTTAGGAAAGATTGAATGAAGGATTATTATTAATTTTACGGGTGGCATACTGTCCAGTTACTTTACGAGTTCAAAATTTCATTGTTTCAAAATTTGAAAACAAACTCGAAACTTGTACATAATGTTATATTTCATTTTCAAAATTATTTGAAAGCCGTCTTTTTTTAAGTTGATGAAAAAATTTGCAAAATGCTCATAAACACAGAAAAAAAGAGAAATTACCTGAATTTGCATAATTATGTTTATCTTTTACATCAACAATGAGAGATACCAGGCAATTTAGTATAAAATAAATAAAAAAGGCCTTTGGCTTTCAGAGCCCAATGGCAACAAAGAGTTTATCATACCTTTCTTTGAACCATAGCATTACCACTCTTCCACAAAGGACCCCAGTTCATCATGGCGGCCACTGCACACGGGGTCCATGGTTCCAGTCCCACAGTTCCTGAAAGCAAGGCAGTCCCAATCAGTACCACTGAAAATTCTGCTGGTTTTCTTGGATAAACATGACAGTCACCTGACCATGTCATTTTAGCCCATATGTGCGCACTGTCCCATTTTTGGGACGCTGTGTGTATCATTTCTTTCTATATTGTTTTTTTTATATTATTATTTCCATTATTGTTATCATTTCTTTTTATATCATCATCATCATCATTCTCATTACTTACAGTGCACGGTCTTGTTGAGGGAGAATTCTCCAGATGACATCCCAGGGTCAGAGGAGAATTCCTATGTGGTCCACGTGATACAGCCCCGTTTGCTATTAGCGGATTGAATCCTATGTGGTCCACGTGATTCAGCCCCGTTGCTATAGTGACGACTCCCATGTGATTCACATGATGACTAACCAGGTCAGGACCCGTGTCAAATAAAGGGTGGGATGGAAGAAACTGAAGGAAATGTTTGGAAAATGTGAGGGGACGGCAGAGTCACATTCCCTCATAACCACTGTCCCAAAGATGACGTCACACTCCCTCGTGACCACTGTGCCAAAGATGAAGTCACACTCCCTCAAGACCAATGTCCAAAAGATGAGGTAGCTTTTTCTCATCACCAATCTCTCAAAAGCCTTTGTAGGTGGTGTCAGTGTTTAAACACCAAGACATCACTGTCACTGAGATTGCTCTCTACTTTGATCTCTCGCGCTGTTTTGTCCCTAGTTTGAAATTTGATTTTACTGTTTTCGTGGCCAGTTTTTTTTAACTCTATTTTCTAATGCTATGCTAGTTTGATTTTATTTCCTATTTTATTGTTTTGGGGCTGAATTTTTTTTTTTTATAATTTCCTTTCATTTATTTTAGTCTGTCCTATTCTATTCTATTTATATCTATCTTTTAGCAAGGATCAGAGATGCAATCAGAAATGTGGTGCCCAGTGATCATTCAAAGGCAACTGACAGTTCAGTTCAATGGCAGAGACATCGTCTGACAAAGAACTTTGCTGACAAAATCTGCACGGCTGGAACTCATGAACACAGAACTTTGGGGATAGCAGAATATCCCCATTCTAAGAACTTTTGGGATAGCAGAATATCCCCATTCTGAGAACTTAAAGGATAGCAGAATATCCCCATTCCGAGTCCCTTGGGATAGCAAATATCCCCATTCCGAGAACCTTGGGGATAGCAGAATATCCCCATTCTGAAAAAAATTGGGATAGCAGAATATCCCAAAACGAAGAACCTTTGGGATAACAAGACTATCCCCACTCTGAAGGATTAGGGTCGAACATATTCCATAACTGAAGTCCATGGAAACAAAGCTCAATGAAGGCTTTGTTGAAACATTTCCTTCCTCCATCCCTACCCTCTATCTAACAAAGGTACAACCCGGCTAAAAACCAATGTGGATCACAACATGGTGTGTGTGGCCGGAAGGTCCGAGGTTGCAGAAAGGCTTCTGATAACAAAAAAAGTTTTTAAAAAATTACCGTAATTTAAAGAAGAGTAAGAGAATGCGTGCACGTGCGTGCGTGCGTGTTTCATTCATTTATTCTTTATATCGAAGATAATGGAATAAGCACTCATGTGCTTTTTTACATCCAGTCCCCGTGTGCATGCAGTTTTGTAAATCTAATCTGTTCCCACCGGCACACAATGGCCTACTCTTTACGAAAAGCGGAGCAGGATTTAACATGTACACAAGATGTTCTGCATGCGTTCGCACACGGGGCCTTGGTGTAGTCTCGTTGGAAGGTCTTTTGGGGGGAGTCGAGTCAGCGCTGATGTTAACTCCAGAGGAAAAATCCCCTCGACCGGGAATCAACCGGTTGTCAAATTCGCAATGTTATTTTGTTTATTTATTTATTTATTCTTTTATATCGAGGATAACAGAATAAGCAACATGTGCCTTTTTCATCCGGTCCCCGTGTATATGCAGTTTTGTAAATATTGTCATCTGTTCCCACCGCACACGATGGCCTACTCTTACAAAAGCGGAACAGGATTTAACGTGTGCGCAAGATGTTCTGCGTGCGTTCGCACACGGGGCCTCGGTTTAAAGTCTCATCCGAAGGACTTTTGGGGAGAGTGGAGTCAGCACTGATGTTAACTCCAGGAAGAAAATTTCCTCGACCGGATTCGAACCCCGGTCTTCAAATTGCCAGTGCAATGTTCTGACCACTAGGCTATCCGCCGAGAGTCAGACCACTAGGCTATCCCCCGCGCGCGCGCGCGCGCGCGCGCGCGCGCGTGCGTGCGTGTGTGTGTGTGTGTGGTGTGGTATGTGTGTGTGTGTGTGTGTGAGTGTGTGTTGTGTGTGTGTGTGTGTGTGTGCGCGCGCACCAGCGCGTGTTCTGTGAGCATCTGAAGTACTGTCACGTCAAAACCACCCACCTACATTTTGAAACTTAAAACTTGCTCCAAAAAGACATTTACCACTGGGAGTCGTGAGCATGCAGGCATACATTGAACAGAAATTATTACTAACCTTTGTATAGAATGAAACAATCTGGTGTAGACTATCACCTCCAGTTGATCCCGAACTTGTTGGCAGAGGGCACAGAAGACCAAAATGGCGATACAAACAACGCACTCTCATTTAAAAGCATGAACTCGTGCTCACTTCATAACCGGAACGGATCTTCTGCGCATGTCAATTCCAAGGGTGGGATAACTCTGCGCTCAATTGGCAGTAGGCAGCTAGTTCTATATTCGGTCAAATGGAATTTTCCCAGCAGGACACTTGCAAAATTGGAGTACAATGAACGTGCAGGCATTTGATTCATATACATTTTATTTTTGAGAAATGCATCCCTTACATTTTTTTCTGTCAACTTTTTTATATGTTTTTTTTCTGTTCATTGGTAATACTTTCATTACTTGTCTGTTAGTTGCACACAGGAAAGTGGAGAGGAGGGGGGGGGTGGAGTAGAGGGGGAGGGGAAGGTAGAAGGGGAGGGGGAGAGGAGTTCTGCCTGACTCCCTTCCCTAAAAAAATCCAGTTTACATAATCATTTTTTTTTTCTTAAATTCGATGATCAGGAGAGATTATCAACTGGGCCTCTGTCATTTTATGCTGATCACAGTACCTTTAAGCAGCTAATCTTGACTATTTCCTATGGATCGGTGGTCTAGATGTAACGTGCCTGCCTAGAAAGCGAAAAATCTGGTTCGCGCCCAAACCTTTTCCCCCTTCCATTAGACCATGAGTGGTGGTCTGGGTGCTAGTCTTTTGGATGAGATAAAACGAGGTCCTGTGTATTACACATTATAATTTAGCGCACGTAAGAGAACCCACGGCAACAAGGGAGGTATCCCTGGCAAAATCCTGTAGAAAAAAGTCACTTTGATAAGGAAACAAATACAGTTGCAGACAGGAAAAAAAATTCATGGGTGGCGCTGCACTTGTGGCAACGCACTTTTCCCGGGAAGAGCAGCTCGAATTGCATCTGCTGTGACATAAAGTGGTATAAAATAAAATAAATAAAAGCCCTGAAAAACTGTTGACCAGCTTATTTTCCTTAAGACTTGGTAACTTAACTTCCATCAAATCTTGGTAACTTAACTCTGATTTTATTTTTATACCACTTAATGTCACAGCACATTTCTTTGTGTGAAATTCGGGCTGCTGTCCCCAGGGAGAGAGAATGCGTCACCACAAGTGCACCCGATTTGCTGCGTCCTTTTAGTAAAAAAAAAAATGTATCAGATTTTATTTTCACGTCTTCCGACGCAAAGTTTTTGGGTGTTGAACTTCTCAGTACATATTTGGGGCATGCAAGTTTACGGTAGGATTATTCATCTAACGGCAGTATTTCGACTTCATATGTGTCAATTGCTGATGCAAGAAAAGGTACACCAAGAGTAAGCCTGTATGCTTTACAATCTATACTCTGAAGCTTCCTCAGTAAATATTTTGGAGCATTAAAGACTTCTTGTCTACATGATGATTTTGATCTGATTACTGACGTCCATAAATGTTAAAGGATTTGCAGATCTTGCCTTTAATAGCCTACTGCTTACAGATAAATTTCAGGAGAATTAAGCTTTGTCTTGCTTTAGTTAGAATGTACTGAGATGGGTATTCCATATCAACTTCGATGTAAGAAATACACCTAAAAATGTTGTAAAGAAACACACAGACAACCCTCACCCAATAACCACAATGAGACATCCAAAGGAAAGAAACATCATTAAAAAAAAAAACCAAAAAAAAACAACACACAAAACATTACCACAACAAAATATTGAAAACAACATCAAAAAAAAAAAAAAGAATTGGCACCGAGTGGTCTAAGAGAGAGAACTAGCGCATAGGCTACCCAATGTACGGTTGTTTCCCTTACACTGCATATCCAGTTCAGCTGCCGCCTGTTAGCAATAACAACAATATTATTATTATGATAATGGTTGTGTGATCATTCAAAATTAAAGATGATTTCATGACAATGACGGCGATAACAACGTCTCCGATGACGTTCATGGCGTTGACAGCGATGATGATGATGATGATGATGATGATGATGATGATGATGATGTTGATGATGATGATGATGATGATGATGAT
>CM060350.1:22588239-22595739 GCA_030674155.1 Stramonita haemastoma | reverse complement strand
CCTTCCCGATTCAATTAAACACCACCAATCATTGACAACCTTCAAAAATCGCCTTCAAAAATTTCACTTGATGCATCAAAAATACTGAACCAGACTCATCCTGTTGGATATATATATATACATATATATATATATACATATACATATATATATATATATATATATATATATGAATACATATATATATCACCATATCCCTCTCCCTCTGTCTGTCTGTCTGTCTATCTCTCTCTTTCTATCTTGATGAAGGCTGTATTCGTATTTTATGTTTTCAATTTTATTCTGAAAGTTGACTATTATTGAGCTTGATAAATGTTATTTTAATATCTCAATGTTTTAAGTTTAGTTAGTATGTGTGTTTTAATTATACTGTGTAGTTATTCATTTTTGTGAATACATAGGCTATTCACAGAGATTGATCATTACAGTATATATAAACTATGTGTATTTTATCTACAATGTGTAGATGTTCATTTTTATAGCTATATTGAATTTGATTTGTGTGTCACTAGTTAGTGATCTCTCTCTATCTCTCTCAACAAAAAAAAATCCTACTTAGAATGTAGTAGATATTCATTTTTATGACTATATAAGAATTAGAGAACTGTGTTACACTAGCCAGTGCGCTCTCTCTCTCTCTCTCTCTCTCTCTCTCCATTTGACGAACCAGGTTCGAGTCCGGTCGAGGAGATTTTTCTTCTGGAATTAACATCAGTGCTGACTCCACTCTCCCCAAAAGTCCTTCGGATGAGAGTATAATCCGAGGTCTCGTCTGCGAACGCATGCAGAACATCCTGCGCACATGTTATATCCTGTTCCGCTTTTCATAAGAGCAGGCCATCGTGTACCGGTGGGAACAGATGACATTTAAAAAACTGCATACACACGGTGACTGGATGTAAAAAAAAAAAAAGCACATGAGCGCTTATCCCATTATCCTCGATATGAAAGAATAATTATTGAGGAAAAAGTAGTGAGGAAAGACAAGTGCAGGTACCAACTTCTCAATCATTTTGAAAATGACAAGATTCAAATAAAAAAAGAATTAAATGAAAATATATTCTTGGGAATAATGTCTTTCAGTGGCAGCATTGTAGGCATTTCTGTGTAAGAACCATGCCTTTGGCCTGACCTGACTCGAGTTTCAGCTCCTCGATGAGCCCTCATCAGAGGTCCCGGCAGTGATTGAAACTCCACCTGCTGTGGTACCTTACAGCAAGACACATTTCAAAATTTAAAAGTGTCAATTGCATTCAAAGGAATATTTGATATTCCTGTGGCCTTTTGGAGCTGCCCTCAAAAGACGATGATAAAAAGAGAAAGAAAATATGCTTAGAATATCTGTTGGAAAAAAAAATGAATAAGACAAAATAAGCACCTAGTGAATCTTTGTGCCTTAAGTTTGGGGATCCTATTAAAGGATTCAAGGGAGGTCATCAAGTTTGTATCCAGCCAAGTGGTCAGTCCTAGCTGGATAATAACCCAAACATTGCAATTCACTTTAAGTGCATGCACAGGCAAGAGAAGTTGGGAAAAAAATATAAATGGCCTACACTTGGATCTACTAGAGATGCAATTCCCACTTGACCACAAAGTATTATTGAGGAAAACCTTTGATATAAAAGAATAAAATAAAATAAAAATAAAAAATATAAATAAATAAAACAGCTGGAATCAGGGCCTCACTGATGGCCAGTGTCTTCACATTAATTCAGCCACAGCTTTAACCTGTGTGGTCGTAGGGGAGCGAGGCATCAGAGACCTCAGCTTCTCCAGGGGCCAGCATATTGAGGGCGGCACCCATCTCCTCTCCCTCACTGCTTTACTTTCCCTGACCCTTAAGAGGGTGTGTACCCATTTTAAGAAAAGAAGAAGAAGAAGAAGAAGAAGAAGAAGAAGAAGAAGAAGAAGAAGAAGAAGAAGAAGAAGAAGAAGAAGAAGAACAACAACAACAACAACAACAACAACAACAACAACAACAACAACAACAACAAGAAACCCACAACTCGCAGCTTTAAGACCATGAGGTTTTAAAAACTAGTCAGCCATTCTCTCCACTCTCTATCATGTCTATTTTACCCAGCCTATGTTTTTTTTAAGCTATGTCAACACGAGGAGGCAACAGTTCACAATGTGAAAGAGACTGTGAACACTGAACAGTTCAGACTTAGTTCAGTGCTGGACAGCCTACTCACTAGTGAACTGCAGGCCTTTGAAGCCTTTGACATGTTGACCTTTGAAGCCTTTGACATGTAACTTTTAGCCTTTTACACTACAGCCTTTGAAGCCTTTGACATGTAGACCTTTGAAGCCTTTGACATGTAACCTTTGTAATGCCTTTTACACTACAGCCTTTGAAGCTCTTTGACATGTAACCTTTGAAGCCTTTGACTAAGTGAACCTTTGAAGCCTTTGTACATGTAACCTTTGACATGTAGACCTTTGTAAGGCCTTTTGACTGATAACCTTTGAGTATAACTGAAGCCTTTGACATGTAACCTTTGAGCCTTTGACATGTAACCTTGAAGCCTTTTGACATGTAACCTTTGAAGCCTTTTACGTGAACCTTTTGAAGCCTTTTACATGTAACTACCTTTGATGAGCCTTTTACATGATAACCTTTGAAACCTTTGACATGTAACCTTTGAAGCTTTTACATGTAACCTTGAAGTCCTTTTACTGTAACCTGAGCCTTTCTGTAACTGACCTTACGTAACCTTTACTGACAACCTTTAACTTACTGTAACTTTGAAGCCTTTCATTAACTTGAGCTTTACATGTAACTTTGAAGCCTTTTACATGTAACCTTTGAAGCCTTTTACATGCAACCCTTTGAAGCCTTTTACATGCAACACCTTTGAAGCCTTTTACATGCAACCTTTGAAGCCTTTTACACTACAGCCTTTGAAGCCTTTTACATGGCAGCCTTTGAAGCCTTTTACATGGCAGCCTTTGAAGCCTTTATGTAACTTTGAAAGCCTTTTACATGTAACCTTTGAAGCCTTTTACATGTAACCTTTGAAGCCTTTTACATGTAACCTTTGAAGCCTTTTACATGGCAGCCTTTGTAGCCTTTGACATGACAGCCTTTTACACGAAACCTTTACATGACAACCTTTAAAGTCTTAAAAATATAGCCTTTGAAGCCTTTGACTTGAAACCTTTCACACGAGAGCCTTTTACATGACAACTTTTTACATGGCAGCCTGTTTCTGTAACACGGCAGCACTTTACATAGTAGCCTTTTACATAGCGGCCTTTAGGAAAGAGGAGGAGGAGGAGGAGGTGGAGGAAGAGGAGGAGGAGGGGGAGGTGGAGGAGGAGAAAAGGAAGAAGAAGAAAAATCGCGAACAAGAAAATTCTGAAGAAGAGAGAGAGAGCGAGGAGAGAGAGAGCAGAGACAGAGACAGAGACAGAGAGAGTGTGTGTGTGTGTGTATGTGTGTGTCTGTGTCTGTGTCTGTGTGTGTGTGTGTGTGTCTGTCTGTCTGTCTGTGTGCGTGTTCGTGTGTGCGTGTGTGCGTGCGTTTGTGTGTTTGTGCGTGCGTCTGTGTGTGTGTGTCTGTGTCGTGTGTGTGTGTGTGTCTATGTGTCTGTGTGTGCGTCTGTGTGTGTGTGTGTGTGTGTGTGTGTGTGTGTGTGTGTTGTGTGTGTGTTGTGTGTGTGTGTGTGTGTGTGTGTGTGTGTGTGTGTGTTCAGCACAGCTGGCATTCCATAGAGCCTGCACTGGGGAGGATGACTGTGCAGTGCCTGGTTTTCTCCTGTGTCTGTAAACCGATGAGTTCCTGAGAGAATCGGGATTTTCCTTTCGCATAGGAGGGAAAGTGCTATAGTCAGTCACCAAGAACAAGGTTATTTAAACGAATCTGGATTTGGTTTTAGCCTATCTCCTTTTATACGCCATTGGTGTGGGTTTTCCCACAACGCGGTGCCTGCCTCGGGTTTTGACTCTGATGGCTGACCAGAGCGTCGATACAAGCAAGGAGAGTTACGTTGGTTTTTATATCCCTGTTTTAATCTGTATAGAGTTGCACAGTTTTATTCTGAGATTTATAATCAGATTGAAAAGTACAGGTCGGAGTGTGCGGTGGTTCGAATCCCGTTTGGGCCCAAAACTTTTCCCCCATCCATTAGACCATGAGTGGTGGTCTGGGTGCTAGTCTTTCGGATGAGACGATAAACCGAGGTCCCGTGTGTTATACATTATTATTTAGCGCTCGTAAAAGAACCCTACGGTAACAAGGGAATTGTCCCTGGCAAAATTCTGTAGAAAAAAGCCCTTCTGAGAGAGAAACAATACAGTTGCATGCAGGAAAAACACAAAAATCTGGGTAGGGGCTGCACTTGTGGTGACGCGCTCTCCCCGGGGAGAGCAGCCCGAATTTCACGCAGAGAAATCTGCTGTGACATAAAGTGGTATGAAAAAAAAAGTGACGGGTGACAGCCCGATATGGCCTGTGTGGTTGCAGGGCTAAACCAACAGGATTGGATTGACGAGGGACAGCCGATATGGCCTGTGTGGTTGGCGGGGCTATACCAACAGATTGGATGACGAGTAACAGCCCCGATATGGCCTGTGTGGTTGCGGGCTATAACCAATAGATTGGATTGACGGGTAACAGCCCGATATGGCGTGTGGTTGGCAGGGCTATAACCAACAGGATTGGATTGACGAGGTGACAGCCCCGATATGGCCTGTGTGGTTGGCAGGGCTGTGATATAAACATCGTGGGGGACGGGGTAGCCTAGTGGTCAAACATTGCGTTGGCAATTTGACGACCCGAGTTCGATTCCGTTAGAGGTGCTGACTCCACTCTCCCCAAAAGTCTTTCGGATCAGACTGTAAACCGAGGCCCCGTGTGCGAACGCACGCAGAACATCTTGCCCACACGTTAAATCCTGTTCCGCTTTTCGTAAATGTAGGCCATCTGTGTCGGGGATGGGAACAGATGACAATATTTACACAACTGCATACACACGGGGACTGGTAAAAAAAAAGCACATGAGTGCTTATCCCATTATCCTCGATATAAAAGAATAAAATGAAATTTTAAAAAATGATTGGGTTGATGTTTGTCACTCTGCAGGAGCTCTACCTAGCTGGCCTCAGCCGACACATTCCCGCTTCAGGGCAGCTCATTTCAGATTCTATTTAGCTGAGGTTGGGGGGGGGGGGGGGGGCACGATAGTCTGGTGGTTAGAGTGTTGGGCCGGCAGTCTGACGGCCTGGGATCAATCCTAGGTCTCAGCTAACCTCAGTGCCGATTCCACTTCCCTGAAAGTCCTTTGGATGAAGTTTTTAAACCGAAAAAAATATTTTTAAAGTTTTAAACCGAGGCCACGTGTGCGAACGCACGCAGAACGTTGGTTTTTTTTTTCGTATACGTTAAAACCATTCTGCCTTTAGGAAGAGTAGGCCATTGCGTAGCTGAGTATTTTTTCGACTTTACGAGGGATTACCTGGAAATGAGAGGACAGTTGACAGACTTTAGATCAGCAACTCTACTGTTGCGCAGACTTCAGAGGAGAATCCCTGATTCGTAGACCTCAAAATCCCTCCTGGGAATGCCAGGGAATGTCAGTATAAACAGAATCCCCACATTCTGGAAATCTGTGCAAGGAATTCCCTCTTTTCTACCCCTCTCTTTGTTCCTGCATTCTTCCTTTTCTTCCTGTCGCCTCCTTCTTCTGGTCTGTTGTCTGGCCTTCTTGGTCCATTCTCCTGCCTTTACGTCCCCCACAAAAACTTAAAAGACAATTTTTTTTCAACGCCGAAGTTGGATGCGCTGGGCCTGACTTGTCAGGCGTTTAACAGCAGCGCAACGCATTTTCGCTCATATGACAGACAACAATAGTTGCTGTCTGGGCGTTCGATGACGACGAACAAGAAGAAATAGACTTTAAAGTAAATAAAATAAATAATAATAATAATAATAATAATAATAATAATATAATAATAATTTAAAATAAATAATAATAATACAAACGAGTAAGTTTATATTCTTTTTGTAAAGGAAATGATCTAGGGACGAGTTAGAATCTTGTGCACCCAGACCATTTGCCAATGACAAAACAAAATGATAGACACACGATGTAGCTACCCTCTGTATCGCCCTTCGTGGATGATTAAAGTGTCTTTAATATGACTTGATTTGACCTGACCATCGTGTGCCGGTGGGAACAGATGACAAGATTTACAAAACTGCACACACACGGGGACTGGATGTAAAAAAAGCACAGGCAGGAGTGCTTATTTCATTAGTAGTACTAGGCACCCATCAGTCTCGGAAGACTATGGAGTTGCGCTCAAGCCAGGGTAAGTAAGTATGGAGGGCAAGCTGTTACCCATGCAGCAGATCCCCCCCCCCCGCCCCTCCACGCCACTTGAATGATCCATTGGAAAGGCAATGACCGATATGAATGGTTCCAGTACCGTCGCAGGAGCCACCAGAACGTTGCCATATACAGCCCCAAGCCGCCTGGGACTCCGACTCCCTGATTTTTCCTCAGGGATGGGGTCTAAACACGACACCTGTGTGCATGCTGGGTTTTTTTAAAATAATTTTGTCATCCGCTCCTACCGGTACACAATGGCCTGCTCTTCCGAAAGGCGGAACGGGTTTTAACATGTGCGCAAGATGTTCTGCGTGCGTTCGCACACGGGGCCTCGGTTTATAGTCTCAGCCGAAGGACTTTTGACATTCAGTTCGATTTTTTCGTCAAATTGGGAAGAAAGGGCGAGGCTGGGTACGAACCTAGAACCTCACAGCCTCGCCCTTTGACGAAAAAATCGAACTGAATGTGGTGTGTGTGTGTGTGTGTGTGTGTGTGTGTGTGTGTGTGTGTGTGTGTTTGTGTGTGTGTGTGTGTGTGTGTGTGTGTGTGTGTGTTGTGTGTGTGTGTGTTGTGGTGTGTGTGTGTGTTGTGTGTGTGTGTGTGTGTGTGTACTTTATTTTTCTTTTATTTCGAGGATAAAAGAATAAGCGGTTATGTGCTTTTTTTTTACATCCAGTCCTCGTGTGTATGCAGTTTTGTAAATATTGTCACCCGTGTTTGTTGTGTGTGTGTGTGTGTGCGTGCGTGTGTATGTGGTGTGTGTGTGTTATGTGTCTTTCTCTCTCTCTCTAAAATGTGATGTCCCCTTGTTCATCTCTTCAAGCTTCTTTTGGCTAAATGAAAGTACCGGTAGAAAATTGACAATGACGATATATTTTTGCAATTGTAACTTTCCTACACAAGTAACGCATGTGCCAATATAATTATAAATGTAAAAAAAAAACCCACAAAGTCGGAATGTGGTTACTTTTGTGGTGGGCAAGCCATCACAACAACTCAAGTCATTTCAAACTGATCTTGCTTATGGCCGTTACAAATGAAATATAATAATAAGGCAGGAATTTTGGCAAATGTCTTGCATAAGAACAAAAAGAAGAGAATTAATTATATCTTAAGCAAAACTGAATCCATGCATGCTATATGGACAAGCTCTTAACACAACAAC
>CM060350.1:22578239-22580739 GCA_030674155.1 Stramonita haemastoma | reverse complement strand
CTGTGCATGATGACAGTGACACTACCACCACCACCACCACCACCACCCCCACCTTCTCTCTCCCTCTGCATGCAGAGGGTACAGACGCCACAGCCACTGTCACCACCGCCACCACTCCCATCTCCCATCCCCTGCATGCAGACGACATAGACACCACCACCACCACCACCATCACCATCACAGAGGCCTCGAACTACTACTACTGCTGCGACTGCTGCTGCTGTTGCTGCAGAAAGAGACGACAAGAAGAGCGAAGTTTCTGCACAAACCACGCCCACTGTAGACCAACACCAGGATACACCTTCACCCTCCTTCTCCTCCTCCTCCTTCTCCTCCTCCTCCCCCCCTCCTCCTCTTCCTCCTCCTCCTCCTCCTCCTCCTCCTCCTCCTCCTCCTCCCCCCTTCACCATCACCCCCTGCACTACCTCTCCCCCCTTCCCAGGCGTGCTATCAAACAACACAAACCACACCTCATTCACAAACCGCACCAGGGAAGACCTCCTGACCAACATACCCCTACCCAACGATTACGGGCCGTGGGTAACGCGCGAAGAAGTGGTGGAAGCGGACCGTTGTTTTTACACGTTAAAGACCCAAGGCATGACCTTCTGCCAGCTGTGGCTGAGCGCTCCTGAAGGGAAGGTGGTGAAACTGCAAGTGTGTATGTGCGAGGCGGTGAGAATCATCCTCCACCAGTATGAACGGGGAGAGAGAGTCTTTCCCAACCTCGCGTACCACCAGTGTCTGGGGCTTGAGAGGAGACGGCTGAAAGACCTGTACACGCTGACCAGTCAGAGTCTGGTGCACCTCGTGGTCACTGGAGGACTTTCCCAGAGATTCTCCACGCTGAGGTTCAGTGTCTCCGTCGCGGACAGAGCCGCTATCCCTAGAGTGAACGTGGTTTATTTTTCTGCCACTTTAGGTAAGAGAGAGAGATTGTGTGGGGGGGTGGGGGTGGGAGAGAGGGGGGGGGGGAGAGAGGGGGGAGGGAGAGAGAGAGAGAGAGGGGGGAGAGAGAGAGAGAGAGGTTGATTGATTGATTGATTATTACTTATATCGAGGATAAGGAATAAAGCACCTTGTGCTTTTTTTCATCCAGTCCCCGTGTGATGCAGTTTAGTAAATGTATCTGTTCACAGACAGACAGACAGACAGAAGACAGACAGACAGACAGACAGACAGACAGACAGACAGACAGACAGAGAGTTTGCGTGTGCGTGTGCGGTTGCGTGTACGTGTGCGTGTGTGTGTGTGAGGGGGGGGTGGTGGGGGGTGAGTGTTTTCAAGTTAATTTAATGTTGTGTGTGTGGTGTGGTGTGTGTGTGTGTGTGTGTGTGTTGTGTGTGGGGTGTGTGTGTGTGTGTGTGTGTGTGTGTGTGTGTGTGTGTGTGTGTGTGTGTGTGTGTGTGTGTGTGGTGTGAAGAAGCATATGCTTTATAATTATTGTATATCATATTTCTAGGAAATGTGTGCAAATGACTTTGCTTTTTAATCGACTAAGTTCTGATTTTTCTAAATCAAATCTTGTTTTGTGTTGTGCTCTCAGTCTCTTCTCTCTCTTTCTTGTTTGTTCTTGTCCTTGTCTCTTCTTGAATCTCTCTTCTTTCTTCTTCTTCTCTTCTTCTTTCTTCTTCTTCTTTCTTCTTTTCTTCTTCTTCTTCTCTTTCAGATTCTTCTCTTCAATCTTCTTTTGTTCTAATTCTTCTTCAGAATTCTTCTTCAGAATTCTTCTTCTTCTTCTTCTTCTTCTTCTTCGAATTCTTCTTCTTCATTCTTCTTCTTCTTCTTCAGAATTCTTCAGATTCTTCTTTTCAGAATTCTTCTTCTTCTTAGAATTCTTCTTCTTCTTCTTCTTCTCTTCTCTTCTTCTTCTACTATTTCTTCTTCCTCCAAATTCTTCAAATTGTTGCTGTTGTTTATTCTGGTTGGTGGTAATGTTGGTGGTAGGTGTTGCTGTTGTTGTTCTTTTTCATCTTCATCTACATCATTATCATCATCATCATCACAATCTATCTTCTTCTTCTTCTTCTTCTTCTTCTTCTTCTTCTTCTTCTTCTTCTTCTTCTCTTCTTCTTCTTCTTCAATTTCTTCAGATTGTTGCTGTTGTTGTTGTCGTCGTCGTCATCATCATATTGATATTACTAACAATAATAGCAACACATAAGGATGTATACAGCGCAATAATCTTGTAAAAACAAATCAAAGCAACAACCAAAATCTTTTGCCTGGACTTTTTATTTGTTAGGGTAGGATGAAACACACACACACACACACACACACACACACACACACACACACACACACACACACACACACACACACACACACACACACACACACACAAATAGTTGTGTAAACGTCATCATTTACCCACATAACAAAAACATTGTAAACCGCCTTTACCACATAACAAAAACTTTTAACTTAACTTGATTGTCCTCACAAATAAATAAGAAATTATTTTTTAAAAAACCAATCCATCTCACTTCCTTCACAGGGT
>CM060350.1:22553239-22573239 GCA_030674155.1 Stramonita haemastoma | reverse complement strand
TTCGTTAGGTCTCATCCTCGGGATCGGCAGTCCACAGGAAGCCCATCGATATAAGGCCACCGTGGGGCCACCAGCCAGAAGGGCCCTGATTTTCTTGCTGGGTCACTTTGGTGGTGTTCAGTGGTGCCTGTTCTGAGCTAACATACGCAGGACACCACCTACTAAGCCCCCTTCTAATTACGGCAGTAATAGCTCAGTCACGGAGCCAGACTGAGTGAGTCACCCACCTGAGGTGGCGACCACCACAACGTCCCTCCAACGACCGTTCCCCCGCGAACCTCCACCCCCAAAGGCTTTGACACAAACTCTCCACAGGCACAGAAGTGTATGGGGAAACCGAGTCTGAGGTCACCATGAGACCAGAGCAACGGGGGCCACCTGGCCAGGTAATGATGACCTTGAGAGGCTTTGACCTCTGACACAGCACGGACACTGGTCAGATGATGATGACCTTGAGAGGTTTTGACCTCTGACATCACGGACACTGGTCAGATGATGATGACCTTGAGAGGCTTTGCTCCTGGTGTCTCTTTTTCTGACCAGTGTCCAGAATTGACCCTGCGACCTCAGGACATTGGGACGGAATGACCTGGATGGTTAGAGCGTTGAGATCTGCTGACCTGGGTTCGAATCTCTTTGAAGGTGATAATTATTTTCCCCTGAAGTTAACATTTCTGCTGACTCCACTTCCCCCAAAAGTCCTTCAGATGAGACTTTAAACCAAAGTCCCGCGACCGAACACGAACAGGTTTAGACCTGTTCCGCTTTTCGAAAGAGTAGGCCTTTTTTTGCCGGTGGGGACAGATGACAATATTGACAAAGTGCATACACACGTGGACTGGATGTAAAAAAAAATCATACGAGTGTGTATTCCATTATCCTCAAACTTAAAGAATAAATACGATAAAATAATGAATAACTTCAAGACCATGTTGATTGTGAAGTGTGATGTCTTGGACCACCATAATGTCTGTTGTTGGTAGGGAATCGGATCTTTGAACCGGGTCGAGTTCATTTCTTTTTTCCTTCCCTAAACAAGTTCAACGGGAACATTTCTATTTGTTTATTTTATGCTTTTGTATCGAGGATAGTGGAATAAGCACTTGTGTGCTTTTTTACATCCAGTCCCCGTGTGTATGCAGTTTTGTCAATCTTGTCATCTGTTCCCACCGGCACACATGGCCTTTTCTTAAAAGTGGAACAGGATATAACGTGTGCGCAAGATGTTCTGCGTGCGTTTGCACATGGGGCCTCGGTTTATAGTCTCATCCAAGGACTTTTGGGGTGTGGAGTCGGCACTGATGTTAACTTCAGGAGAAAAATCCTCACAAACGGGAATCGAACCCGGGTCGTCAAATTTCGTGTGCTATGTTCTGACCACTAGGCTATCCCGTCTCATCGGTCAATGTTCTCTATCACTATTTTGTGTTTTAAACTCTGAACCTCTTAATATCTTCTGAAATTGAAAATGGTTTCTTAAACATCATAAGAAGATACATTATTTTATTGATTTATTTCATTTCTTTTATTTCGAGGATAATGGAATAGGTACTCGTGTGCTTTTTTTATATCCAGCTCCCGTGTGTATGCAGTTTTGTAATTTTTGTCATCCATTCCCACTAGCACACAATGGCATACTCTTCCAAAAAGCCGAACAGGTTTCAACAGTGGCCAGCATATTAAAGACAGCACCCATCTCCTCTCCCTCACTGTTTTACCTTCCCTGTGCCTAAAGAAGGCAGCCATAGACAGCTGGGTGGACTGGGGGACTGTACTGAAGTCAAGGCGCGCAAACGGTCACCCATCCACTTGGTAGCCACTCTCAATGCTGCTTAACCTTAGCTTGGGGAAAGCCAGTGCTCTGACCACTGAGCTATCCCGTCCCAATTTGTTGTCAAACTTTTAATTGGTTTGGTTGGGGGGGGGGGGGGGGGGGGGGGTAATGGGACAACCACATGTAAAAGTTATTACAGATTATTTTTTCAAGGAAAGAATCATTGATGAAGAAAGAAAAGAAAAGAAGTTGCGTAAGTCAACAACTTCTGTAGCATACTGTATGCGTGATGATTCCCGATTGGTCCTTCCTGGTGACTGATTTCGTGATGATTTCAGATTGATTTTTTTTCTCATAACTTGGATTTCGTGGTGACTAATTTATTTATTTATTTATTCATACCTCTTTATGTCACAGCAGATTTCTCTGCGTGAATTTTGTCGCCACAAGTGCAGCGCCTACCCATTTTTTTCCTGTCTGCAATTGTATTTGTTTCTCTATCAAAGTCACTTTTTCTGCAGACTTTTGCCAGGGACAACTCTCTTGTTGCTGTGGGTTTTTTTGTTTTTACGTGCGCTAAATAATGATGCGTAACACACGGGACCTCAGTTTATTGTCTCATCTGAAAGACTAGCACCTAGACCACCACTCATGATCTAATGGATGGGGGAAAAGTTTTGGGCCCGAACGGGGTTCAAACCACCGCATACTCCGACCCGGACTTTTCGCTTTCTAAACAGGCGCGTTACCTCTAGACCACCAATCCACCATTTCTGATTGTTTTATTCCTCGTGACTTGGATTTTGTGATGATTTTTGATTGTTCCTTCCCAAATAACTTGGATTACATGATGATTTCTGATTTGCTCTTTCCAAATAACTTGGATTCCTTGATGATTTCTGATTGTGTGCGTGTGTGTACATTCAAATTTGTTAAAACTATTAATCGTCATTGATCGCTTGTGTTGTATAGGTCGAATGCAAGTGCTTTGATTTGTTTTTGCAAGATACAGCGCTATATATATTCCATGTATTATATTTTGATATAATGTTCCTTTCCAAATAACTTGGATTACATGATGATTTCTGATTGTTCCTCCCTCATGTCTCGGATTTCAGCCAGCCTACAGCGACTTCTTCGTCAACGACAACAGACTGTGTGAAATCCCCAACCCGTCCCCACATCGCCACACCATCGTCATCATCAACCGTGACCGGAACGCCACAGCGTCACCTCTGTTTCTCGTGACCTGTCCCCTAGCAGCACGTGACACTGGCCCTGCTGGCCTGTGACCCGCGCAGTGTGTGTGTGGGGAGGGTGGAGGGGAGGGGCCTGTCCTACACAGCGCTGTGCAGCACAAGTTCCCTGACGCAGACCTCTCCTTACTTCAGCTGCAGGACAGGCGAGCAGCACGTGCCTTACAGCGTGGTGTGTGACTGGAGACAGGACTGTGGGGATGGCAGTGATGAAGCCTTCTGTCGGTTCCCGCCCTGTGCAGAGGGCAGCTTTGACTGTGGGGATAAGAAGGTTTGGAGGGAGTGGAGTTTGTGTTTGGTGTGTGGGTGGGGGGGGGAGGTGAGTGTGTGGGGGTGGGGGTGTAGGGGGGAGGGGGGGAGTGTGTGTGTGTGTTTGTGTGTGTGTGTCTGTCTTTCTGTCTCTGTCTGTGTCTCTCTCTCACACATACACACACATAACAGATAGATAGACAGTCAGACAGACAGACAAACAGACAGACACACAGACACACAGACACACAGACAGACACACAGACACACAGACACACAGACACACATAGATAGATACATAGATACATAGATACATAGATCGAGACAGAGAGACAGAAAGTATATATATATATATATATATATATATATATATATATATATATATATATATATAGTTTGTCTTCATTGCTCTCTATCTCTCTATCTCTCTATTTTATCTATCTATCTCATCTATCTATCTCTCTATCTATCTATCTCTCTATCTCTCTATCTATCTATCTATCTATATATCTATCTAGACAGAGAGACAGAATATATATATATATATATATATATAGTTTTGTCTTCATTGCTCTCTCTATCTATCTCTCTATCTCTCTATCTCTATCTATCACATCTATCCATCTCTATATATCTCTCTATCTCTCTCTACATCTCTCTCTCTCTCTCTCTCTCTCTCTCTCCACAACACACACACACACACACACACACACACACACACACACACACACACACACACACACACACACACACACACACCACCGTATCAGCCTTCATGGCTGCTTTATATATTCAGTGTATCCACGCCAGCCGACTGTGTGATCGCCGAGACGACTGCAAGAGTTCACGGACGAAAGATTCTGCAGGAAGACAGACCAGTACATCATAAACTTCAACATCACAATGCCTCCAGCCCTGGTCAGATTCGACAGACCAGGAAGTTTCACTGTGACTCCTCTCCCTGCCAACACAACCCATGTCCAGCTACACACTACCAGTGTCCTGTGATGGCTACTGTCTACCTGTCTTCACCAGGTGTAATGACATGGTAGACTGCCCAGGCCATGAGGATGAGGCAGGGTGTGAAGTGCACACCTGTGAAGGGCTGTACCGGTGCCGTGGACTGGACAGGACCATCTGCTTACATGGGGATCACCTGTGTGATGGCTTTGCTCAGTGTCCACTCCAAGATGATGAACTGATGTGTGGAATGAAGGAAACCTGCCCTGACCAGTGTGTCTGTTATGGCATGACCTGCATCGCTCTGAGACTAACCTCCACCTGCGTACCTGGAAGGCAGAGGAACTGGGCTGACCTCAGAGGTCATAGCTGATCACACCATGCTGATCCATCTGGGTGTTGGGGCTTGTGGGTGGAGAAACGTCAGTGACCTGAGACTGGTCAACCTGCACGTGTTGGACCTCAGTGACAACCTGCTTCACGTCATCCCCTTCAAACAGCTGGAACAACTCCTCAGTCTCAGAGAGCTGGTTCTGGTGGGTAACCCCTTGACCTCAGCCTCTCTACGTGCCGATGGTCGTTACCAGTTACCGAAGCTGCAGCTGCTAAATCTGTCCAGGGTTCCCAACCAACGCTCCAACCTGGACATGTTTTCCCAAGTCATGCCTCATGTCCAGGTTTTGGATTTGTCCCAGAGTGGACTGACGTCCCTGCAGGGAAACCGGCTGTTCCGGAATGTACGGACTTTAGATCTGCAGGGATGCCCTGTCTCCGGATCAGCCTGATTTATGAAAGCCATGCAGGACCTGAAGCATGTTTCTGGTGAAAACTTCAAGCTGTGCTGCTCTGCTGTGCTGCCTGATGATTTCACAGGAAAATGGTCGCTCCAGCGGATGAAATTTCCTCCTGTGAAAACTTGCTGAAGTCAGGGGTCTATGCGCTTGTTCTGGCCGTCTTCGCTCTCCTCGCTCTCTTTGGAAACCTGGGCAGTTTTGTGTATCGTTCTGACTTTGCTCTCGGCAGGAAAGAACAAGGTTGGTTTTCTGGTGTTTGTCCTCCATTTGTGCCTGTCTGATTTCCTGATGGGGGTCTACCTGTCCATGCTTGGAGTGACAGACCGCCTGTATGCCGGCAGTTACCTGTGGCAGGAATGGCGTGGAAGAGAAGCGCGGTGTGCCACGTGGCGGGATTCCTGTCCCTGCTGTCCTGTGAGGTGTCCTCCTTCCTCATCTGCCTCATCACCCTCGACCGTTTCCTCGTCATCCGCTTTCCTTTCAGCCGTCTTCGTTTCGGAACCACGTCAGCTCAGGTGGCCTGTGGTGTCATCTGGGGGCTAGGGGTGATCCTGGCCTCCATCCCTCTCTCCCTGTGACGTCTCACTGGGATTTCTACAGCCAGACAGGCATCTGCATTCCTCTGCCCGTCACCAGAACCGACTTCCCTGGCCGCCATTACTCCTTTGCGTCATGATTGTGGTCAATTTTGTCCTGTTCATCTTGATCGCTGTAGGCCAGGCTTTTATTTACTGGTCAGTCAAAGTCAACTCCTTGTCCCAGGATGCGTCAAAGAGCAAGGATGACGTCATCGCCAAAGACAAAGCCAGATCCAAAGAGGTCACCATCGCTCGTCGTCTGCTGGTCATCGCCATGTCGGACTTTGTGTGCTGGTTCCCCATTGGGTCTGTGGACTTCTGGCCAAGCTGGACATCCCTGTGCCAGGGGAGGTCAACGCAGCCATGGCCACCTTTGTTCTGCCGGTGAAGCGGCTCTGAATCCTTTTCTGTACACCTACACCGTCCTGCGACAGAAACGCCAGAAAGAGAAGGAGGCCAGTCTGCAGAGGTTTCTTGCTGCTCAGGTGAAACAGGAGGTGGCTGCATCACAGCGGTAAGAACCCAGGAAAACACACACTCAAACTGCTCGGGAGAAAACCAAATAAACAGTTTAAGCCTCGCGTGCTGAAATCAAAGTATCACTCTGTAAAATGTCCATGGTATGATTGAACATTGCATCGTGGATTTGATATCGCAAACTGTCTGTCTACTCCATATTTGTCTAGGTCATGTCTTTTTTCGGGGGGGGGGCGCGGGATAGCTCAGTGGTCAGAGCACTCGCTTCCCCAAGACAATTTAAGCAGCGTGGAGCATGGTTTGTCATGGTAAACCTCGGTTTATCGTCTCATCCGAAAGACTAGTACCCAGACCACCACTCGTGGTCTAATGGATCGGAGGGGATGGTATACGGAGATGAAACCACTGCCCGCTTCCCCCCCTGGCTGTTCGCTTTCTAGGCAGGTGCGTTACGTTACCTCTAGACCACCGATCCACTTCAAATTCTTTCTTTCTTTTTTTAATTCCTTGATACTCAGGCGTGTGCTTTTTGTAATGAATCATTCGAAAAAAAATTGTAATAACTGGAAATCATAGGATTATCAAGGTTTTCTTTTTTGTTTGAAAGCAAAGTGCACACAATGCTTTACAGAACCCCCCCCCCCCCCTTTTTTTTTCCTTTCCCCTTCCATCAACAATTTTGAGAGTGTGTTGTGGGGTCAAATTTCAATTTATTTCAATTTTTTTGTAAACTTCAGTTCATTTCAATTCAAAAACTTCCATTCATTTCAATTTACAGACTTCAATTTATTTCTATCTAAAAAATGTCAATGTATTTCGAAACCAAAACTTTTAACTGCAATTCATTTTTTTTTAACTTCAATTTAATTCAATTCCAAAACTTAAAATCACCTCATTTCAAACACTTTAGTTCAATTCAATATTTTAAAATTTCAATTCAATTCCATTCTTATTATTATCTTACGGGGACGGGATAGCTCAGAGGTCAGAGCACTCGCTTTCCCCCAGCCAATGTTAAGCAGCGTCTAGCGTGGTTACCAGTTGGATGGGTGACCGTTTGCGCGCTTTGGCTTCAGTGCAGTCTCCCAGTTCACCCAGCTGCCAATGGGTACCTGCCCTCTTTAGCGTCAGGGAAGGTAAAGCAGCGAGAGAGAGGAGATGGGCACCGCCCTCAACATTCTGGCCCCTAGAGAAGCTGAGGTCTCTGATGCCTCGCTTCCTTTCGACACACAGGATATGGGACACCATTACCTTTACCTTTTACCTTATCTTACAGAGAAAATTAATTGCAAGGTCTTCCTACACTTGGTGACAATGGTCTGTCATGTGACTATTGGCTGTATGAGTATGTGGCTTGTTGTATGAAGTATGTGGCTTGCTGTATGAGTATGTGCTTGCTGTGTATGAAGCTTCGATGAGACTTTAAGATGGGCTTGCTTTAAGTATGAGCGATGTAACACTTGCGATAGTGTGCTTAAAATGACTCCACTCTCCCCAAAAGTCCTTCGGATGAGACTTTAAACCGAGGCCCCGTGTGCGAACGCACGCAGAACACCTTGCGCACACGTTAAATCCTGTTCCGCTTTTCGTAAGAGTAGGCCATCGTGTGCCGGTGGGAACAGATGACAATATTTACAAAACTGCATACACACGGGGACCGGATAAAAAAAAGCACATGATTGCTTATTCTGTTATCCTCGATATAAAAGAATAAATAAATAGAAATTAAAAAAAATAATAAAAAGAATGTGGTTTGCTGTATGAAGTATGTGGCTTGCTGTATGAAGTATGTGGCTTGCTGTATGAAGTATGTGGCTTGCTGTTGAAGTATGTGGACTTGCTGTATGAAGTATGTGGCTTTGCTGTATGAAGTATGTGGCTTGCTGTATGAAGTATGTGGCTTGCTGTATGAAGTATGTGGTTTGCTGTATGAAGTATGTGGCTTGCTGTATGAATATGTTTGCTGTATGAAGTATGTGGTTTGCTGTATGAAGTATGTGGCTTGCTGTATGAAGTATGTGGCTTGCTGTATGAAGTATGTGGCTTGCTGTATGAAGTATGGGGCTTGTTGTATGAGTATTGGCTTGCATGTGTGAAATGTGGTTTCTGTAATGGAGTTATGTGATACTGCTGTATCAAGTAGTGGCTTGTTGTATGACGTATGTGGCTTGCGTAAATTGGCTTGCTTTCAATATTTGTGGCTTGCTGTATGAAGTATGTGACTTGCTGTATGAAGTATGTGACTTGTTGTATGAAGTATGTGACTTGCTGTATGAAGTATGTGGCTTGCTGTATGGAGTATGTGGCTTGCTGTGTGAAGTATGTGGTTTGCTGTATGGAGTATGTGACTTGTTGTATGAAGTATGTGACTTGTTGTATGAAGTATGTGGCTTGCTGTGTGAAGTATGTGGCTTGCTGTATGGAGTATGTGGCTTGCTGTATGAAGTATGTGGCTTGCTGTATGGAGTATGTGGTTTGCTGTATGAAGTATGTGGCTTGCTGTATGGAGTATGTGGCTTGCTGTATGAAGTATGTGACTTGCTGTATGAAGTACGGGGTTTGCTGTATGAAGTATGTGGCTTGCTGTATGAAGTATGTGGCTTGCTGTATGGAGTATGTGGTTTGCTGTATGAAGTACGGGGTTTGCTGTGTGATGTCTGATACCAAGCACTTAAAAAAAAACTCGACAATTTTCTGTAAGCTGCTACTGCTAATTCAGTTTTCAAAATACACGAGCTGACATCACGAAGCAGTTCTCTTAGTTATGCGTAAATCGGCACCAAATTATTCAAAGAAATTTGTTAGGGACATCTATAACACTCGTACATACCCACTTTCCATCAATCTGATGATGAAGTGATTTTGCATCACTCTGCAGAGGTTTAAAATCCATGCTTTGGGGGAAACTTGTTTTACTATGGGTTAAGGAGTGCTTGAGCATTGTAAAGGCATTGGAGTACCTCTGTATATTGTCAGTGAGTTGACTACATTCGAGAACAGGGGAGGTAGAGACACTAGAGAGGGGGGGGGGGAAGAGAGAGAGAGAGAGAGAGAGAGAGAGAGAGAGAGGAGAGAGAGAGAGAGAGAGAGAGAGAGAGAGAGAGAGAGAGAGAGAGAGAGAGAGGGGAGAGAGAGAGAGAGAGGGAGAGAGAGAGGGAGAGAGAGGGGAGAGAGAGAGAGAGAGAAGGAGAGAGAGAGAGAGAGAAGGGGAGAGAGAGAGAGAGGGAGAGAGAGAGGGAGAGAGAGGGAGAGAGAGAGAGAGAGAAGGAGAGAGAGAGAGAGAGAAGGGGAGAGAGAGAGAGAGGGAGAGAGAGAGGGAGAGAGAGAAGGGGAGAGAGAGAGGGAGAGAGAGAAGGGGAGAGAGAGAAGGGGAGAAGGGACAAGGAACGAGTAATGAGAAGTGAGCAAGAGTAGGGAGAAAGGAGGGAACTGATGAGGAAAGGAGATTGAGAGAAGAGATTGGAGATGAGAGAGGAGGAACATTGAGAGGGGAGAGAGAAGAGAGAGAGAGAGAGAGAGAGAGAGAGAGAGAGAGAGAGAGAGAGAGAGAGAGAAGAGAGAGAGAGAGAGAGAGAAAGTACAGAGAAAAGGTGTACATTCATCTAAGATCTTGTTTACATACTCTACACAGTCATTCATGCATAGAACTCTGAACAAAAACCTTGGTCAAGTCGTTTTATTTATGGTCATTTGTGTCATCAAATCGAGTCAGAAACACTTTAATCATCCCATGTAGGGCAATTACAATACTGCCAGGCATATTGATACGAATCATAATCTCAAAAGACATGAGAGCTACATTTCATATTTGTTCAAACATTCTTCGATAACTTCAAATAGCATATCATGTACGCTCCGCATGCGGCACACACACACACACACACACACACACACACCACACACACAACAACACACACACACACACACACACACACAATAATAAACGCAATGTTATCAGACCACTGGCTAGAAAAGACGAACTTGCATTAAAAAAAAAATCAAGCCAAAAATAAGACGTACTTAACATGTGCGCACAAATGCACCCCCTGCGCGCGCGCGCGCGCGCGCGCGCCGCCCACAACACACACACACACACACACACACACACACACACACACACACACACACACACAATAAGGCAAACCAAGGCAAATTCTTTTCGAGGATAAAGAATAAGCACTCGTGTGCTTTTTAACATCAGTCCCCGCCCTTATCAGGGATAAGATCAAGATAAAAAAAACACCTCTAAATAAACAACAATAAAAATGATCCAATACCAATACCAAGAAACCATACCAAATAGCAAACAACAGACAAGAAATAAGACAGAAATACAATAATAAGGAATGATAATAATAATAAAAAAGGCACTCATTCAGAAACGAACATAAGAATCAAATGATAATTTTGATTTGAAAAAAGTGCTAATCATTAAAGAGCAAACATGAGAATATAATGAGGTAAACGACAAAACATCCTTTCATCATCATCTATCAACAAAATAAGTCATAAATCATAACATTTTAATAAAAGGGGAGAAAAAATAACACACACACACACACACACACACACACACACACACACACACACACACACACACACACACACAAAATATGAATTGTGAATATGTACACATATACCATCTGGAAATAAAAGTTTGACTTTCACCACACACACACACACACACACACACACACACACACACACACACACACACACACACACACACACACAGATTCGCGCGCATGTCATCAATAAACCTCATTCTAAAGGAAATATGCCTCGAATTTTAAAATCTTGTAACGGAACACAAGAGGAATCTATCCACTGTAAGGAACATATTTTGGGACATATATATTCTAATACCTTAATCAATCTTATGATTATGGTCAAAAAATCATGTTCATAACCATATCGTAATCATGATGGATAGTTATTTAGCTTACTAAAAAGTTCATTAATTAAAAAATTTCCACAATATCAATTACATTCAACACACATGATTATTAAAATAGTACAAAATATGAATAGAACATTTCTCGATATGGATGGTAAACATGTTTAAACAATAGATGACATTTTGAGAGAGAGAGAGAGGGGGGAGGGGGGGGGCAAGGCAAGGCAAGGCAAGGCAAGGCAAATTCATTCATTTCGAGGATAATGAATAAGCACTCGTGTGCTTTACATCCAGTTCCCGCCCTTATCAGGGATAAGATCAAGATAAAAACAAAAACAGAAAACTAACTAAACAACCACAATAATAATGATCCAAATACCAAAAGCAAGGAACCATACCAAGTAGCACACAACAGACAAGAAATAAGACAAATTCAATAAAAAGGTAATGATAAAAAAGACATTCAAAAACGAGAATAAGAATCAAAAGATGATTTTGAATATTTAAAAAAAGAAAATGATAAAAGAAAAAAGGCGCTAGTAATTAAAGAGCAAGCATGAGAATATAATGAGGTAAACAACTGAAAACATCAATCCACACCATCTACCAACAAAATAAGTCCTAACTCAACATTTTGATAAAAGGAAGAAAAAAATCCACACACACACACACACACACACACACACAACACACACACACACACACACACACACACACACACACACAACACAGTTTCGCGCACATGTTATCAATAAACTTCATTCTAAAGGAAATAATAAAATATGCCTTTTTTAAATAAAATTATGTAAGGAACACAGGAGGAATCTATCCGCTGTAAGGCACGTATTTTGGGACATATATATTCTATTACCTTAATCTTACGATTATGGTCATAAATATGTTCATAACTATATCGTAACCATGATGGACAGTTATTCAGCGTACTTAAAAGGATCCTTGATTAAAAAGTTTAAACAATTAAATTCAACACACTAATTATTAAGTTAGAGGGTAAAAAATACGAATAGAACATTTTTTCAATATGGATGGTAAACATGTTTGGACAACAGGTGACACATTCAGAGAGAGAGAGAGAGAGAGAGAGAGAGAGAGAGAGAGAGAGAGAGAGAGAGAGAGAGAGAGAGAGAGAGAGAGAGAGAGAGAGAGAGAGAGAGCTTTTTTTTCAAGTGGATATATGCATAACGAAGTTGGGGAAAAACAAAGCAAACAAGTATTTTTCCTCTATAGCATGAAAGCAGGAACACGAACACACACACACACACACACACATCCACTTACCCACATACACACACATGCATCTGCATGCTTACATCTGATCACACAACAACACACACACACACACACACACACACACACACACACACACACACAACACACACACACACACACACACACACACACCCTTTCTTCAGGTACACATCTATTAGCTTTGTACAAGGCTGCCATGACCTACATGAACAATGGAAGCAATACTGGTCAAAGGAAACTTTTGTTGATCTTCTAAAGGGAACATGCAATATTTTCTCTACTCATTTAAAAGCGAAACAATGTACATGCTACTGGCAAATGGGTTTCCAGTTCACCTTTCACGGGAGTAAAATCAACTGGAAAGCAGCTTCAAATATATATTTCAAAACAGTGCACCTAAAACTAATTTTGACCATAAAGTAATAAAATAGGGGAATGGGCAGCTAACAAAGTGGAAGACATAAAGGGCACAATTCAAACAAATCTACCAGACAATGCAAAACTAATAAGAATTTCACACAAAAGATAGTTTAAAAACATGGCTAAGCCACGACCTTCAGGTTGTTATAAGACATATACAGGCAACAAGCTACACACATACACCATCCTTCATCTGAAGGTGAACAAAATGGGCAATGCTTGGAATGTTTACATGCAACTAAACCAATCACAACTGCCCAGGTAAAGACAAAAAATCCAAACCTCCAAAACGAATATTGAAACATCAAATACAAAATAACACTGAAAAAACATGTCAAAAGCATCGCGTAACTCATTCAAGAAAGGGCAACGGTATGCTTTGAGGAAAATACTGGGTCACATTTAGTGTTGCTATGCTTGCTGTTTCTACAGAGAATAAATGTGAAAAGCAGGCTAATGGTGGAAGAGAAACCACACAACAAACTCTGTCCCTTACAGCTGGGGAACAGATAAGCCCAATACAGGCAAATGCCTCAGGAGCAAAATCATGAAGTTACTACAAAAACTATTCATGTCGGGCTTATGTTGGAATGTTTTATAAGTAGAGTTGGTTACACCGCCATTGACAATACCCACATTCTACCAGATACGATGAAAAGGAAAAAGGCATCGGCAATAAATTTACTTCCCTTTATGCTCAGTACTTCAAATTGAGTAATCAGAAAAAAACAAGAATGAAAGGAACATCAGCTTTTCATAATCAAGTCCAAGAAAGCTATAGTAAATGTTTCCATACAAAATGTCAAAATTTGTGATGGAAAAGGAGAGAAGTGGAAAGAGCAAGGATTTTAAATACAAGACTGACTGTCCACCAGCAGTCCTTGCTGAAATGCATTTTCTTTAGTAAGCAAGTTTAAAGCACACAAAAAACTCAAACATTTATACAACTATGTATTCGTACAATTGCTTGTCTACACTTTTTGACCAGCCGCTAAAACAAACCCACACATGCTCAGTTTTCTAGTTTCAAACAACCCAGGTTTTATGAAAGCATAAAAATTTAGCATGAAGGACCTCAACCCTACTGCACTATCACTGATCTGCTTGAATACATTATTTCACAGCATTACGTACACTGGAATTTTGGAATATTCACCTTGGAAGTGAAGTTTCAAAGCACTAGTGTACAGAACAGATACAGTAGAAAGGTTGGACAAATCCAAGAGAGCCAACAAGAAATCCTGCAGCAATTAGCGCTGATTGAGGTGAAATCTGTCATTTTAGTCTTGCCAATACAACCAGTTTTTGTGGGGCGTCCATCTTTTCCCCATTTCATTTTTTCTTTTTTGTTTTCATCTTAATTTGTCTCCATTAAAAAAAAATTACACTGGGCCTCTTAACCTTTTATCTACATATTTCCTTTTCAGATTTAACTGAACAAAAACAAACAAAAAGGCTGTGATTAATACATTTGCACTGACAAATGGAAATCAAAGACTGCTGGGAGAGAAGCAGATCGAGTAGTCTATCAATGGGCTGGGAGTGCTATGACCAAATCAAATCAAATCAAAAATTTTATTTCCAGATGGTACATTGAGTAAGCAATAAATTTCCTTTTTTTTCATCAAGCCATCTACCTAACAAAAAACAACAAACAAAATAACCCAGAACCCCCCCCCCCCCCCCCCCCACACACACACACACACACTCACACAAAAACCCAACAAAAACAAAAACAAACCAACAACAACATAATAAAAACAAACAAAAAACCACCAAAAATCCACTTAAACAAAAAACAGACAGACCAACAGAAATGAAGCAGCAAGCAAACAAGCAAAGTAACCAAGAACCTGGGTAACGACATGTCCCTGAGCTACAGCAAAGCAAAAGACAAGGAAATCAAGAAACAGGACACATCAATGACATGCCTGCTATCATATCAATCTACCTATAACATTGAAGACAAACATTTATCACACCCCATTTTGTAGAATAAAAGGTAAAGGTAAAAGTGTCTCCATAACCTATGTGATCGTTGGGGAGGGGGGTAACAAGAGACCTCATCTTCTCTAGGGCCAGCATACTGAGGGCGGCGCCCATCTCCTCTCCCTCGCTCCCCTATCTATCCTGTCCCTAAAGAGACCGTGTACCCATTTAGCTGGGAGACTATTGAAGCCAAGATGCACAAACGGTTATTTATCTGCTTGGAGTGTTTCTGATCACTGAGCTATACCATACCCCAAAAACACAAGAAAAATAATTCACTCAAGGTTTAAGATATGTATACCGATTTTTTTTTCACAAATCAAAATACCGCAATTTCTTTCTAATGTCCTATTCCAATCCTTCATACACCTCCAGCCTTTAAAAAAGCAAAGTCGAGTTTTTAAAGTCAGTGTTGGTTACAGAAGCAAACTATCTGTTTCAGCTTTGGGGCAGGCTGTACAGTGTAGTATACACTGGTGATGATCAATACCTGAGGTACACCATTCCCTAGATAACCCTGTCACACAAATCCTATGAAACACACACACACACACACACACACACACACACACACACACACACACACACACACACACACACCACCACACACACACTGCATACACACGGGGACCAAAAAAAAAACAACACAGAGTGCCTATCCCATTATCCTCGATATAAACACACACACACACACACACACACACACACACACACACACACACACACACACACACACACACACACAACGCATGCACAACACACACACACACACCACACACGCATGCACAAACACACACAAACCTGAACAGACTGACTACCTCTTTTTAATAATGCCCCATTTCTGCAATGCATTATCACAGTTTCCCAGCACCTTCCCCCACTGATTATTCATTAATGCATTCTTAAATTAACACCCGTTTTTAGATAAACTTCTCTAAACTGCTCCCCCTTAAACTGATTATTCCATCATACATTCTAAACCCAGCACCTCCTACTTCTGTTTTAGTTACACGTTTTTCAAAAGAGCTCCCCACCTCCACCCACCCCTGAAGCTATTCAGAAGTTTGCCTGTCCCCTGTCCCATCCTCAGTCTTTACACCTCCTTCCCCATCACTATTACCACAACATTGTAACACCCCTCCTATCCCCCTCCTAACATCCTTTTCGAAAACTTCTCGCGCCCCTCCTCCTACCAACCCCGAAGAAAAATTGTTTAGGCACCGTGTCGGCATATACCATTATCCACCTGCCTTTTGTGTCCACATGTGGGGCCAGGGTTAGTGTTGAGGTTAGTGTTAGAGTTAGTGTTTCAAAGTTAATGGGGGGTATGGGATGTCTGTCAGATGGTCTGTCTGAATGTTAATTCATGTGGACACAATAGCACGTGGACAACTGGTGTGTAGCTAAAGACACAATGTTACGCACACATTAAAAACAGGGACCCTGTTTCAGACCAGTAGGCCATTTTGTGCCGGTCAGAACGGATAATCATGTGCACACAGGCACTGGATGTAAAAAAAAAAACGAGCATAAGACCACTTATTTTCACTATCCTTGAAATAAAAGTTACAAAATAAATAAAATGGTTTATAGATCGCAATAGCAGAAGTTTTAAATCGGAATCACCCGTTCTATCAAAAGCCAAGGCTACACATTGGACATCGGTGTCCACGCATTTCCAGTTTAGCTGTCGAAATATTTCAGACCTCTGGCATTTTTGAATCCATTAAAAAAAGTGACCCCCCCCCCCCCCCCCCCCAAAAAAAAAAAAGTAAGAAAAAAAGTCTACCAGCCAGCCCTCTTTTAGTGTTCCACTGCTCTAAATGTGTATCTGAACCCCTACTAAACACCCCTTTCCCTTCTCTCTCCTTCCAACCTCATGTCTCCTCCCCACTACTACCCCTTACACACACACACACACTCTCTCTCCTCTCTCTCTCTCTCTCTCTCTCTCTCTCTCTCTCTCTCTCTCTCTCCCCTCTCTCTCTCAAAACTATACAACACTAATGTTCTGTGAAGTAAATTCTAAAAAGGCTTACAACTACCATAAAACCTGACTGATGTACTTGATACCACACAGGAATAGTGTACTCCTGACAAATATTACACAGATTTGCTCACACTACTGGAAAACTTGTTGCGAATTTAACCCAAAATTTAAAAAAATACCCCGATAGACTAGTGGTGGCGAAAGCACATACTTCACAACAGCGATGAATAATCCTGATGGCTAAGATATTTTCCAAAAAAATTATGTTTAAGATTTTTTTTATAGCAAATTTGCCTACTTTAGCTAAAATCAAAGTCTAATTGTTTGCCTATTTTCTAATTCCTTATATTTTAAGGTATCCGACACCTCTTCCCAAGGACCATTTAGGTTATGGAACCACATTGACCTATTTTGTACTGAAAGATAAAAAATATTTTTTAAAAACATTGCTATTTCGCATATTAGCCATGAGCATAAGCAAAAAGACAGAAAAGTTCTCTATTATTTTTATTGGCTTTACAAACACACACACCACACACACACACACACACACACACCAGCACACACCACACCACAACACCACCACACACCACACACACACACACACACACACACACAAAGCTAACTAATTTGTCTAATTTTGCCATCTTTCTTCTGTGGCACTTTGTGCAATTTGTCTCCTTTAAAGAAAAAAATCTTAAGCACATTTCTAACGGGCATTGATCGGCAACTCTTTTGCCACCTTGCCACCTAAGGGGGGGAGGGGTAAAGGTCTTTAAGAGTAATCTGAAACAGTTCTTGAAAAGTTGAACGTTAAATCCTGTTCCGCTTTTCGAAAGAGAAGGCCATTGTGTGCCAGTGGGAACAGATGACAAACTTTACAAAACTGCATACACACAGGGACTGGGGGTAAAGAAGCACATGAGGGCTTATTCCATATCCTTGATATAAAAGACTAAATAAATAAATAAATAAATAATTTTAATTCAATTTTTCTCCAAAAGGCAGCATCTTTTTTACCACAGAAGTCTCAGTGTGAACCGTATCATTTAAAAAATGTAGCCAAATATTTATGACATACTCATAAAAGCCATTAAACAAATAAATAAACACATATTTTAATCTATTATACTTCTGCTCCAACATGAGTAGCTTAACATGACTTTAGGATTTTTGTATTGCAGTATCAATCTTTTCTAAAAATATAATTATAGATATTTTTGCGAACTATCTGCACCACAGAGGTTTTCGTTTATCTGGATATTTTTACAAACTAGATGCATTCAAATAGTGAAAATCTAAATGCAGCTTTTTGTGATAAAACTTGCACAAAGGATATTAGCTTATCTATTAAAATGAATTTTTTGTACTATGTGAGGTTCCATCGTTACCAAAAAATTTCTGAAAGACCATGGCTATGGAACTATGTATAGAGAATTCAACTGTTCAAAATTCACAATACTAATATTCACTAATCTGTGAGCATACGTTTCTAATAAATCAACTTGAGAGAATATAATGTATTACTCAAGAATATAATGTATTAAGTACTCTTTTGCTGTTTCTGAATATATTTTTTCAAAGTCAGATTTTTTTTAATGGTCTCTGTACAGTAATGTTACAAAACACTAGTAAAACAATTTTTAAAACCTGTCTGCACAGCCCAGTGAAAGCAGACATGTTACAATATGCACAAGTTGGGAAGTGTTCTGCTATAGAAGAAATCTGAGCTTCAATACAAAAAACTTTGTTTACAGCTAATCACAACTTAGTTTGGACAAAAAATTGAAAAAAATCAAAAGCTAACAGTTCAAACACCGAGAGAATGTCATGTAGGTCTAGTTTCCAATCTCAACATTTTTTCTTTATATATGACATGCACGAGACAACCAAACAACGTAACTGAACAGGAATTTTCAATGGCAACTGTCACACTAAGTTTGCATGAAATAAATGGTAGCAAGTTTTCCAAAGCTTTTTAACTAGTTTTAGCCAGCTTACTTTAAATAAACTGTTGCATCGCCTGTCTCAACTTGAAACAGATAGGTTTTTTTGTACTTCTTCGAGACATACCAGAACTACACCAATCCACACAGAATTGCTGTGAATATAAAAAAAACCAATGTTTACATAACATGAATCAACGGAGTCTTGTGTATGAGAAATCCTAGATTCACCAATGTTTCGATAGTTTTTCTTCATTCCAATATTACTGAACTTATTCCCAATCCCCACAGCCTCATAAACTGATGGTAAATGCGAAGCCAAAACCAAATACTTTTGAAAATAATAGCATTTCTGCTGAAATGTTGACATACACATCACTAAACTATTGATACCAGTCCTACAGAATTGTAAAAAAAAAAATTTAAATAAATAAATAAAACAGGGATGGGATGATTCCACAGAAAAAAAAACCTTTATGTAGCGGTAGAGATCAGGAAAAGAGTATGTTGATGTAGAGTTCGATGCATGCTGTTCAATGTCAATATGAAGTGTTGAATCCACACCATCATCAGACAATTAAGTTTGATAAAACCCTGCTGGTAAGGGTAAAAGTGTCTCGACCTTGTGTGGTCGTTGGGGAGCGAGGCATCAGAGACCTCAGCTTCTCTAGGGGCTGGCATGTTGAGGGCGGCGCCCATCTCCTCTCCCTAGCTGCTTTACCTTCCCTGTCCCTAAAGAGGGCAGGTACCCATGGACAGCTGGGTGAACTGGGGGACTGGGACCACACCTGTAGTCCAAACTGTAGTCTAACAAAGGCCTTTAGCAGACTCCAGACTTCACTGTAGCAGACTCCAGCCTCCAAGCCCTGAAAGCAGTCAACAGATGAGAATGAACGAACGAAAAAAGGAGGGGAGGGGGGGGGGAGAGAGAGAGAGAGAGAGAGGGGGGGGGGGGGAAGGGGGCGATGATATGAAGAGAGTGATAATGTTTCTCATCTTAAATATATATATATATAATATAATATATATATATATATATATATATATATATATATACATATATATATATATATATATATATATAATATATATATATATATATATATATGAAAGATGAATTTCCACTAAACAGAAAACTCATTTCTGTAATCAACATTATTGGAAACCCAATAGCGTTATCTAAAAATTTACTCATTTTGAACATAACACTTTGAAGCTAATTCAATTTATAACTGTATTCTCATAATAAATTATTGAAAAACTTTTTTAGCTGAAGTACAAGGCTTTATATTTTATTGCCTTTAAAGATGAAATTCATTCTCTTTAACACTGTCATAATTGCTCTCTATTAATTAGTTTTAATTTGCCCTTAACTACTGATTTTCAAACAAATCTCTCCTT
>CM060350.1:22528691-22538691 GCA_030674155.1 Stramonita haemastoma | reverse complement strand
CCATTAAATACACTAAACAGTAAACAGGCTTTGCTGCAGTAATAGAACTGTATACATGTAGTAGTTGATTTTCTTTTTCAGTGTATCACCTAATTTTCGTAAGTTGCAAACATTTTTTTTTTTACTTAGCTTCAATTCAGTGATGCATGACACCAAAGATTAAATGGTCAGTGAGAGAATTGTGATCAGTGTCCGAGCTATTTCATTTTAAACATCATGATCATGAACTTGATTAAAATCTATAGCTTAGAGCTCTAACTTTATGAGTCTTGCATCAGTATGTAAATAATTATTAAGCTCAAAACTAAAAACATGGGGATGGGATAGCCTAGTGGTCAGAACATTGTGCTCACAGTTTGACGACCTGGGTTCGATTCCCGTTTAAGGGGATTTTTCCCCCTGGAGTTAACATCAGTGCTGACTCCACTCTTTCCAAAAGTCCATCAGATAAGACTATATAAACTGAGGCCCCGTGTGCGAATGCACACAGAATATCTTGCGCACACGTTAAATCCTGTTCCTCTTTTCATAAGAGTAGGCCATTGTGTGCGAGTGGAAACATATGATGATAATTTACAAAACTGCTTACACACGGGGGACTGGATGTAAAAAAGCACATGGGTGCTTATTCCAATTGTTCCCTTATCCTCGATACAAAAGAATAAATGACATTTTTTTTAAAAATATATATAAATAAATATATAAAAAAATAAATACAAAAAATAAATAAATAAAAATAGGTAAATAAATAAATATAAATAAATAAATAAATAAGTATTAAACATGGTGTGATGTGATTGGTTGACAGGCAACGGGCCAGCAGCAGGAGGAGGGGGGGGTGGAGGGGGGCGGGGGGTGACCTTCCGCGACAGCTTTGGCACCGCAGCCAGTCAGCAGCAGACCCAGAACCCCTACAAGTGGACAGCAGCCCCCAATGCTCAGCAGCAACAACAACAGCATCACCATCAGCAGCAGCAGCAACAGCAGCAGCAACAAGGCAATGTTTCTGCTCAGGATGTTGTGTAAGGATACGTGTGTGTGTTACTAGTGTTATGTAGGAGTTTCAGGGAGAAGTGTGTGTGTGTGTGTGTGTGTTTGTGTGTGTGTGTGTGTTGTGTGTGTTTTGTGTGTGTGTGTGTGTGTGTGTGTGTGTGTTTGTGTGTGTGTGTGTGTGTGTGTGTTTGTGTGTGTATGTGTGTGTGTGTTGTGTGTGTGTGTTGTGTGTGTGTGCTGTGTGTGTGTGTGTGTGTCACTGTGTGTGTGTCACTGTGTGTGTGTCACTGTGTGTGTGTCACTGTGTGTGTGTGTGTGTCATTGTGTTCCACTCCCTGTGTATGATTGAATGTAATCTTGTATTTTTTGTAATTGTATGATGATCAGTGATAGTAGGGATGATGGAATGATGCTGCTATGGAAATTCATATGCTTTAAGACTATTTGACAGGGCTGTACTCTACACTTGCAATGTCCCACTTCCAGTGTCAGCCATGCTCGAGAGATATACAGACACCTGCAGTGTTGGTCAGGTCATTTGAGCGACACTCTCAAACTCCCATCCATAAAGTGGATGAAGCTTGGCAGTGTGGTTCCACTCCAGTCTCCCCACTGAGCCCAGAGCACACTCACTCTGGGTAGGAGCCAGCCTAAGTCAGAAAAATTCCTTTGAGTCTTATACTGGTTATAGGAATTGAAATTGCAAGCTTCCAGTCCTTAACCCAAGGTGTTTTTTTTGGGGGGGCTGTTTTTGAGAAAATGGAGTAAGCGCTCATCATATGCATTTTTACATCCATTCCCCGTGTGTATGTAGTTTTGTAAATTTTGTCATCCGCTCCCACCAGTACACAATGATCCTACTCTCCTGGAAAGTAGAACAGGTTTTAATGTGTGTAGCAGATGTTCTGCTTCTAATGTGTAGTAATGAGGCAGTGTGCTTGTATTGTAATTTAATGAGCATTCTACTTCTAGTGCATGTGTGTAGGAGAAAGGGGAGGTGATGTGCTTGCATTCAGACATGTATGCCTGCATACATGTCTGATACTCTGCATGTGCATGTATGTGTGTGTGTGTGTGTGTGTGTGTGTGTGTGTGTGTGTGTGTGTGTTGTGTGTGTGTGTGTGTGTGTGTTTAGCAAATTTCTAGTTAAGAGTAAGGTTGCATGACATTAATAGAAAGGTTGACTATATTTGTATTTCTTTGAAATTTTGTCTTGTGAAAACATTTTGTAAATGCAAATTATGTTCAGTTGATTTTGTTCACTGAAATCCTCCACACCCCAAGAGGGGTCAGAGGCGAATTAAATCTTGAAATCTTGTGTGTGTGTGTGTGTGTGTGTGTGTGTGTGTGTGTGTGTGTGTGTGTGTGTGTGTGTGTGTGTGTGTTTGTGTGTGTGTGTACTGTATGTGTGTGTACTGTATGTGTGTGTACTGTATGTGTGTGTGTGTTTGTGTGTGTACTGTATGTGTGTGTGTGTGTGTGTGTCTGTCACTGTGTGTGTCTGTCACTGTGTGTGTGTTTATTTATTTATTTATTTATTTATTGTCATCTGTTCCCACCGTGTGTGTGTGCAGGAAGAATCTTCCCAAGGAGATGGAGACGTGGCAGTCCAGCAAGATGTGGCCCTTCTCCTGCTTTTCCCTGGAGAAAGACCTGCCCAGCCTGCCAGGTATACACTGATCAACTGCCGCTACCAACACCACTGACTGTCTGTCTGTGTCTCTGCCTGCCTGCCTGTCTGGCGGGCTGGCTGGCTGGCTGGCTGGCTGGCTGGCTGTCTCTGTCTTTCTCTCTTAGTCTGTCTATAGCTGTGTCTTTCTCTCAGTCTTATCTTTGTGTCTTTTTTCTCTCCCTGTCTGTTTCTGTGTGTGTGTGTCTTTGTGTTCAACATTGATCCAGAAAAAAAGTTAAATTAGACAGCTGTTCCTCTTTCTCAGTGTACACGTGTGTTTCTGAGTTTGTTTCTCTGTCTTTCTCAGTGCTGGGGAATCCCAGATTTAAAAAAAAAGAAAGAAGTAGAATGATAAAATGCAGAGAAACATACACACTACATAGGATTTTATCAGAGCACACCAAGTGGTCAGAGTGCTCGCTTTCCTCGAGTCAAGTTAAGTAGTGTTGAGCGTGGTTACCAGTAGGATGGGTGACCGTTTGCGCGCCTTGGCTTCAGCACAGTCCCCCCAGTTCACCCAGCTGTTAGTGGGTACCTGCCCTCTTCAGGGTCAGGGAAGGAAAAAGCAGCAAGGGAGAGGAGATGGGTGCCACCCTCAACATGCTGGCCCCTGGAGAAGCTGAGGTCTGATGCGGGAAGGCGGGGGTGGGGGTGGGGGGGGGGCTCTGTGAACAGGAGTGTTCGGAGCATATATATAATATATACAATATGCATACAATAAACATACAATTGTATATTATATACATATATACAATTTTATGTTTATTGTATGTTAAAGTCCTTCAGATGAGACTGTAAACAGAGGCCCCGTGTGCGAACGCATGCAGAAGAACATCTTGCGCACATGTTAAACCTCGTTCCGCTTTTCATAAGAGTAGGCCATTGTGTGCCTGGTGGGAACAGATAAGATTTACAAAACTGCATACACACGGGGACTGGATGTAAAAAAAAAAAAAGCACATGAGTGCTTATTCCATTATCCTCGATATAAAAGAATAAATAAAGGAGATAAATAAAATATTGTAAATGGAATGTACATGCAATATGTTGCAGAGTTCACTGACATGAGCCCTGAAGAGTTACGAGTGGACGCCTACACTGCCATACAGCAAGGCTCAGTGGACGCCTATGTGAGTGCTGGGAAAGTTAGATCTGCACCGCTGTGATTTGGGTGTGTCTGCCTGACTGTCATCCCCAATACATACTTTTTACCCCCTGCCGTTTTAACCCTTTTAGTCCAGAACCAGGATTTGCCAGGATTGAAAAATTGCCCCCCCCTGAATCTCGAACCGGGATTTACACACAGTAGATTTCCATCACACTTCGACCATCAATAATTGCTGCCACATGCCAAAGCTTTATCAGGCCAGAGGTATGAAGCCTGCTGAGAGTCTGGAAGTAATTATAGTTGCGGGTATGTACTTAGAAGAAGGAGGAAAAGGCGAGCGAGCATGTGTGCCTGACCTGATTTTGTGATGGAATGCGAAATCTAGGGGCAGTTTGTGTTCAGAGAATCCAGTTCTGCACGTTCAGAATTCGGGGGGGGGGGGGGGGGGCAACTATTCAATCCTGGCAAATCCTGGTTCGGGACTAAGAGGGTTAAAGTTGTGTCCAAAAAGACAGAAGGGGTGCGCATTCAAAATCAGTGGAACAGTCTAGAATACGTTCAAACTGTCAGTGAAAGAGAGGAATGGATGTCTGGCTGTATCTCCACCCCATGCTGTGCAACTGAGGGTGTGGTTTGCCCTGCAGGGCACTGTTACACATCAGTCCATGGTAATGGCTGTAATAGGGCTGCAAAAACACAAAATGTGTACAAATTCCATTTTGTCCTCATGTACTGTCACACATTAGTCCATGGTAATTGTATATAATAGGGCTGCAAAAACACAAAATGTGTACAAATTCCATTTTGTCTGTTTTTCTCGTGCATTGTCATACATCAGTCCATGGTTTAATATGGCTGCAAACGCCTCAAATGTATATTGATAATATTTTAAAATTCCATTCTGTCAGTTTTTCTCATGCACTATCACATATCAATCCAAAGTAAAATATGGCTGCTAAAACCCCCAATGTATACAAATTTCATTTTGTCAGTTTTTCTCGTGTGGTGTCATAGTGGTTGATAACACGTGTATATGCAGTGTCACAGTGGTTGATAACACGTGTATATGCAGTGTCACAGTGGTTGATAACACGTGTATATGCAGTGTCACAGTGGTTGATAACACGTGTACATGCAGTGTCACAGTGGTTGATAACACGTGTACATGCAGTGTCACAGTGGTTGATGACACGTGTACACGCAGTGTCACAGTGGTTAATAACATGTGTACATGGTTTGGATTTCTGGACGTGTGCAGAAGCAGAAGGTAGACCGCTTGGCCCAGGAGTACCGACAGAAGCAGGACCAGATCCGAGCCATGCCCGACACCCTGCGACACACCCTGGTATGTGTTATGTAAGATTATTATATTGCTGATATTGAACGAGCACAGTGAATGGGTATTTCATAAGGGTAGGCCATCATGTGCTGGTGGGAACTGATGACAAGATTGCTGATATTGAATGAGCACAGTGCATGGGTATTCATGACGTGATGACACATTAGTTCCTGTTCCACTTTTTGTAAGAGTAGGCCATTGTGTGCCGGTGAGAACAAAAGACAATATTTACAAAACTGCATACACACGGGGACTGGATGTAAAAAAAAGCATATGAGTGCTTATTCCATTATCGTCGATATAAAAGAATAAATATATAATAAATAAATAAATGAAAAGTGTTCCGAGAATGTCTGCTGGGCAACAAGCTTCAGCAGAAGCATGGCTTTCCTAACAACATGGTGGAAGGGGGTGGAAGATTTTCGTGCAGAAACTGATCAGACTGACGACATGACACAACCAGACTGACGACATGACACACTCACACGCAGAGAAAGACACCTCTGGATTGATGGCTAAATGACGTTAACATGTATGTATTTTCATTTATTCATTCTTTTATATCCAGGATTTATTTATTTATTTATTCTTTTATATTGAGGATAATGGAATAAGCACTCGTGTGCTTTTTTACATCCAGCCCCCGTATGTATGCAGTTTTGTAAATATTGTCATCTGTTCCCACCGGCACACAATAGCCTATTCTTATGAAAAGCGGAACAGGATTTAAACGTGTGCGCAAGATGTTCTGCATGCGTTCGCACGTGGGCTCTCGGTTTGTAGTCTCATCCGAAGGACATTGGGGAGAGTGGAGTCAGCACTGATGTTAACAGGCTGGCAGGATGAGGTCAGATGATGTACAGTTGGGGATATAAGCACACAGAGTGTTCAGCAAAGTTAGCTGTTCTTTTTGCGGAGTGACACATAGAGCCTGTGCTACATCTCTCACATCAGTGTCAGGTGTATGGGATAGCCTAATGGTCAGAACACTGCGCTCGCAATTTGACGACCCGAGTTTGATTCCCGTTCGAGGGATTTTACCCCTGGAGTTAACATCTGTGCTGACTCCACTCCCCCCAAAAGTCCTTTGGATGAGGCTATAAACCGAGGCCCCGTGTGCAAACGCACGCAGAACGTCTTGCGCACACATTAAATCCTGTTCTGCTTTTTGTAAGAGTAGGCCATCGTGAGCCGGTGGAAACAGATAAGATTTACACAACTGCATACACATAGGGACTGAATGTAAAAAATCACATGGAGTGCTTATTCCATTATCCTGTATATAAAAGATTAAAATGAGAATAATTAAAGTTTAAGCTTTCATTCGCAAGTGGTGTCAAACAGGGTTCGGCGGAATATACCAAATTACGGCACTTTAAGTTATAAAAGCTCTGATCGCTTGGCAAATCATAGAAGAGGAAATCTTTCTTTCGCATCTTCACAGAAAATCAGATGGTTAGAAATGGCAGAGTGACTCATTCTGAAGTGAGAACAGTGCCAAACATGGCCTCTGCTGTGCTGCTGTACTGGACAGGTTTTGTTTTTTTTTAATTTATTTATTGCTGTACTGGACAGTAGCAAAACACAAAGGACTTGTTTTCTGACCATGCAAAATGCCCTGGTGAGTCCACTCTGAAATCAGATGAATTTTTAATCTGCTGTTGCATAGGTGCTACAACTGTTAGTTTTTATTTTAAATCAAAATGTGAGACTCCACCACATAAGGAGTCGCATTGCACCAGAGGTCAATTTTTAGTTATTGACAAGTTATTAATCTGCAATAAAAAGGCTATTCAATGCAAAAAAACAGAATGAGAATCAGACAATTCTGTGCAAAGTTACTACAAACTGAAATGGTAGACTGCAGGATGTGACAAAATGAGAAACGGGCAAGTTTATTTTCATAACAGGTTGTCAGAATGAGGGCTTGGGTATTTTCAAAACACATTTAAAAGTAAAAGGAATAAAAATTATACCTTGATATTTCATTACAAGGTAGATTGACAGATATAGTTTAATAATCAATCAAAATCTCAAAATTTACAACTTGACCCCCACCTGCCTTTAATGGCTCCTAGTGTAAACTTGGGTAATGTGCTAAGCGAATCATTTTGTGGTGGAGGGTCACAAATGTGTTTGTGTTTCAGGTGCAGATACTGGAAGAAGGAAGACGACAGAAGGCCTCCAAAATGTCAGTATTCACAATTCACAATTCAACTTCACAGTATTTGATGAGCAGAGTTGTTGGGAAGAAAGAAAAAAAAAGCTCTGTGTGTGTGTTGTGTGTGTGTCTGTGTGTGTGTGTGTGTGTCTGTGTGTTTGTGTGTGTATGTATGTGTGTATGTTTTTGGTTTTTTATTGTTTTTTAATTCTTTTATATAAAATATAATAATGGAATAAGCACTCTTGTGCTTTTTTACATCCAGTCCCCGTGTGCATGCAGTTTTTGTAAATGTCATCTGCTCCCACCGGCACGCAATGGCCTACTCTTACAAAAAGCGGAACAGGATTTAACGTGTGCACAAGATGTTCTTTGTGTGTGTGTGTGTGTGTGTGTGTGTGTGTGTGTGTGTGAATGATTGCATATTGCCGACACTCATGGCAGATTAGCAGGAAGAGGAGGATTGAACATGGCATTGAACGACAATACAATATGTCACAGTCCTGTTCCTCCCTATTTTCACTGTTACGGTAAAACAGCTACTTTACCGTAATGGTGGTAAAAAATGGTGGCACAAGAACCTGGGAGATGGTATAAAAAAATAACAAAATTCCTGCCCTAAATCTTCCATAGGCCACTGTCAGGATTTGAACCCATGACTCCATCAACAACCTGTAGAGTCAGAGCATCTTAACCACTCCACCACAGCTTTCATCAGTCGTGTTTTTTTGTTGTTGGGGTTTTTGGTTTTTTTTAATGTTGTACTTTCCAGTCATAACTCACTCTGGACAGCAAGTTATCTCCCTTGTTTTTCCCCACGGAGGGCCCATTTGTAATGGTTAGTAAAAAAAAAAAATTTTAATCATAAAAAATGCAAAACTCATAGTAAGAAAAAGAAATGTTTCTGAACTTATGAATAACATGCTGGGTTAGTACATCTCAAAAGATTGAAGCTCTCACTTTAATATTTGAGCTTTGACTAGCATGAAGAAAATACTCCAAATTTTGTACTCCGTGTTGCTACTCCATGTTGCTACTCCGTGTCAGCTACTCTCTGCAACCACGAACAAATAGTTTGGAACACACAGAATCACCCAACAACGCTCTGCATTCGACCTTGGACAGGCTCACAAAGCTATGTTAAGCTGCACTAGTTATAGTATTATGCGACCACATTTGCTTTATAGTATCATGCAAACAGCAAATCCGCTATAGCAGACAGCTGTCCTCTTAGAGTTAACCTCTCCACCACAGCTTCCGTCAGTTGTTTTGTTGTAGTTATTTTTTGTTGTTGTTGTTTTTTGTTGTTGTTTTTTGTTTTGTTTTCTTTTCTTTCTTTCCACACACAGTGCACAAATCCAACATCACTCAGTCAAGAAAGTTAAATTTAGCGCGCTATTTCCTTTTAACCTAGTAGTCCATGTGTGGTCAGTCAGCTCCTGCTATAAATAGCACCAGCTGGCCAAAGCTGGGCTGGGCTGGGATGGGATAATTAATTAGCAGCTGAGAGGAGCTGAAAGTGGGGGGGGGGGGGAAACTGACAGACAGCTGTGCGCAAATCTTACTTACCACTCCACCCCAGCTGTCATCAGTGTGTTGTTTTTCCTTTTCTGTCCATGTTGCCCTTGCCTCACAAGTGTGCTTCGCTTGTTGCAGGTCAGGTCAGTCTGTTGTGAGGCCGTCCACTTTTGGTAAGTATCCCTGTCTGTCTGTCTGTCTGTCTGTCTGTCTGTCTGTCTGTCTTTATGTTGTCTATCTGTGTCTTGTCTGCTGTCTGTCTATCTGTGTTTGTCTGTCTGTCTGTCTTTATGTTGTCTATCTGTTGTCTGTGTCTCGCTGTCTGCTGTCTGTCTGTCTATCTGTGTTTATCTATCTCTGTCAGTCTATCTGTCTCTGTGTGTCTGTCTGTGTTTGTCTGCTGTCTGTCTGTATCTGTCTATCTCAGTATGCTGATATAATCCCATCATAAGGACTTTTGAGGGGAGTGGAGTCAGCACTGATGTTAACTCCAGGAGCAAATGTCCCTTGAACGGGATTCGAACTGGGGTCAGCAGATCATGTTCGCAATGCACATCACTCTAACCACCAGGCACCTGTGTCCCGTCCTCCCTGACACAGAATCCATTTATTTATTTATTTATTTATTTATTTATTTATTTATTCTTTTATATCGAGGATAATGGAATAAGCACTCGTGCTATTTTACATCCAGTCCCTGTGTTTATGCAGTTTTGTAAATCTCATCTGTTCCCATCAACTCACAATGGCCAACTCTTACGAAAAGCGGAACAGGATTTAACTTGTGCACAAGATGTTCTTCGTGCATTTGCACACGGGGCCTCGGTTTATAGTCTCATCTGAAGGACTTTTGGGGAGAGTGGAGTCAGCACTGATGTTGACTCCAGGAGAAAAATCCCCTCAAACGGGTATCGAACCTGGGTTGTCAAATAGTGAGTGCAATGTTCAATGCGCAATGTTCTGACCACTAGGCTATCCTATGCTCTGTGTGTGTATCAGATATGTGAGCACACTGCTGTAACCACTGGGCTGCCCACTTGCTCATTTGCTTTAGATTAAAAGTTAGCATTTTTCTTGTTGTAATGTCTGGTTGTTTTTACCTCTGATAGCTTATAATAGCATACATACAGTACACACGCGCATGTGTGCACAGGCATGCGTGCACATGCACACACACACACACACACACACACACACACACACACACAC
>CM060350.1:22516191-22523691 GCA_030674155.1 Stramonita haemastoma | reverse complement strand
CCCCCCCACCGAACTCATAAAACATCTGAGGCCACATGAAACCTTGTGTGTATGCAATTGTGTAAATATTGTCATCTGTTCCCACCGTTTGCAAGCCTTGGCTTCAGTACAGTCCCCTCCCCCCCAAGTTCACCCAGCTGTAAATGGGCACCTGCCCTCTTTAGGGTCAGGGAAGGTAAAAGCAGCGAGGGAGAGATGGGTGCCGCCCTCAACATGCTGGCCCCTAGAGAAGCTGAGGTCTCTGATGCCTCGCTCCCCTACGACCACACAGGTTATGGGACACCTTTACCTTTTACCTTTTTTATGTTCACTCCCCAGGCATGATTCCCATGAGACCCCTCCCCCCAAAAGAACTCATCAACATTTGAGGCAAGCAGAGAATATGGGTGGGTTTTGAGGAGTGTGTGCATGTGTGTAGTGGGGGGGGGGGGGGAGGGAAAGAAAGACAGTGTGTGGGGGGGGGGGGGGGGGGGGGGGGGGGGGGGCAAGGGGCCAGAGTGTGTGTGTGTGAAAAGAGAGTGTGTGTGTGTTATCACCGTGTGTGTGTGTGTGTCACGTGTGTGTGTGTTGTCACAGTGTGTGCGCGCATGCAGTATTGATTCTAGACTGTGGCATTGCAAGATTCCGGCATATTTTGCCTCCTGGGTACTAAACAATTCACACCATAAAATAGAATGAAAGCCGCAGTTTTTAATGATTTATTCTGGAGTTACTGTATTATTCTGGATGTTTTGCTGTTGTTTTTCCTATGGCCCGATTCATGGTGCTGAGGCCTTACTCAATCATTGGCTCATTCCTCCTATCATTTTGTAACTGTTGTTGTTATTCTCTCTCTTATATCACTTCAGACACCTGTACAGTTCCTGCAAAGACAGGAGTAATTTGCCATCTGTATAGGAGAGCAGGGGGTGGGATAGCTCTGTGGTCAGAGCGCTCGCTTTCCCCCAGCCAAACTTAAGCAGCGGGCGAGCGTGGTTACCAGTTGGATGGGTGACCGTTTGCGCTCCTTGGCTTCAGTACAGTCCTCCAGTTCACCCAGCTGTCAATGGATACCTGTTGTCTATTTGGGTCAGGGAAGGTAAAGCAGCAAGGGAGAGGAGATGGGCGCCGCCCTCAACATGCTGGTCCCTAGAGAAGCTGAGGTCTCTGATGCCTTGCTCCCCTACGACCACACAGGTAATGGGACACCACCACCATAGGGTGCATCAACCCGGAGAGTGTATAGCCATGTCTAGTTCATTTTCATTGCTATTGTCTTTTTTTTGGCATATATTTTTGCTCTTCCTCTTTATTCCCATCCTCCATGATTTATTCATTGGTATGCTTTATTTTACTCTAGAGACTATAGCTGAAAAGAGTTAATAAGAATGATTAAGAGGAATAAGCTATAGTGAATTGAATCAACAGTGTGTGTGTGTGTGTGTGTGTGTGTGTGTGTGTGTGTGTGTGTTTTGTGTGTGTGTGTGTGTGTGTAAAAGGGTTGAGAGAGAAAGATGCACAGAAATACAACAGTGACTAAGAATTAAATGCTTCTAAATAATTTTTTTTTAATGTCCTGTGTGGAGGGAAAGTGTGTGTGTATCAATTAAATGTGAGGTAAAGATAGTGTGTGACACAAAGACAGAGATCTAAACTGATAATGCAGAGCTGCTGCTTGTGAAAGTGAACAATTAACCTGTGTGTGTGTGTGTGTGTGTGTGTGTGTGTATGTATGTGTCTGTGTGTGAATGCCAGAGAGACAGAGAGAATGAAGAATCCAATTTTTATTTTTATTTTATTTATTCTTTTATATCAAGGAAATAGGGATAGGGGACTCATGTGCTTTTTTTTCATCCAGTCCCCGTGTGTATGCAGTTGTGTAAATCTTGTCATCTGTTTCCACCGGCACACGATGGCCTACTATTACGAAAAGCGGAACAGGATTTAACGTGTGCGGAAGATGTTTCTGCATGCGACTCGCTCAGGGGCCTTGTTTTATAGTCTCATATAAAGGACATTTGGGGGGAGAGTGGGGTCAGCACTGATGTAACTCGTGTGTGTGGTGTTGTCGTGGTGTGTTGTGTGTGTGTGTGTGTTTTGTATGTTTTTGTGTGTGTTTGGGGTTGTGTGTGTGTGTGAGAGAGAGAGGGAGAAAGAGTGGACGAGAGAGAGAGAGAGAGAGAGAGAGAGAGAGAGAGAGAGAGAGTAGAGAGAGAGAGAGAGAGAGAAGGAAAGAAAAAAAGAAAGAAGAGAGAGGAGAGAGGGAGAAATGGGAGAGGGAGGGAGGTTGAGAGAGAGACGAGAGAGGAGAGCGAGACGAGAAGAAAAAGAAAGAAAGGAAAAGGAGAGGGAGAAAGGGGGGGGAAGAAAATTTTGGAGGGTAAGGGGGGAGGGGGGGGAGGGAGGGAGAGAGAGTCGGGGCAGGCAAAAAAGCAAAACAAAACGACAGACAGACAGACAGACAGAATAAAGTATAGTTATATTGATAAATAGATTTGACACCAGAGTCAGACTAAAGAGAAAGAAAAAGGAATGAAAAGAACAGAGACAGACAGACAGACAGACATAGAGAGATAGGGCAGACAGAACAGACAGACAGACAGACAGACAGACAGACAGACAGACAAGACAGACAGAATAAAGTATATATCAGAAGAAAACAGATTTGACACCTAGAGTTAAGCTAAAAAGAGAAGAAAAGGAATGAAAAAAACACAGAGAGAGAAGGAAAGAAAATTAGAACAAGAAAGAAAAGAAAGAAAGATAAGAAAGAAAGAAAGAAAAAAAGAAAGAAGAAAGAAAGAAAGAAAGAAAAGAAGAAAAAAAAATAAAGAAAAAATGAAAAGAAAAGAAGAAAGAGAAAAATAGACAGAAAAAAAGACAGAAAAAAAGAAAAAAAGAAGAAAAGAAAAGAAAAGAAAGAAAAAGAAAGGAAGGAAAAAAAAGACAGAAAGAAAGTAAAAAGATAGAAAGAAAAAAAGAAAGAAAAAAGAAAGGAAGGAAGAAAGAAAGAAAAAAAGGAAAAAAAAGAAAAGAAAAGAGAAATAGGGAAAGAGACAAAGAAAGAAGGAAGGAAAGAAAAGAATAGAACAAGGAAGAAAGAAGGAAAGAAAAAGGAACAGAAAGAAAGACAGACAGACAGAAAGAACGAAAGAAAGAAAGAAAGAATGGAGGGAAACTGAAAAAAAAAATTATTTTGAGAACAGATACGACTGGAAACCCAGCTCAACCTGTTGCTGTCACTCATCGGGCTTTCATCCAGAAAGTGTGTCATGTCAGTCAACTTGACTCTGTCTGTCTCTCTGACTGTCTATCTGTCTGTCTCCCCTCTTTGTGTGTGTGTGTGTGTATGTGCGTGAGTGTGTTGCGTGTGTATATGTGTGTGTGTATGTGTGTGTGTTTGTGTGTGTATTTTGCGTGAGTGTGTGTGTGTGTGAGTGTGTGAGTGGGGCGTGTGTGTGTGTTGTATGGGTAATGTGTGTGTGTGTATGTGCGTGAGTGTGTGTGGGATTGTGTGAGTGTGTGTGAGAGAGAGAGAGACAGAGAGACAGAGAGAGAAAAGAGAGTGTGTGTGTGTGCGTGTGGGTTGTGTGCGTGCGTGCGTGCGTGGTGTGCGTGTGTGTGCGTGTGTGTGCGTTTCGTGCGTTGCGTGCGCGCGCATTTAGCAGTGAATGACAAAAAAAAAACAGCATGGACACAGGTGTTGTGTTTAGACACCATCCCCGAGGAAAAATCAGGGAGTTTGAGTCCCCAGGGCGGTTCGAGGCTGTATCTGGCAACGCTTTCCTCTTTCTCCCTGGTTTGATGCATACGTAAATTTCTCACCATTGATTGAACTTTGGAGCTGTAGCCAGGAAAAAAAGGTAAAGGTGTCCCAAAACCTGCGTGGCTGTAGGGGACATCAGAGACCTCAGCTTCTCTAGGGGCCAGCATATGAAGGCATCGCCCATCTCCTCTCCTCGCTGCTTTACCTTCCCCGACCCTAAAGAGGGCAGGTACCCATTTACAGCTAAAAAGAACTGGGGGGAACTGTACTGAAGCCAAGGCGCGCAAATGGTCACCCATCCAACTGGTAACCAGGCTCAATGCTGCTTAAAACCTTAGCTTGGGAAAAGCGAGTGCTTTGACCTTTCAGCTATCCCGTTCACCCAAGCTTAGGAAAAGAGAAAGATAGTTACGTAATATACACGTTGTATACACTATAATATATTACAAATACAAAACAAAACAATACAGCCATTCATACCTATCCAAGCGATATCTGGAGCTGACACAATTCTCACCAAAGCATCATTACCTATCTGAATCACTCTCTTGTGCCCCATAGCCAAGTACTTTTATTTTGTGTGTTCTCGGTGGTAGTAGCACACACTTGTACCCGGATGTAATGCCATTCCGCACATGCGCAAACTGAGGCACGTGTGAGCAACATTTTGTAGAATGTAATGTCTACATGCACATGTGCGCACGCGCGCGCACAGATGTTGCCCTGCAGTGTACACAACAACAACAACAAGAAGACACATACAGAGATTATAGGCTGCACACACACAAACACAGACACACAAACACACACAGATTATACACCCACACAAACACACACAGATTATAACGCACACAAACATACATACACGTTTACACACACACAGAATTACACAAATACATGCACACACACACACACACGAACACACACACACACACAAAACGAACACACACACACAATACACACACACAGATTACACCACACACACAAACACACACAGATTATAACGCACACAAACATACATACACATTTACACACACACTATTACACAAATACATGCAACACACACACAAACGAACACACACACACACACACACACACACACACACACACACACACACACACACAGCGTACACAGGTTTGCACGTGCAAAACCTGTCGGTGCGCAAAAAACACGAGTTGTGTAACAAAAGATGACACGGGGTAACAGAGGGAGGGTGGGGGGTGAGATGGGAGGAAAACAAAAGATGGGGAAAGAAATGGAGGAGGGGTGAGGAGAAGAAGAAAAGTGAGGAGGGGAGTGAAGGAGGAATAGAGGGGAGACGTAGGGGGTGGGGGGTTAGAGTGGGGGGGTGGGTGTTAGAGTGGGGTGGTGGTGGTGATGTGGTGATGGTGTGTAAGAGTCAGCTGTGAGGAGAAGGTGACCTTTGTCATTTTTTTTAATGAGGAGAGGTAGGAGGAGAGAGAGAGAGAGAGGAAGAGAGAGAGAGAGAGAGACGACAGACAGACAGACAGACAGACAGACAGACAGACAGACAGACAGACAGACAGACAGACAGACAGACAGACAGACAAACAAACAGACAGACAGACAGACAGACAGACAGACAGACAGACACAGACAGACAAGACAGGCAGGCAGGCAGGCAGGCAGGCAGACAGACAGAAACAGTGAACCAGATAGAGAGATGGAGACAGTCACTCACCACAAACCACACACACACACACACACACACACACACACACACACACACACACACACCACAAACACACACAACACAACATACAAACACATGACCTCCCTTGCATCCTTTAATAGGATCCCCAAACTTCAGGCACAAAGATTCACTAGGTGCTTACTTTCTCTTATTCAATTTTTTTCAACATTATTCTAAGCATATTTTCTTTCTCTTTTTATTATCGCCTTTTGAGGGCAGCTTCAGAAGGCCACAGGAATATCAAATATTTCTTTTGAATGTAATTGACACTTTTAAATTCTGAAAAGTGTCTTGCTGTAAGGTACCACAGCAGGAGGAGTTTCAATCACTGCCGGGACCTCTGATGAGGGCTCATCCAGGAGCCGAAACTCGAGTCAGGTCAGGCCAAAGGCATGGTTTTTTTTTTACTCAAAAATGCCTACAATACCTACCACTGAAAGCAATTTATTCCCTAGAATTTATAATAATTTCTTTTTTTTTTCATATTGAATCTTTTTTTTTTTAGGAATAAAGTAGTGAGGAAAGACAAGTGCAGGTACCAACTTCTCAATCATTTTGAAAATGACTTATCGAAGATTCAATAATAAAAAAAATGAAATTATAATAAATTCTAGGGAATAATGTCTTTCAGTGGAGCAGCATTGTAGGCATTTCTGAGTAAGAACCATGCCTTTGGCCTGACCTGACTGAGTTTCGGCTCCTGGATAAGCCCTCATCAGAGGTCCCGGCGGTGATTGAAACTTCACCTGCTGTGGGTACCTTACAGCAAGACACATTTCAAACTTTAAATTGTGTCTTTGATAAGTCAATTTCAAAATGATTGAGAAGTTGGTACCTGCACTTGTTTTTCCTCCACTACTTTTTCCTCAATAAAAAGAAAATTCCCCTGCAGTACTTTCCATCTCTAAGGTATAGCCACCAATGGAAAACACACACAACACACACACACACACACACCAAACACACAGAGCACAACACACAACACAACACAAACACACACACTCAACAACAAGCAAATTCTCCTGCCGTACTTTCCATCTCTATGCTATAGCCACAACGGAAACAAGACGCACACAATCTACACGAGCACGTGCAGCGAAGGCAGGTAGCATAACACGAAGAGAAGAGAAAAATTCCCACCCAGTGTAACAGAGCATGATATGAACAACATATGGGTTATGTAACAAAAGATGACACAAGGCGATTGGGGGAGGGGAGGGGAGGGGAGGGGAGGGAGGGTGGTGGATGGGTTGTGGTGGAGGCATTGACACATATACAAACACACACACGTACAGACACACACATACACACACACACACATACACACACACACATACACACACACACACATACATGCACGAGCACTTACATACTCACACACATGCGCGCGCATACACACACACATACTCACACACTCACTCACACACACGTATACATACACTTACACACACACACCACACACCACACACACACACACACACACACACACACACAACACACAAACGACGGGGACGGGATAGCCTGGTGGTCAGAGTGATGCGCTTCTAATCTGCTGACCCGAGTTCGAATCTCGTTCAAGAGGATTTTTCCTCTGGAGTTAGCATCAGTGCCGACTCCACTCCTCCCAAAAGTCACTCGGGTGAAGCTATGAATCGAGGTCCCATGTGCGAACGCACACAGAACATCTTGCACGCACGTTAAAACCCGTTCCGCTTTTTGGAGGAGAAGGCCATTATGTGTTGGTGGGGACGGATGACAAAATTGGCAAAACTGCATACGCACGGGGGACTGGATGTCAAAAAAAGAACAATGAGGTGCTTATTCCATTCTCCTCAAAATACAAGAATCAAAAATAGAATAAAACACACACACACACAACACACACACACACACACACACACACACACACACACACACACACACACACACACACACACACGCACGCACGTACGCACGCACGCACGCACGCACACACTACTTACTTTTGTTTGATAGATGGCTCGTGTACACACACACAACTACACCCCCCTTCCTTCCCCC
>CM060350.1:22503691-22508691 GCA_030674155.1 Stramonita haemastoma | reverse complement strand
ATCACAAGTGGCCCCAAAACAATTCCATGCTTTTTCTTTTCTTTTACGAATCACCGAAGATGAGTTAGGCTGGCATTTATACGTAGCAAGCGGGTGTGAGATTGGCACCGACAATAATGATTATGTTTAGGATGGACAACATCTTTTCAGCACATGTTCATCACATTCTGGTGTGTGTGTGTGTGTTAGAGTGTATGTAGGGGTAGGGGGTGGGGATGTGGAGTGGTTGTGTGTGTGTGTGTGTGTGTGTGTGTGTGATGTATGTGTGGGGGGGGGGCATGTATGTGTGTGTGCGTGGAGGTGCGTGCGTGTGTGTGTGTGTGGTGTGTGTGTGTGTGTGTGTGTGTGTGTGTGTGTGTGTGTGTGGTTGTGTATGTGTGTGTATGTGTGTGTGTGTGTGTGTGTGTGTGTGTGTGTGTGTGTGTGTGTGTGTGTGTGTGTGTGTGTGTGTGTGTGTGAAAATCAAAGTCAAACTTTTATTTTCAGATGTTGCATTGAATAAACAATGCTGTTCCTTATTTCATCATGCTATCCAGCTTAGAAATAAAGTAAGAAAAAAAAGACGAAAAAAAACCCGAACCCATCATAATGAAAAAAAATTGAATGAAGAAAAACAAACAAACAAAAGCAAAAGCAAAATCCAAAGAGAACCTTCAAAAGGAAAAGCGATAGAATACAAGTAAAACAAACATGTAACGCTTAACACCTTCATAGGCTGGGCACCCATTACCGTTAGCAATCACACCCCCTTCCTTCCCCACGTGTGTGTGTGTGTGTGTGTGTGTGTGTGTGTGTGTGTGTGTGTGTGTGTGTGTGTGTGTGTGTGTGTGTGTGTGTGTGTTGTGTGTGTGTGTGTGTGTGTGTGTGTGTTGGGGGGGCTGTGACTGCGCGCATGTGTGTGTATGTGTGTTGTATATGTTTGTGTGTGTTGGGGGGCTGTGACTGCGCGCATGTGTGTATGTGTGTTGTATGTGTGTGTGAGTACGTAAGAGTGTGTGCGTACGAACACACAAAAACACAACATCAGCACTCACTTGCACTCAAATACCTTTGGTTGCTCTTCAAGGAGTGTCCCCATATCTTATTATGTGGATTTGTGTATTGTATTATTGTATTACATCTCCTACAGAGACCACATAAGGAACAAAGAAGTGCAGAACAGAATCCAGCAAATCATTGGTCCCAATGAAAACCTTTCTATCAGTCGTAAAGAAGCGTAAACTTAAATGGTACGGGTATGTCATAAGATCAAAAGGACTAGCAAACACAATACTGCAAGGCAGTGTCCAAGAAGGAAAGAAAAGAGGCAGACCAAGGAAGAGATGGGAGGACAACATCAGCGAATGGACAGACAGATCTAGAACTCAACAAAACTCTGAGAAAGGCAGAACAGAGAGAGGAATAGAGGGAACTGGTTGTCAAGTCTTCAGGGGTGCCCCCACGGTTGCCAGACTAAGGGGTAGATAGATAGATAGATAGATAGATAGATAGATAGATAGATAGATAGATAGATAGATAGATAGATAGATAGATAGATAGATAGATAGATAGATAGATTATTGTATTGTATTGTATATAATATACCACACAACAGATTTCTCCGCATGAAATTCTGGATGCTCTCCCCGGGGAGAAAGCGTTGCCACAAAAGCAGCGCCACCCTTTATTTTTTTTGTCTTTTTCCCGTCTGCATAATGTATTTTATTTCTTATCACAGTTGTTTTGCTCTGGTGGTGGTTGTTATTTTACATAATTTTGCCAGACAATTCTCTTGACGACGTGCGGTTTCTTTCACATGCAATAAACTACCACGACACATGGGATCTCGGTTTATCGTCTCATTCGAAAGACTAGCAACCAGACCACCCCTCCCCCTCACAGTCTAGTGGATGAGGGGGGAAAAGTTTCGGGCACAAACGGGGATCGAACCACCCACCCACCACACACTTCAAACCCGGACTCTTGGCTTTTTTCTAAGCAGGTAGACCACCGACCCCCACTTCATTTTCCCTTACTCACGTACTTTGTACATGTGTGGGGGCAAAAACTACAAACACTGGTGCAAACAAAAAAAGTAAAAAAGATAGAAAAAATAAAACCAAAAGAAAAAAGAAAGGAAGAAAACAGGGATGGTGGAAACTGGATGATTGTTTGGTGCACACATAGGCAGCAAACTTTTCTTTCAGCAGAAAGCCCTGTAGGAATGCACACAAACAAGAGATAAACGAACGAGCAGAACCTCTTTACAACAAGAACACCCCCCCCCCCTCTCTCTCTCTCTCCTCCAAGGTGGTAAGTAGTAGTTTAGAGGGATTGGTGGTGGGTTGAATGTGTGAATGTGTGTGGTGTGTGTGTGTTGTGTGTGTTGTTACTTAAAAAGTGCAAAATGCGCACGCACAGAGAGAGAGAGTGTGTGAGTATGTGTGTGGGCAGAGAGAGAGAGAGAGAGAGAGAGAGAGAGAGAGAGAGAGAGAGAGATAGAGAGAGAGTGTGTGTGCATGTGTGTGTGGGGGGGAGAGGGGCAGAGAGACAGACAGACAGACAGACAGACAGATAAATAGACAGACAGAGATAGAGTACGTGTGTGTACGTGCATGCATGCGTGCGGTGCGTCCGTGAGTGTGTGTGCGTGCGTGCGTGCATGTGTGTGCGAGCGTATTATACTTCGTAAAAACTTGTGTTCTTTTATTTAACTTTTACATGAAATATCCACAAACGTGCGGTTTCGAATATCTTGTCATCCGTCCCCACCACCAAACAATATTTTACTCTTCTGAAAGATGTCCTGCAAGCAGTCCTTAAGAAGAGACTGTCAGCAGCTGATGTCCTGTGTGTCGACCACACACAGGACATCAGCTGATAGTCTTATCTAAAGGACTTTCAGGAGGAGCGGAGTGTGGTGGTACTGATGTTAACTCCAGGAGAGAAAAACAAATCTTTTTAAAATGGCGTCTCGGTGGTGGCTCGAACCCAGCCAGGCTCAAACTTTTTGGGCCGTCAGATCGCGAGTGCAACCCTCTAGGCACCTGACACCTGTGTGTGTATGTGTGTGTGTGTGTGTGTGTGTGTGTGTGTGTGTGTGTGTGTGTGTGTGTGTGTGTGTGTGTGTGCGTGTGTGCGCGTGTGTGCTGTGTGGTTGTGTGTTGTGTGTGTGTGTGTTGTGTGTTTTGTGTGTGTGTGTGTGTGTGTGTTGTGTGAGTGCTTGTGCTGTGGGGTGCATGTGTGTGTGTGTGTGTGTGTGTGTGTGTGTGGTGTGTGTGTGTGTGTGCGTGCGTGTGTACCCAAACAATATCTGTTTCATGTTATGTTTGCTTAGTGGTTGTTTTCTCTCCCCCCCCCCCCCCCCCCCCCCCAATTTCTTTTTCGTTGTTTTGTTTTGTTGGTTTTTGCTCTTTTTTTTCTTGTTGCTTTGTTTCTGTAGGCTTTTTGGTGTTGGTTTTTGTTTTTGTTTGGGGGGGTGGGGGGCGAAATGAATCTCTCTCTCTCTCTCTCTCTCCTCTCTCTCTCTCTCTCTCTCTCTCTCTCTCTCTCTCTAACTCTGTGTCTGTCTCTGTCTCTCTCTCTCCCTCTGTCTCTGTCTCTCTATGTCTGTCTCTCTCTGTCTCTCTCTGTCTCTGTCTCTCTGGTCTTTTTTGTCTTGGGTTCAACGTCTTACTTCTTCTCAAGTAATATCAGGTTTACAGGGATGAGAGTGAAGGAGGAGAAGGAGGAGGAGGGGGGGGGGGGGGGGAGGGGAGGAGGAGGAGGAGGAGGAGGAGGAGGAGGAGGAGAGGAGGGCGTTGACATAAAAAGGAAGGAAGCCAGTGGTTGAAGAATAATATAGGGGAAAGTGTGTGTGTGTGTGTGTGTGTGTGTGTGTGTGTGTGTGTGTGTGTGTGTGTGTGTGTGTCTGCGCGTGTGTTTTTGTGTGCGTGTGTGTGTGTGTTTCTGTGTGTGTACGTGCGTTTCTGTGTGTGTACGTGCGTTTCTGTGTGTGTACGTGCGTTTCTGTGTGTGTACATGTGTGTTTCTGTGAGTATGAGTGTGCGTGTGTGTGTGTTTCTGTGATTTGTGTGTGTGTGTATGCGCGCACGCGCACGCTCGTGTGTGTGTGAATGTGTGCACGCGCATGCGTTTCATTTTTCCCCCTTGTAAATCGAATACGCAAAACCCTCACGTGGCCTATCTTGAGAAAAACACGGCAATTGTCAAAGTCGATACATATTTTTTGGAGGGGGGGGGGGGTTCAGGGGGTTGAAAATCGTTTCCTTGGCATAGTGAGGGGGGAGAGGTGGAGAGAAAAGTAGGGAGTGGGGTCTAGGAGAGGGGGGTGGTTAGGAAGGTGGGGGGAGGTGACAGATGCAAGTTAGCTTTTTCATATTTTTTGTTTGTTCGTTCGTTTGTTTGATTGTAGAGTTGGAGGTTTGTTGGCTGTTTTTGTTTTGCTTTGGTTGGCTTATTTAAATGGGGGGTGTTGGGGGGATGCTTGCTTGTTTGTGTGTTTGCTTGCGTTTTTATTTATCGCATGTTCCTTTTCTCTCTAATGGCTCTGCAGCTGTCTCCGTGCATTCGCACACGGGACCTCATAGGTCGCGGAGAAGAAATGTGACGCTCCACCATGAAATGAGTCGCTTAGCGCATAACCCACTTTTCCGTTAGGAGCCATTAAAGATAGGTGAGGTCAAGTTGGCAATTTTCAGATTTTGATTGATTATAAAACTATAGCCATTATTCTACCTTGTAATGAAATATCAAGTCATAATTTTGTATTCTTTTGCTTTTAAACGTGATTTTAAAATGCGCAAGCCCTCATTCTGACCATTTATTACGATGCTAAACTTGTCCATTTCTCGTTTTGTCATTTCCTGCAGTCTATCATTTCAATTTGTAATAACTTTTCATAGAATTGTCCGATTTTCAATCTGTTTTTTTTCTATTGTATAGCCATTTCATTGCAATTTTAATAAATGTCAATAACTAAAAATTGGGCCTCTGATACAAGCGACTTCTTATGTGGTGGG
>CM060350.1:22487134-22503591 GCA_030674155.1 Stramonita haemastoma | reverse complement strand
CCCCAAGAGGGGTCAGAGGCGAAATTAAATCTTGAAATCTTGTGTGTGTGTGTGTGTGTGTGTGTGTGTGTGTGTGTGTGTGTGTGTGTGTGTGTGTGTGTGTTTGTGTGTGTGTACTGTATGTGTGTGTACTGTATGTGTGTGTACTGTATGTGTGGTGTGTTTTGTGTGTGTACTGTATGTGTGTGTGTGTGTGTGTGTGTCTGTCACTGTGTGTGTCTGTCACTGTGTGTGTGTTTATTATTTATTTATTTATTTATTGTCATCTGTTCCCACCGTGTGTGTGTGCAGGAAGAATCTTCCCAAGGAGATGGAGACGTGGCAGTCCAGCAAGATGTGGCCCTTCTCCTGCTTTTCCCTGGAGAAAGACCTGCCCAGCCTGCCAGGTATACACTGATCAGCTGCCGCTACCAACACCACTGACTGTCTGTCTGTGTCTCTGCCTGCCTGCCTGTCTGGCGGGCTGGCTGGCTGGCTGGCTGGCTGGCTGGCTGTCTCTGTCTTTCTCTCTTAGTCTGTCTATAGCTGTGTCTTTCTCTCAGTCTTATCTTTGTGTCTTTTTTCTCTCCCTGTCTGTTTCTGTGTGTGTGTGTCTTGTGTTTCAACATTGATCCAGAAAAAAAGTTAAATTAGACAGCTGTTCCTCTTTCTCAGTGTACACGTGTGTTTCTGAGTTTGTTTCTCTGTCTTTCTCAGTGCTGGGGAATCCCAGATTTAAAAAAAAAGAAAGAAGTAGAATGATAAAATGCAGAGAAACATACACACTACATAGGATTTTATCAGAGCACACCAAGTGGTCAGAGTGCTCGCTTTCCTCGAGTCAAGTTAAGTAGTGTTGAGCGTGGTTACCAGTAGGATGGGTGACCGTTTGCGCGCCTTGGCTTCAGCACAGTCCCCCCAGTTCACCCAGCTGTTAGTGGGTACCTGCCCTCTTCAGGGTCAGGGAAGGAAAAAGCAGCAAGGGAGAGGAGATGGGTGCCACCCTCAACATGCTGGCCCCTGGAGAAGCTGAGGTCTGATGCGGGAAGGCGGGGGTGGGGGTGGGGGGGGGGCTCTGTGAACAGGAGTGTTCGGAGCATATATATAATATATACAATATGCATACAATAAACATACAATTGTATATTATATACATATATACAATTTTATGTTTATTGTATGTTAAAGTCCTTCAGATGAGACTGTAAACAGAGGCCCCGTGTGCGAACGCATGCAGAAGAACATCTTGCGCACATGTTAAACCTCGTTCCGCTTTTCATAAGAGTAGGCCATTGTGTGCCTGGTGGGAACAGATAAGATTTACAAAACTGCATACACACGGGGACTGGATGTAAAAAAAAAAAAGCACATGAGTGCTTATTCCATTATCCTCGATATAAAAGAATAAATAAAGGAGATAAATAAAATATTGTAAATGGAATGTACATGCAATATGTTGCAGAGTTCACTGACATGAGCCCTGAAGAGTTACGAGTGGACGCCTACACTGCCATACAGCAAGGCTCAGTGGACGCCTATGTGAGTGCTGAGAAAGTTAAATCTGCACTGCTGTGATTTGGGTGTGTCTGCCTGACTGTCATCCCCAATACATACTTTTTACCCCCTGCCGTTTTAACCCTTTTAGTCCAGAACCGGGATTTGCCAGGATTGAAAAATTGCCCCCCCCTGAATCTCGAACCGGGATTTACACACAGTAGATTTCCATCACACTTCGACCATCAATAATTGCTGCCACATGCCAAAGCTTTATCAGGCCAGAGGTATGAAGCTTGCTGAGAGTCTGGAAGTAATTATAGCTGCTGGTATGTACTTAGAAGGAGGAAAAGGCGAGCGAGCATGTGTGCCTGACCTGATTTTGTGATGGAATGCGAAATCTAGGGGCAGTTTGTGTTCAGAGAATCCAGTTCTGCACGTTCAGGATTCGGGGGGGGGGGGGGGGCAACTATTCAATCCTGGCAAATCCTGGTTCGGGACTAAGAGGGTTAAAGTTGTGTCCAAAAAGACAGAAGGGGTGCGCATTCAAAATCAGTGGAACAGTCTAGAATACGTTCAAACTGTCAGTGAAAGAGAGGAATGGATGTCTGGCTGTATCTCCACCCCATGCTGTGCAACTGAGGGTGTGGTTTGCCCTGCAGGGCACTGTTACACATCAGTCCATGGTAATGGCTGTAATAGGGCTGCAAAAACACAAAATGTGTACAAATTCCATTTTGTCTGTTTTTCTCGTGCATTGTCATACATCAGTCCATGGTTTAATATGGCTGCAAACGCCTCAAATGTATATTAATAATATTTTAAAATTCCATTCTGTCAGTTTTTCTCATGCACTATCACATATCAATCCAAAGTAAAATATGGCTGCTAAAACCCCCAATGTATACAAATTTCATTTTGTCAGTTTTTCTTGTGTGGTGTCATAGTGGTTGATAACACGTGTATATGCAGTGTCACAGTGGTTGATAACATGTGTATATGCAGTGTCACAGTGGTTGATAACACGTGTATATGCAGTGTCACAGTGGTTGATAACACGTGTACATGCAGTGTCACAGTGGTTGATAACACGTGTACATGCAGTGTCACAGTGGTTGATGACACGTGTACACGCAGTGTCACAGTGGTTAATAACATGTGTACATGGTTTGGATTTCTGGACGTGTGCAGAAGCAGAAGGTAGACCGCTTGGCCCAGGAGTACCGACAGAAGCAGGACCAGATCCGAGCCATGCCCGACACCCTGCGACACACCCTGGTATGTGTTATGTAATATTATTATATTGCTGATATTGAACGAGCACAGTGAATGGGTATTTCATAAGGGTAGGCCATCATGTGCTGGTGGGAACTGATGACAAGATTGCTGATATTGAATGAGCACAGTGCATGGGTATTCATGACGTGATGACACATTAGTTCCTGTTCCACTTTTTGTAAGAGTAGGCCATTGCCTGTAGGAACAGATGACAAGATTTACAAAGCTGCGTACACACAGGGACTGGATGTAAAAAAAGCATATGAGTGCTTATTCCATTATCGTCGATATAAAAGAATAAATATATAATAAATAAATAAATGAAAAGTGTTCAGAGAATGTCTGCTGGGCAACAAGCTTCAGCAGAAGCATGGTCAGGTCAAAGCACGGCTTTCCTAACAACATGGTGGAAGGGGGTGGTAGATTTTCGTGCAGAAACTGATCAGACTGACGACATGACACAACCAGACTGACGACATGACACACTCACACGCAGAGAAAGACACCTCTGGATTGATGGCTAAATGACGTTAACATGTATGTATTTTCATTTATTCATTCTTTTATATCCAGGATTTATTTATTTGTTTATTCTTTTATATTGAGGATAATGGAATAAGCACTCGTGTGCTTTTTTACATCCAGCCCCCGTATGTATGCAGTTTTGTAAATATTGTCATCTGTTCCCACCGGCACACAATAGCCTATTCTTACGAAAAGCGGAACAGGATTTAAACGTGTGCGCAAGATGTTCTGCATGCGTTCGCACGCAGGCTCTCGGTTTGTAGTCTGATCCGAAGGACATTGGGGAGAGTGGAGTCAGCACTGATGTTAACAGGCTGGCAGGATGAGGTCAGATGATGTACAGTTGGGGATATAAGCACACAGAGTGTTCAGCAAAGTTAGCTGTTCTTTTTGCGGAGTGACACATAGAGCCTGTGCTACGTCGCTCACATCAGTGTCAGGGGGATGGGATAGCCTAATGGTCAGAACATTGCGCTTGCAATTTGACGACCCGAGTTTGATTCCTGTTCGAGGAGATTTTTCTCCTGGAGTTAACATCAGTGCTGACTCCACTTCCCCCAAAAGTCCTTTGGATGAGGCTATAAACCGAGGCCCCGTGTGCAAACGCACGCAGAACATCTCACGCACACACATTAAATCCTGTTCCACTTTTTGTAAGAGTAGGCCATCGTGAGCCAGTGGGAACAGATGACAAGATTTACACAACTGCATACACATAGGGACTAGATGTAAAAAAGTACATGGAGTGCTTATTCCATCATCCTATATATAAAAGATTAAAATGAAAATTAAAAAGTTTAAGCTTTTATTCGCAAGTGGTGTCGAAAAGGGTTGGTCGGAATATATCAAAACTATGGCACTTGAAGTTATAAAAGCTCTGATCTCTTGGCAAATCATAGAAGAAGAAATCTTTTGCATCTTCACAGAAAATCAGTTGATGGTTAAAAATGGCAGAGTGACTCGTTCTGAAGTGATAACGGTGCCAAACAGGGCCTCTGCTCTGCTGCTATACTGGACAGATTTTTTTGTTATCATTTTTTATTATTATTTGTTTAATTTATTTATTGGTGCACTGGACAGTGGCAAAACACAAAGGACTTGTTTTCTAACCATGCAAAATGCCCTGGTGAGTCCACTCTGAAATCAGATGAATTTTTAATCTGCTGTTGCATAGGTGCTACAACTGTTAGTTTTTATTTTAAATCAAAATGTGAGACTCCACCACATAAGGAGTCGCATTGCACCAGAGGTCAATTTTTAGTTATTGACAAGTTATTAATCTGCAATAAAAAGGCTATTCAGTGCAACAAACATTGAAAATCAGACAATTCTGTGCAAAGTTACTACAAACTGAAATGGTAGACTGCAGGATGTGACAAAATGAGAAACGGGCAAGTTTATTTTCATAACAGGTTGTCAGAATGAGGGCTTGGGTATTTTCAAAACACATTCAAAAGTAAAAGGAATAAAAAATATTCCTTGATATTTCATTACAAGGTAGATTGACAGATATAGTTTAATAATCAATCAAAATCTCAAAATTTACAACTTGACCCCCACCTGCCTTTAATGGCTCCTAGTGTAAACTTGGGTAATGTGTTAAGCGAATCATTTTGTGGTGGAGGGTCACAAATGTGTTTGTGTTTCAGGTGCAGATACTGGAAGAAGGAAGACGACAGAAGGCCTCCAAAATGTCAGTATTCACAATTCACAATTCAACTGCACAGTATTTGATGAGCAGAGTTGTTGGGAAGAAAGAAAAAAAATGCTCTGTATGTGTGTGTGTGTTTGTGTGTGTGTGTTTGTGTGTGTATGTGTGTGTATGTTTTTGGTTTTTTATTGTTTTTTAATTCTTTTATATAAAATATAATAATGGAATAAGCACTCTTGTGCTTTTTTACATCCAGTCCCTGTGTGCATGCAGTTTTTGTAAATGTCATCTGCTCCCACCGGCACGCAATGGCCTACTCTTACAAAAAGCGGAACAGGATTTAACGTGTGCACAAGATGTTCTGTGTGTGTGTGTGTGTGTGTGTGTGTGGTATGTGTGTGTGTGTGTGTGTGTGTGTGTATGTGTGTGTGTGTGTGTGTGTGTGTGTGTGTGTGTGTGTGTGTGTGTGTGTGAATGATTGCATATTACCGACACTCATGACAGATTAGCAGGAAGAGGAGGATTGAACATGGCATTGAATGACAATAGAACATGTCACAGTCCTGTTCCTCCCTATTTTCACTGTTACGGTAAAACAGCTACTTCACCGTAATGGTAGTAAAAAAAAAATGGTTGCACAAGAACCTGGGAGATGGTATAAAAAAAATAAAAATTCCTGCCCGAAATCTTCCATAGGCCACTGTCAGGATTTGAACCCATGACTCCATCAACAACCTGTAGAGTCAGAGCATCTTAACCACTCCACCACAGCTTTCATCAGTCATGTTTTTTTGTTGTTGGGGTTTTTGTTTTTTTTAATGTTGTACTTTCCACAGCCTTAACTCACTCAGGACAGCAAGTTCTCTCCCTTGTTTTCCCCACGGACAGCTTATTTGTAATGGTTAGTTAAAAAAACAATCATAAAAAATGCAAAACTTATAGTAAGAAAAAGATTTTTTTCTGAACTTATGAATAACATGCTGGGCTAGTACATTTCAAAAGATTGAAGCTCTCACTTTAATATTTGAGCTTTGACGACCATGAAGAAAATGCTGCGAATTTTGTACTTTGTGTTGTTACTCCATGTTGCTACTCCGTGTCAGCTTCTCTCTGCAACCACGAACAAAGAGTTTGGAACACACGGCATTACCCAACAACGCTCTGCATTCGACCGTGGACAGGCTCATGAAGCTTTGTTAAGCTGCACAAGTTATAGTATCATGCGACCGCCACGTGAAAAATCTGCCAACAGCAAATCCGCTATAGCGGACAGCTGTCCTCTTAGAGTTAACCTCTCCACCACAGCTTTCATCAGTTGTTTTGTTGTTGTTGTTGTTGTTGTTTTTTTTGTTGTTGTTGTTTTCTTTCAATGTTGTACTTTCCGCACACAGTGCACAAATCCAACATCACTCAGTAAGGCCTAGTCCAGAGTGTTAAATTTAGCACGCTCTTTCCTTTTACCTAGTAGTCCATGTGTGGTCAGTCAGCTCCTGCTATAATAATCAGCACCATCTGGGCTGGGATGGGATAATTAATTAGCAGCTGAGAGGAGCTGAAAGTGGGGGGGGAGAAACTGACTGACAGCTGTCGCAAATCTTACTTACCATTCCACCCCAGCTGTCATCAGTGTGTTGTTTTTCCTTTTCTGTCCATGTTGCCCTTGCCTCACAAGTGTGCTTCGCTTGTTGCAGGTCAGGTCAGTCTGTTGTGAGGCCGTCCACTTTTGGTAAGTATCCCTGTCTGTCTGTCAAAGACAGTCTGTCTGTCTGTCTGTCTGTCTGTCTTTATGTTGTCTATCTGTGTCTTGTCTGCTGTCTGTCTATCTGTGTTTGTCTGTCTGTCTGTCTTTATGTTGTCTATCTGTTGTCTGTGTCTCGCTGTCTGCTGTCTGTCTGTCTATCTGTGTTTATCTATCTCTGTCAGTCTATCTGTCTGTGTGTGTCTGTCTGTGTTTGTCTGCTGTCTGTCTGTATCTGTCTATCTCTGTATGCTGATATAATCCCATCATAAGGACTTTTGAGGGGAGTGGAGTCAGCACTGATGTTAACTCCAGGAGCAAATGTCCCCTTGAACGGGATTCAAACCCGGTGTCAGCAGATCACATTCGCAATGCGCAACACTCTAACCACCAGGCACCTGTGTCCCGTCCTCCCTGACACAGAATCCATTTATTTATTTATTTATTTATTTATTTATTTATTTATTTATTCTTTTATATCGAGGATAATGGAATAAGCACTCGTGCTATTTTACATCCAGTCCCTGTGTTTATGCAGTTTTGTAAATCTCATCTGTTCCCATCAACTCACAATGGCCAACTCTTACGAAAAGTGGAACAGGATTTAACTTGTGCACAAGATGTTCTTCGTGCATTTGCACACGGGGCCTCGGTTTATAGTCTCATCCGAAGGACTTTGGGGAGAGTGGAGTCAGCACTAATGTTGACTCCAGGAGAAAAATCCCCTCAAACGGGTATCGAACCTGGGTTGTCAAATAGTGAGTGCAATGTTCAATGCGCAATGTTCTGACCACTAGGCTATCCTATGCTCTGTGTGTGTATCAGATATGTGAGCACACTGCTGTAACCACTGGGCTGCCCACTTGCTCATTTGCTTTAGATTAAAAGTTAGCATTTTTCTTGTTGTAATGTCTCGTTGTTTTTACCTCTGATAGCCTGTAATAGCATAAATACAGTACACACATGCATGTGTGCACAGGCATGCGTGCACATGCACACACACACACACACACACACACACACACACACACACACACACACACACACACACACACACACACGTGTGTGTATGCGCGCTTACCCAAGTTTATCTTTTTTCCTTTGTCGTCTTTTGTATGTGCAGTTCAGTGTCTTTCTCATTGTTAGATGTGTTTTTTCAGAGCATCATTCATTCAACTTAACAAACAAACACACATATTCACTTCTATCTCTTTCTTCTCCCCATCCTGCCTAAAATCACAGTTTAGCCTATCCTTCCACTCCCTAAATCTTTGACTTATTTTGCTGTTTGTGTGTATGTGTGCATGCGTGCGTGTGTGTGTATGTGTGTGTGTCTGTGTCTCTGTCTGCCTTGTGTTTTCTGTGTGTGTCTGTGTGTGTGTCTGTGTCTCTGTCTATGTCTCTGTGTGCTTGCATGTATACATGTCTGTGTCTGTATCTTTGTCTCTGAATCTCTCTGTGTGTCTGTGTGTGTGCATTTATGTCTGTGTCTGTATCTGTGTCTCTGAATCTCTCTGTCTGTGTGTCTGTGTGTGTGCATGTATGTTTGTGTCTCTGAATCTCTCTGTCTGTGTGTCTGTGTGTGTGCATGTATGTTTGTGTCTCTGAATCTCTCTGTCTGTGTGTCTGTGTGTGTGCATGTATGTTTGTGTCTCTGAATCTCTCTGTCTGTGTGTGTGCATGTATGTCTGTGTCCTAGAATCTCTCTGTCTGTGTGTGTGCATGTATGTCTGTGTCTGTATCTGTGTCTCTGAATCTCTCTGTCTGTGTGTGTGCATATATGTCTGTGTCTCTGAATCTCTCTGTCTGTGTGTGTGCATGTATGTCTGTGTCTCTGAATCTCTCTGTCTGTGTGTGTGCATGTATGTCTGTGTCTCTGAATCTCTGTCTGTGTGTGTGCATGTATGTCTGTGTCTCTGAATCTCTGTCTGTGTGTGTGCATGTATGTCTGTGTCTCTGAATCTCTCTGTCTGTGTGTGTGCATGTATGTCTGTGTCTCTGAATCTCTCTGTCTGTGTGTGTGCATGTATGTCTGTGTCTCTGAATCTCCCTGTCTGTGTGTCTGTGTGTGTGCATGTATGTCTGTGTCTCTGAATCTCCCTCTGTGTTTCTATGTCACCACCAGGAGGGGCTCAACCACCTAGCGGCAGCAGCGTGTTCGGCAACAGCAACACCACCACCAACCCTCTAGGAACCACCACCCCCTCCTCCTCCCCTCCTCCCTCTTTGGCGCTGCCAACACAGCCTCCTCCTCCACAGCCTTCGGCATGGGAGGAGCACCAGCAATGCAGCCAGGCTCCGTCTTCGGGCAGTCTTCTTCTTCTTCCTCCCCTTCCACTGGCTCTGTCTTTGGAGGCAGCAGTACTGGTTCGTCCGTCTTTGGGCAGTCACAGGCACAGCAACCCGCCCCAGGTTTGTTTGGAACCGCACCAACCAGCAATTCTGGGGGAGGCCTTTTCGGAGGAGGGGGGGGAGGAGGAGGGGGGGGTTGTTTGCTCAGCCAGCGCCAGGGTTGTTCGGCAAAGGGGGGACAACTGGCGGGGCCGGTTTCGGCCAGACAGGAAACGCGTTCGGACAAAGCGCCGGCGTCTTCGGGCAGAGTGGTGGGGGGTTGTTTGGGAAACCTGCCCCTCCCTCCTCCTCCTCTTCCTCCTCCCCTGCTTCTTCTGTGTTTGGCCAAACCACCGCCAACGCTGCCACTGCTGCCGCCGCTGCTGCTGCTGTTCCAGCTCCTGGCTTGTTCGGAGGGGGCTCGGCTCAGCCTGGCCTGTTTGCAGGGGGGACTACCGCCACAGGGGGCGCCACCCCTCAGCCGGGATTGTTCAGCGCTGCAGGAGGGGGAGGGTCGGGGTTCGGGAACCCTGCGGGGTCAACGTTTGGAAACGCTTCCGGGTCAGTGTTTGGGAATGCGGCAGGGGGAGGGTCAACATTTGGAAACGCTTCCGGGTCAGTGTTCGGAAATGCTTCCGGGTCAACATTTGGAAATGCTGCGGGGTCAACGTTTGGAAACGCTGCAGCGGGTGGGTCAGTGTTTGGAAACGCGGGGGGGCAGGGGCAGTGATGGGGGGTGGGGGGGGAGAGTCAGGAGGGGGGGTGGTGGACAGTGGGGGGACGCTGTACACTCCCCTGGCAGAGCTGACGCCCAGTGAGAGGGCGCAGTTTGAGGCCAAGGTGTTCACCCCCGGCATGATCCCCATGAAGCCCCCTCCCAGAGAACTCATCAACATCTGATGATAATAATAATAATAATAATACATGGAATTCATATAGCATCCAGAGAACTCATCAACGTCTGTGTGAGGCATGGTCCCCATACCCCCCCCCCCCCCCCCCCACCAAACTCATCAACATCTGAGGCCACATGAAACCTTGTGTGTATGCAGTTGTGTAAATATTGTCATCTGTTCCCACCGTTTGCAAGCCTTGGCTTCAGTACAGTCCCCCTCCCCCCCCAGTTCACCCAGCTGTAAATGGGTACCTGCCCTCTTTAGGGTCAGGGAAGGTAAAGCAGCGAGGGAGAGATGGGTGCCGCCCTCAACATGCTGGCCCCTAGAGAAGCTGAGGTCTCTGATGCCTCGCTCCCCTACGACCACACAGGTTATGGGACACCTTTACCTTTTACCTTTTTTATGTTCACTCCCCAGGCATGATTCCCATGAGACCCCTCCCCCCCCCCCCCCAAAAGAACTCATCAACATTTGAGGCAAGCAGAGAATATGGGTGGGTTTTGAGGAGTGTGTGCATGTGTGTAGTGGGGCAGGGGGGGGGGAGGGAAAGAAAGACAGTGTGTGTGGGGGGGGGGGGGGGGGGGGGGCAAGGGGCCAGAGTGTGTGTGTGTGAAAAGAGAGTGTGTGTGTGTGTCACCGTGTGTGTGTGTGTGTCACCATGTGTGTGTGTGTGTGTCACAGTGTGTGCGTGCATGCAGTATTGATTCTAGACTGTGGCATTGCAAGATTCCGGCATATTTTGCCTCCTGGGTACTAAACAATTCACACCATAAAATAGAATGAAAGCCGCAGTTTTTAATGATTTATTCTGGAGTTACTGTATTATTCTGGATGTTTTGCTGTTGTTTTTCCTATGGCCCGATTCATGGTGCTGAGGCCTTACTCAATCATTGGCTCATTCCTCCTATCATTTTGTAACTGTTGTTGTTATTCTCTCTCTTATATCACTTCAGACACCTGTACAGTTCCTGCAAAGACAGGAGTAATTTGCCATCTGTATAGGAGAGCAGGGGGTGGATAGCTCTGTGGTCAGAGCGCTCGCTTTCCCCCAGCCAAACTTAAGCAGCGTCGAGCGTGGTTACCAGTTGGATGGGTGACCGTTTGCGCTCCTTGGCTTCAGTACAGTCCTCCAGTTCACCCAGCTGTCAATGGATACCTGTTGTCTATAGGGTCAGGGAAGGTAAAGCAGCAAGGGAGAGGAGATGGGCGCCGCCCTCAACATGCTGGTCCCTAGAGAAGCTGAGGTCTCTGATGCCTTGCTCCCCTACGACCACACAGGTAATGGGACACCACCACCATAGGGTGCATCAACCCGGAGAGTGTATAGCCATGTCTAGTTCATTTTCATTGCTATTGTCTTTTTTTTGGCATATATTTTGCTCTTCCTCTTTATTCCCATCCTCCATGATTTATTCATTGGTATGCTTTATTTTACTCTAGAGACTATAGCTGAAAAGAGTTAATAAGAATGATTAAGAGGAATAAGCTATAGTGAATTGAATCAACAGTTGGTGTGTGTGTGTGTGTGTGTGTGTGTGTGTGTGTGTGTGTGTGTGTGTGTGTGTGTAAAAGATTGAGAGAGAAAGATGCACAGAAATACAACAGTGACTAAGAATTAAATGCTTCTAAATAATTTTTTTAATGTCCTGTGTGGAGGGAAAGTGTGTGTGTATCAATTAAATGTGAGGTAAAGATAGTGTGTGACACAAAGACAGAGATCTAACTGATAATGCAGAGCTGCTGCTTGTGAAAGTGAACAATTAACCTGTGTGTGTGTGTGTGTGTGTGTGTGTGTATGTATGTGTCTGTGTGTGAATGCCAGAGAGACAGAGAGAATGAAGAATCCAATTTTTATTTTTATTTTATTTTATTCTTTTATATCAAGGAAATAGGGATAGGCACTCATGTGCTTTTTTTTCATCCAGTCCCCGTGTGTATGCAGTTGTGTAAATATTGTTGTCATCTGTTCCCACCAGCACACGATGGCCTACTCTTACGAAAAGTGGAGCAGGATTTAATGTGTGCGCAAGATGTTCTGTTCCAGTGCTGATGCAAGAAGTGTGCTCAGATCGGGTGACTTGTGTTGATTCGTTGAAGTGAAGATGATGATGTCTTCAACAGAGTCTAGAGATGATGCATGTATGTATGTAGCCTACAGATCAACAGACATCAACTCCCTGTGCAGATTTTATTTTATTTATTTATTTTATTTTTTATTTATTCTTTTATATCGAGGAAATGGAATAAGCACTCTTGTGCTTTCTTTCATCCAGTCCCCGTGTGTAGCAGTTTTGTAAATGTCGATCTGTTCCCACCGGCACATGATGGCCTACTCTAACGAAAAGCGGAACAGGATTTAACATGTGCGCAAGGTGTTCTGCTGCGTTCGCACACAGGGCCTCGGTTTATAGTCTCATCCAAAGGACTTTTGGGGAGAGTGGGGTCAGCAGTGATGTTAACTCCAGGAGAAAAATTTCCTCGGCCGGACTCGAACCCAGGTTGTCAAATTGCCAGTGCAATGTTCTGACCACCAGGCCATGAGAAGTTACTTTGTTCAGAATATAGCAGTGATGTTAACTCCAGGAGAAAAATTTCCTCGGCCGGGACTCGAACCCGGTTGTCAAATTGCCAGTGCAATGTTCTGACCACTAGGCCATGAGAAGTGACTTTGTTCGGAATATTCATAATTTTTGTAAAAAATGTATAAAAAAAGAGAGGATGAATTTCACTAGGATTGGGTAGAGGCATTACTGTGCAACACTACCACGTACCCTGGGGAAACTGGATTTAGTTACTGTTTTCAAGCGCTTCTAACTCGAGTTCTACTGCATCATTATGATTTTTATGACTATGGGAATAAAGAGAATTGATGTGTCTTTTTTCATTACGTTGCTCTGGTTTTTTTTTTATTGTATGAGGGAAGTTTGAATGGAGCACAATGCTGAAAATCTCTTCTTTTTTTTTTTTAATTTTAAAGGCAAAAAATTTTAGTAGTTCTGAGCCAGTGATATATCAGCTGTTGTAGAAACATAGCTAGGCCTAAGCCATACTCTCAAAGCCACCAAAACTTGATTGATGATAGCGAATACAAAGCTGGTGTTTGCACTTTATTTTGATGGGTGGTACTTTCAACCACTGCGACATCTGTCACACCAATTGTGGAGGAAAAAGGAGTGGGGGAAAAACAAGTGCAGGTACCGATATCTGTCACACCAGTTGTGGAGGAAAAACAAGTGCAGGTGCCGATATCTGTCACACCCAATTGTGGAGGAAAAACAAGTGCAGGTACGATATCTGTCACACCAATTGTAGATTACAAGTGCAGGGGATATATCAGCATTGTGGAGGAAAAAAATAGCTAGGCTAAGCATACTGTCAAAGCACCAAATTGTGGAGGAATAGAAATGCAGGTGTATTGCCACCCAATTTGTGGGGTAAACAAGCCACTGCGACATCTTTCACACCAATTGTGGAGGAAAACAAGTGAGTGTGAACAAGTGGAGGAAAAACAAGTGCAGGTACGATATCTGTCACACACCATTTGTGGAGGAAAAACAAGTGCAGGTGCCAACTTCTCAATCGGTTTGAAAATGACTTATCAAAGATTCAATAAAAAAAAAATATTTAAAAAATTTAATGAAATGAAAACAAATTCTAGGGAATAATGCCTTTTTCTCGGCCCACCTAATATCTTTCACACCTAATTCAAAATCAGCACCATCTGCTCCCTTCAGACATCCAACACCCTCAATCTGACCCCCCCCCCCCCTTTCCCCTTCCTACCCCCCCCCCCCCCCCCCCAAAAAAAAAAAAAAAGAAAAGATTAAAAGGCTAAGAACCTAAGCATTCAATCACTTAAGGCCAATAAAACTGGGGCCATATAGAGGGAGCCATCTATTCCGCTTAATTCTTCATCACCAGTTACCAACAACAAAACCCAACCATTTACAGAAATAATGAACACTTTTTTTTATATCACAGCAGATTTCTCTGCGTGGAATTCGGGCTGCTCTCCCCGGGGAGAGTGCGTGGCCACAAGTGCAGCGCCTACCCTTTATTTTTTTCCCTGTCTGCAACTGTATTTGTTTCCCTGTCTTAGGCTTTTTTTCTACAACATTTTTCCAGGGACATCTCTCTTGTTGTCGTGGGTTCTTTCACGTGCGCCAAATAAAGATGTGTAACACACGGTTTATCGTCTTATTCGAAAGACTAGCGCCCAGACCACCACTCATGGTCTAATGGATGGGGGAAAAGTTTGGGGCCCAAACGGGATTCGAACCACCATACACTCCGACCCGGACTTTTCGCTTTCTAGGCAGGCGCGTTACCTCCTAGACCATCGATCCACAAATACATAGAAAATTGCCATGTGGGCAAAAACTCCTCAGAATGGACATCCTGTGCCCATCCCAGTGTTTGCAACACGTCTCCCTGGTCACCAGATAATACAGTTACAAGTACAATACAGTACATTGCAATACAATACAGTACAACACAGTACATTACAATACAGTACAATACAGTACATTACAATACAATACAGTACATTACAATACAATACAGTACATTACAATACAGTACAGTACAATACAGTAAATACAATACAGTACAATACAATACAGTACAATACAGTACAGTACATTACAATACAATACAGTACAACACAATACAGTACAATACAATACAGTACAATACAACACAGTACATTACAATACAGTACATTACAATACAGTACAATACAGTACAGTACAATACAGTACAATACAATACAGTACAATACAGTACATTACAATACAGTATATTACAATACAGTACAATACAGTACATTACAATACAGTACAATACATTACAGTACATTACAATACAGTACATTACAATACAGTACAGTACAATACAGTACAATACAGTACAATACAATACAGTACAATACAGTACAGTACAATACAGTACAATACAATACAGTACAATACAGTACAATACAGTACAGTACAGTACATTACAGTACAGTACAATACAGTACAGTACATTACAGTACAATACAGTACAGTACAGTACAATACAATACAGTACATTACAGTACAGTACAATACAGTACAATACAGTACATCATAATACAGTACATTACAATACACTACAATACACTACAATACAGTACAGTACAGTACAATACAGTACAATACAATACACTACAATACAGTACAGTACAGTACAATACAGTACAGTACAATACAGTACAATACACTACAATACACTACAATACAGTACAATACACTACAATACAGTACAGTACAATACAGTACAATACAGTACAGTACAATACAGTACAGTACAGTACAATACAGTACAATACAGTACAATACAGTACAGTACAGTACAGGCACAAACAATGCCCTGTGAGGTAGGAACAGAACATATTTCCGGACTAGTCAGATTCATTGGAAAAAAGGGGCCAGAGAAAAGACAATTAGAGAGAGTCATAGAAAAGAGGGAATGTCAAGCACAGTATTTCTAGAAGGTGGAGATGCTGTCTATACGTAACAAAATATTTACATACTTTTTTTCATCCAGCCCTTGCCCTAGGGAATAGAGGGGGAAGAGAGAGAGAGAGATCAAATCAAATCAAATCAAATCAAATCAAATCAGAATTTTATTTATTTCCAGATGGTACATTGAGTAAGCAATAAATTTGCTTTTTTTCATCAAGCCGTTGATCTAAAAAAAAATTAAAATGAAAATCATTTTTAAAAATCAAAATCATTAAAAATCATTAAAACCATAAAAGAGAGAGAGAGGGGGGGGGGAGAAAGAGAGAGAGGGGAGAGAGAGAGAGAGAGAGAGAGAGAGGGGGGGGGATAATGGAATAAGCATTCTTGTGCTTTTTTACATCCAGTCCTGGTGTGCATGTAGTTTTGTTAATGTTACCTGTTCCCACCAGCATACAATGGCCTACACTTAAGCGGAACAGGATTTAACGTGTGCGCAAGATGCTCTGCGTGCACGCCTCGGTTTAAAGTCTCATCCGAAGGACTTTTGGGGAGAGTGGAGTCAGCACTGATGTTATTTCCAGAGGAAAAATCCCCTTGACCAGGAATCCAACCGAGGTGGTCAAATTGCGAGCGCAATGTTCTGACCACTAGGCTATGCCGTCCCCCGTCAGGATTTGAGTCCAGCACATAGGTACCCTACCCTTCAAGAGTATTTACCCCTGGAGTCAACATCAGTTCTGACTCCACTCCCCAAAAAGTCCTTTGGGTGAGACTATAAGCCAAGGTACCATGTGCCAGGGCAGCACATCTTGAAAACAGGGGATGGGATAGCCTAGTGGTCAGAACATTGGGCTGGCAATCTGACAACTCGGGTTTGATTCCCGTTGAGGGGATTTTTCCCCTGGAGTTAATATCAGTTCTGACTCCACTCTCCCCAAAAGTCCTTCGGATGAGACTTTAAACCGTGGCCTCCGTGTGCGAACGCACGCAGAACACCTTGCGCACATGTTAAATCCTGTTCCGCTTTTCGTAAGTGTAGGCCATCGTGTGCCGGTGGGAACAGATGACAGTATTTACAA
>CM060350.1:22464634-22482134 GCA_030674155.1 Stramonita haemastoma | reverse complement strand
ATTAACCACTCTTTATTATTGCGTAAATTATACTTGTACAAGCTAACACCAGAAATTATTAATCTTCTAGCAAGTTTTTTGTCAGATAGGAAGCAGCTAGTGGTAGTAAATGACCATACATCAGATTTAGTAGACATTAAACATGGTATACCACAAGGATCAGTGCTTGGACCCCTACTGTTTTCCATTTATGTAAACGACTTACCCTGCTTTGTAAATTGTCACTGTGAAATGTTTGCTGACGATACATCTCTGTTCTGCAGTGACTCTGATCCCAATACGTTAGGCAACAAACTACAGGATAACATTGACAGACTAATTTCATGGACACAGTTAAATCATATGTCTTTAAATGCCAAAAAAACAAAATGTACGTATGTTTCAGCTAGACAGAAAAGACAAAAAATGAAATCCAGTTTTAAACCCTTGTTTATTGATAAACGATTAATTGAAGAAGTGGATTCTCATAAAATACTAGGTATCACTATTGACAAGAGCTTGACTTGGACAGATCACGTGATGTCTCTGGGAAAACGTCTCTCTAACAGGTTACTTCAGCTATCTAAGATAAAGAACTTTCTCGACAACCATTCCCGTAAACTCTTCTTTTGTGGCCATGTTTTGCCAATTGTCGACTATGCATCTACACTATGGGACAAATGCAGTGAAACAAATTTGAAATTTATCCACCGTTTATATAAAAGAGCACTTAAGCTGGTTCTGTTAAAGTCAAGCTCATTGACTGTTTCTGATGACAAGCAATTAAATATACTGACTTTTCATAAAAGACTTTTTTTTAACAAAGCTGTGTGCATGCATAATGTTATATACGGAAATGCTCCTCCTAAGATTAAAAAAATCCTTCAAAATAAATCCGCACAGGCATAATCATTTACTAACGTTCCCAAGACCCAGAAATGACCTCTACAAGTCAAGTTTTCTGTATTCGGGTAGTCATTTATGGAATAATCTCCCAGTAGATCTAAAAAGTACTACAAGCAAAACCCAATTTAAAAAACACTTAAAAAACTATCTCATGAATAACAGTGTTGAAAAAGACTTGTAAGTTTTACCTTTTCACCACTGTGTACTTTTGTGCTATTCACTGATATTATGTTGTTATGATTTTCAATGTAAGTTTGTTGTAATATAATTATATGACTTCGTGCTGAATAATGCAACGGTGCACCTACGCTCGCATATGTGTATGTTTGTAGGTATATATGGTGTTTGTATATGTTGTTTGTGCAGTGTATGTGTGTGTGGGGGGGGGGAGGTGGTGCGTGTGTGTGAGTGTGTGTGTTTGTGCATGTGTGTGCATGTGTATGTTTCACAGGTGTAACTAACAAATAATAGCAGGCATGGGTGGGTGATTGGTCGATAACAAGTGTTTATTAGTATGTATGCATTTTGAATATTGAAATGTTTAAATATTGATATGCTAAAATTTTGCTTAAGATGTGTGTAGTTGGCTAGTTTTCTGAGATTATCATTTTAGTCCTCTTTATTGCTGTTATCATTGTCGTTGTCATTATTGTTGATATTTTTCTTTTTCATTTTCTTACATACTTTTCTTTGTAGATGGCTTGATGAAAAAAGCAATTGCTTTGCTTACTCAATGTACCATCTGTAAATAAAATTTTGACTTTAACTTTGACTTTGACCTTGAACACACACACACACACACACACACACACACACACACATACACACACACACACACACACACACACACACACACACACACACACACACACACACACACACACACACACAAAACCATCCCAAAATAGCATCATTAGTAATTCTAAGTGTTTGAGTTCTATGCTTTTTATTTCAAATGAAACTTTTCTTTTGAAGTGCTTGATAAACTTGACAGCAAAATATCTTACAGTTGAGACAAAGTGAGTTCTTTTCCAACCTTCAAATGAAAGGAGGACTGATTAAAAAAAAAAGTGTTGAAGTTCAATTTATGGCTTTAGGTTTTGCGTGTCCTCAACTAGACCTCTCAGATTCACCCATTGTGAGATTTTCCAACAGCAAATGTTGGACCACTATTAAGGCAGCTGCACTCTGATTTCGGGAATGATGTCTAAACATGACATCTTTGTGCATGTGTTTCATAAAAAGAATTTCTTATCTATTCCAAACAGCACACTATGGCCTACTCTTCTAAACTGTAGGATGTTTAAACGTGTTTTCAAGAAGTGCTGCGTGCTGGCACATGGTTCTTTGGCTTATAATCTCACACAAAGGACTTTTGGGGACCGGAGTGGAAACTGATTTGAACTCGTTAACTCCATGGGTAAAGACCCCTGAAGGGGTGCCTATGTGCTGGCTCAGATCCTGACTGTTAAATCAGGGCCTCAACACTCTATCTAAGCACTAGGCTATGCCACCCCCAATGTGTTAGCATGAAAAAAGAAAGGCAAGCTCAAGTGCAAACAGACATGTCTTCTTTTCAGCGAGATTGAGGAGAAAGAAACAACACACACACACACACACACACACACGCACGCACGCACGCACGCACGCACGCACACACACACACACACACCACACACACACACACACACACACACACACACACACACACACACACACACACACACACACACACACCACACAAGTGGAGAGAGATTCTCTGCTGCTCTTGGTTTCAGGCCATCACAGTCATCACTTTGGACATCAGCGACATAAAGACGTGGCAAGCAGCAACAGCAACAGCAACATCAGCAGCAACAGCAGCAGCTAGAGCAGCAACAGCAGCAACAACAGCATCAGCAACAGAAACAACAACAGAACAACAGCAGAAGAACACTGCGTAGCAAACAGCAACAGCAACAGAAGCAGCAACCAATAGAAGCAACAGCAGCAACAGCAATCAGCAACAGCTAGAACAGCAACATCAGCTGACAGAAATGAAACGTGGATCATGGCTCTTTCCTCATGCTGTCTGCTGTCCACCATCTCTGAATCACTTCTGATAAAGGTAACTGCTCTGTCTGTCTGTCCTGTCCTGTCTGTCTGTCGTTCTGTCTGTCTGTCTGTCTGTCTGTCTGTCTCTGTCTGTCTGTCTCTCTTCTCTCTCTCTCTCTCTCTCTCTCTCTCTCTCTCTCTCTCTCTCTCTCTCTCTCTCCTCTCTCTCTCGGAGTGATCTCCCTTGGAGGTAGGCAGAAATAATATTTTGCTGTTAACTTGTTCATCAAAATAATACATTTCCGTCCAAAATAATGCCCGTTGTCGGTTTACCCACAACGTTGAACGTTACGCTGGATGCCCTGCTCCAAGAAAACCAACTCACTTCATGGAAAATCGCTGGAAGTGGCGATAGCACAGTCGTTGTACTACGACTACAAGCCAACCCAGCCAGCAACAGCAACATGGCGCAACGCGACACCCTTGTCAGCTCCCGCAGCTACCGACGAAAGCCGCCAAGCCAGATTGACAGAGACAGACGGAGGACAGAAGAGAGGAGAAGGACAGCACAGAGGCAAGAACAGGAGGCAAGTGAAATTGTTATAACAGAGGAACAATCACAATGTTTATTTGTGCCCACACCTCCTTCAAGCTGCCCTGTGTTTTTCACTGACACACCCCCTTCTGCCACCAACACGCTGTCACAAGAAGACGCACGTGAAATCCGCCATGCACCAAGCGATGTCAAACAGTCAGAGGACGTAATGCATGCTGACGTGGAACGGGATGACATTGACCTTGCGTCTGTGTTTACGACGGAAACCTCGGATTGTGATGATCGTCTGGCGAAAGTACAGCAAGTTGGAGCAAGTGCTGATGTCATCAAGGACTATGTAGCTGCACTGACGGACAGAACCTTGCAGAGGAGGCTTAAGGACACTCGCAGGAACCAGGGCTTCAATCGCGTGTTCACCAGCAAACGGCATACAGACACGCTGATTTGTGAAACTGACGATCTTGTTTTTCGATTTCAATGGACTGCGGCTGGTGACACGCCCCCGGATTTGTTTTGGTTTGTGAAAAGGAACACCAGGCTGATGACCAACAAGGAAAGCTGTGTTTACCAGAAGCTGAAGCTGTGGTGCCTTGCCGACCGGGAGAGATTCAAAGATCAAATCAGTGCCGGGCTTGATGTGATGCATGTAATAGTGGACGCTGTTCGATTCTTCCTTGGTTAAACCTGTGTGTGTGTGTGTGTGTGTGTGTGTGTGTGTGTGTGTGTGTGTGTGTGTGTGTGTGTGTGTGTGTGTGTGTGTGTGTGTGTGTGTGCGTGCGTGTATGTGTGTGTGTGTATGTGTGTGTGTGCGTGTGTGTCTGTGTCTGTGTCTGTGTGTGTTGTGTGTGTGTTTGAGTGCGTGTGTATGAGTGCGTGCGTATATGTGTGTATGTATGTGAATTTAAGGGGGTGTGTATGCGCGTACGTTCGTGCGTGTGTGTGTGTGTGTGTGTGTGTGTGTGTGTGTGTGTGTGTGTGTGTGTGTGTGTGTGTGCGTGTGTGTGTGTGTGTGTGTGTGTGTGTGTGTGTGTGTGTGTGTGTGTGTGTGTGTGTGAGCTTGTGGATATGTTTGTGTAGGTATTTATGTATACATGTGTGTATGAATGTGGCTGTGAATGTGTGTGTGTGCGTGTATGTATGTATGTGTGTGTATGTGTGTGTTTGAGGGAGGGAGAACGTATGTGTGTTTGTGTGTGTGTGGGGGGATGCATGATGAGAGAGAGAGAGAGAGAGAGAGAGAGAGAGAGAGAGAGAGAGAGAGAGAGAGAGAGAGAGAGAGAGAGTAGCTGAACCGACATGCCCCTTGGATTATCACGAATCTGTCACGTGTTAGTGGTGTACAGTTGCACAAGCCATGAAAAAAGAGGGAAGAAGAGACATCGTAACATAGTTTTCTTGTCGCTGACCAGTTTGTTGTTAGATGGTGATTTTTGGATTTGTACAGTTTTGTGGAAATTCCTCCCCCTTGACAATTACAATTGTAAGGGTTAATCAAAGCTTATGAAAAAAGGATCTAAATTTATCATGTGACAATGTTATGGCATCCATGACATGATGACCTTTTGGGTGTAACTGAGGAAGTTCTGAATACATGACATTTTGTGTGTTGTGCCCAGCCCCCCTCCCACTGTCCCCTTGTTAATGGGCATCCTGCTTATAACAATAAACTTTTGTCATTGTCATTGTCATTGTCTCTCTCTCTCTCTCTCTCTCTCTCTCTCTTTCTTTCTTTCTTTCTTTCTGTGTGTGTGTGTGTCTCTCTCACACACACACATACACACACACACACCTGCACCTGGACCCCCCCCCCCCCCCCACACACACACACACACATTGTGATCCCAAATATGTTCAGACATGAATTAACATATGTTAGGCTGCCACGGGGCCACCAACCATTCATTAGACTTATCCTCTTGAGGATAAAAGGTGTCCCATAACCTATGTGGTCATAAGAGAGCGAGGCATCAGAGACCTCAGCTTCTCTAGGGGCCAGCATATTGAGGGCGGCGCCCATCTCCTCTCCCTCGCTACTTTACCTTCCCTGACCCTAAAGAGGGCAGGTACCCATTGACAGCCGGGTGAACTGGGGGAACTGTGCTGAAGCCAAGGCACCGCGCAAACGGTCACCCATCCACTCAGTAACCGTACTCAATGCTGCTTAACATTGGTTGGGGGAAAGCGAGTGCTCTGGTCACTGAGCTATCCCGTATCCCCTTACCCTGAGGATGCCACATAACAAATCTGGGCATGGCTAGGGGAGGGGGGAGTGGAGAGAGGAGCTGAAAGAGGTGTGTGGGATTAGCAGGTCAGGAAAGCCACAGAAGAGGAGGGAGCCCAAAAAGAAAAAAAAAAGAAAACAGTGTCCACAGTCGTTTCTTCGAAGCCTTCAGCCTCCAGCCTGTCATGTCTGGCCAGAAACACACAACCAACCAAACACTTCGTTTAAAAAAAATTATTTTTGTGTGGATTTCAGCCTGAAAAAAGAGAGGAGGCCAGAGTGAGGTCGCATCTCCCTTTATGCCATGCCTATGAGGGCTGTGGTCACTCCATCTGCACGGGCAAGACTCGTCGCTGCGTGAGGAAACAGGGCGAGTGAGTGGTCTGTCTGATCAGCATGATCGGTGCTGGTGACCTGCTCCTTGCCTTGCCTTGCCTTGCCTTGCCTTGTATTGCATTGCCTTGCCTTGTCTTGTCTTGCCTTGTCTTGTATTGCCTTGTCTTGTATTGCCTTGTCTTGCCTTGCCTTGCCTTGCCTTGTATTGCCTTGTCTTGTATTGCCTTGTCTTGTCTTGCCTTGCCTTGCCTTGTATTGCCTTGTCTTGTAATGTATTGCCTTGCCTTGTCTTGTATTGCCTTGCCTTGTATTGCATTGCCTTGCCTTGTCTTGCCTTGCCTTGTCTTGTATTGCCTTGTCTTGTATTGCCTTGCCTTGCCTTGTCTTGTCTTGCCTTCCCTTCCCTTTTTTTACATGTCTAGAATACAGATTGGCTAAATAAAGTGAAATCTTTCATCATCATCATCATCATCATCATCATCATCATCATCATCATCATCATCATCATCCTAATGGACAATTTATAAGGGACACTTTCACAGAGTGGATAAGTTAGAGTGTTGGACTTCCATTACTGTGGAACCATGAAGTCATAGGTTCCAATCTGAGAGGCACCCCTCTGGGGAATTAAAGGTTTTTACATCTCTAACGATCACCAACGTGAGGTTCAATTGCAGACCAGCCAGTGCCTTATAATCTGAGTGGCAGCCTCTGGGGAATTAAAAGTTTTTGCATGTCTAACGATCACCAACGTCAGTTGCAAGAGCAGACCAGCTAGTGCCTTGTATTTCCTTGTGCAAATAACGCAAGCAGAAGATCAAACTATGCGTGTTAACGGTCCCATGTCAGGTCAGAGCTTGGCGGCGTGTGGAAACAATCCTGCCCAGCATGCATCCTGGACCTGGAGAGAGGGCTGGGCTCCACCAGGGTGAAGTTGCCAAGCGGTGCCCGCAGTCTGAACAGTTCAGTGCCGTGCCAGCTGCGAGGTCTTGGTTCAGGGAGTTCAGGGGCAGAGGACTGACAACAAGGCTTTGCACCTGTCCAAAAACTCTGTCGTCTGCAATATCTCCCCCCCCCCCCACCCCCTATCCCTGTCCTAAACCCCCCTCTCTCCCCGCCCCTTCTCCTGTCAGGCGCACATTGTTTCAGTTGAGCCGTTGTCTCTGTGTCTCTGATCTGACTCACCGAACCTTGCTCGGTGTCTCTGCTCACTCACTGAACCTTGCTCGGTGTCGCTGCTCACTCACTGAACCTTGCTCTGTGTCACTGCTCACTCACTAAACCTTGCTCTGTGTCACTGCTCACTCACTGAACCTTGCTCTGTGTCACTGCTCACTCACTGAACCTTGCTCTGTGTCACTGCTCACTCACTGAACCCTGCTGTCCACAGCTGCACGTGCCCAGGCGGAACGAAGTGCCTGCTGACCCATTCCGAACCAGATGGACAAGGGGGCTCGACCTACTACTACGGGTGTTTGGAGATGGAGCCCTTTGATTAAGATCCCCTCCTGCTCCTCGTGCCTCTCTGATCTGACCCAAAGCAGCCATCTTGCCACTGATTTTTCATGGCCGCTGACTGAATAGCATTCCATTTAAAATTCTACTCTCCCTGCTGATTATTAATGGTCTCTGTCTTTGATTCGTGTACTCTACAAGATTCAGCGCTATATAAATCCTATTTTTATATTATTATTATTATTATTATTATTATTATTATTATTATTATTAAAACTCAATTTCAAATTTCTATTGTCGCTGCTGAATTTTTTAGTTGTCACTGACTAAATTGTACTGGGTTTAAAATTCTACTCTAGCTGCTGATTTTTTAGTTGTCACTGACTTATCAACACTCAGTGTAAAATTCTACTCTGGCTGCTGAATTTTAAATGGTCACTGACTACTAGTTGGCTGCTGTTTCAGAATTATACTGTGCTTCTGATTTGTCAGTGAGGGAACAGAAGTCATTTTGAAATTCCTTTTCATGTCAAACAGCTGTCATGTTGAAAATTCCTTTTCATGTCAAATAACATGTTGAGAATTCCTTTTCATAATAAACAGATGTCATGTCGGAAAATTCCTTTTCATAATAAACAGCTGTCATGTTGAAAATTCCTTTTCATGTCAAACAGCAGTCATGTTCAAATTCCTGTCATGTCACTGCTGAATTTTCTATTGTCCCTGAAGAAACAGCACAGGTACCTGATTTTACTCTTTGCTTGAAAATTTGCGAAAATATATTTGAAATAGAGTTGGGTTTTTTTGGTTGCTGTATAGCAAACTGGTGTGTGTGTGTGTGTGTGTGTGTGTGTGTGTGTGTGTGTGTGTGTGTGTGTGTGTGTGTGTGTGTGTGTGTGTGTGTGTGTGTGTGTGTGTGTGTGTGTTTTCGGTATAGACAGCATCTCCACCTTCTAGAAATACTGTGCTTGACATTCCCTCTTTTCTATCACTCTCTCTAATTGTCTTTTTTCTCACCTTTCCATCATCTCTCTCGTCTTCCCAGTCCGTTCTCTGGCCCGCTTCTTTCCAATGAATCTGACAAATCCGCAAATATTTTCTGTTCCTACCTGACAGGACATTGTTTGTGCCTGTACTGTACTGTACTGTATTGTATTTTCCCCCACTCCTTTTTCCTCCACAATTGGTGTGACAGATATTGGAGTGGCTGAAAGTGAAGGTAGTGACAGCCCTGGTGTGGCCTTGGTGGTTGGCGGGGCTGTAAACAAGATGGAAATGAAGGAAAGCATTCTTCCAACTCTCCGAGTTCCTAAGTTGAACTCTCAGGTTCATAGGTTCACAAACGTGTTGTTCTTTTCCACTGACTAGTAAATCTGTAACAGGTCTGGTACCCTTAGGGGTAAGTTTAAGAACTTGTCTATGCTTTCATTTCAAAAGGAAGTTATCAAAATATGTGTGTGTGTGTGTGTGTGCGCGCGCGCGCACGCATGTGTATGTGTGTGCGTGCATGCATGTAAATGAGAGAGATACTGTCAAGTCTCTGCCACACACACACTGTCAGCCAAGATAAAACTGGAGGAGATCACAAAGAATGGCTGAATCCGGTGATGACCCTGCTAAGGTCTCTGTTTTCTGTATGTCCTGGATTTGCTCCCCTTATTTGCAAACTGGCGAGTTAGCAGTCTTTTCTTGACAGGATTTTGTTTTGCTGCTTTACAAACCAGTCCACACATTCTGCCGTTAATACGGGTCTTAGTAGGTGGTGTCCTACTATGTTAGCTCAGAACAGGCACCACTGAACACCACCTAAGTGACCCAGCAGCAGTGCAGGACCCCTCTAGCTGGTGGCCCCACGGTAGCCTGATATTGATGGGCTCCCTGTGGACTCCTTACCAATGACCATTTTCTGCAAACCCCAAAGGCTTTGAAACAGACTCACCACAGGCATAGAAGTGCATGGGTAAACCAAATCCGAGGTCGCCATGAGACCAGAGAAACAGGGGCTACAGAATCAGAGGCAATTTTTATTATTGCATGATGACCAATGGTGATGAGGATGATGTAGTGATGCTGCTGTGGAATTGCATTCGCTTTGAGACTTCATGACAGGGTTGTACTCTACGTTTACTATCATACTTTATCCTGGTATCAACCAGACCCGAGAGATACAGACACCTGCAGTGTTGGTCAGGTTATTTGAGCATCACTCTCAAATTTGCATCAGTAAAGTGGATGAAGCTTGACTGTGTGGTCCCAGTCTCCCCAAAGAGCCCACAGCATACTCACTCTGGGTAGGAGCCAGCTGGAGTCCAAAAAAGTCCCTGTGCCTCTTATGGGATTCGAACCCGCGACCTTCCAGTCCGAAATCCAAGGCGCTAATCACTGTGTCATGGCGGCTGGTTTCTCTGCTTTTCTTGGCTTTAGATGTTTACGATTCCATAAGGACAAACAAACAAACAGACAGACCCAGCAATCTCTTAAAGAATGCTTGCTAACAAAGAAACTGAGAGCTGAATCAAAACATTGGAACAAGAAATAAGGGAGAGTAGAGCTAAGTGTGGGCAGAACAGTGAAGCAGAGTTCTCTCCCCTATGTGGTAGCCAGTTTCTCTATGATAACAACAATGATGATGAATGGAATTTATACAGGCCTGTATCTTGTACAAACAAATCAGAGCCTTTACATTCAGCCTATTTTTACACATACATTCAACAATAATGAATGGTTTTAACGCATTCAGCATAAACTGGCCTGTTCGTCTGCAGTTGTGCAATACTGAAAGGACATTGCTCCTTGACAAAAACAAATCAGCCCATAAACAGAAAGTTGCCAAATCCTCCTATCACTTGGCCCAGGTCAAAAGTTGGGTCAGGTATTGATGTCAGTTCATTGCCAGGCTCTACACTAAAACTGTTGTTACGGTGTACAATGCTATGTTGAGATTGCTTTCAGCCACGGACAAGCTCTTAACATAACTAGCACAGCCGCAAAGGATTAAATTCTGACATGAAAAGTTACAGCAAGCCAGTTTGTATACAGATACCTACTATCACAGTGAACAATATTATCATAGGAAACAATGAATCTGTGCCCCCTGGGAGTTATGGTAAACAGTGAAGCTATGCAAGACTCCTGGAATACTTTAAATCCTCCATATCCCCTCTCCTCCCCCTACTTCTCCTCACCTACCTCCTCTCCCTCCTCCCCCTACCTATCCCCCTTCTCCTCCCCCTACTTCTCACCTACCTCCTCCCCCACCTCCTCTCCCTACTTCTCCTCACCTACCTCCTCTCCCTCCTCCCCTACCTATCCCCCTTCTCCTCCCCCTACTTCTCACCTACCTCCTCCCCCACCTCCTCTCCCTCCCCTCCCACCTCCCCCCCCTCCCACTCCCACCTCCCACCTCCCTCTCCCTCCCCCCCCCTACTTCCCCTCCTCCTCCTCTTCCCTCCCTCCTCTCTCACCTCCCCCCTTACTTATCCCCCTCCTTCCCATCCCCCCTACCTATCCACCTCTCCCTCCTTGCTCCTCCCCCCTCCTTCTGCCTATCCCATCTCCTTCCCTCTCTACTTATTCCCCTCCTCCCCATCCCCCTCCCCCTGCCTATCCCCCTCCTCTCCAAAAAAAGAAAAACAAAAAAACAAACATGGGAAGATAGACAACACGTTTCCTCCAAAGCTCGGAGGATTAGAAGTTAGGGGGCAATCCCCGTAGAGACCTGCCATTCTCAATTCAGAGCTCAAGTTGTTGCCTTCATAGTTTTGCAACATATTATTACACTAACAATTCCACACTTTATAGATTCTTTTCCCATGTCTGCTCAGAAATTGAAAAAAAAAGTTTAATCTTAAACATTTCTATCACTATGTCCTGTTTCAAACAGGTAAACAGCACAGTCTACAATTTTATATATTAAAAAATTGCTGCTTCATTTACACTAGATACAGATTTTCCTCTGGACTTATGAGTAACTTCAAACAATAAAAAGGAACATAACTGTGATGACAGTCTTTGAAGGGGGATAATATTGTCTTAAAATAAATTAACATTTTATCTCGCATATAGAATGTGTCAGAAATTCTAAATACATGCAGCATAAATTAACACAAGTAAAACAACTTACAGTTTGAAGACAGTTGCCATTGGCAAATTTGTTATCTGGGGACAATGCAGGGTCACATAAGAAATGAAACACGAGGGGAAATATTTATGTTTGAAATAAGAATATCTTGAGACTGGAATGAAAACTGTCATAAGTAGGCTTTTAGCGAAGTGAGAGAGGGGGGTAATTCCAGACCGATGGACCAGAAATATAGAAAGAGAAATAAACAGACATGCACACACACACACACACACACACACACACACACACACACACACACACACACACACACACACACACACACACACACACACAACACACGATTCAAGATTTCATTCCTTTCACCCCTTTTGTGGCATGGAAGATAAACGAATTCAACAATACTAATATTAGTATTCTCAATACTAACAGGAACTGAAAAGCAACAATTCATTGCAAAATGATAAACAAACAATATTAAAGACTCCACACATTTTGAAGTATATCAATTTCTGTAAAAGACAAACTCTACACTTGTGAAAGACAACAAAATGAAATTTCAAGAAAAACCTTCAAATGTTATGAGCTTTGAGGGAGACAGGAGAACTTTTCAAGATTTACATTTCCACAGACTGCAAAAATCATAACTGGACATGGGTTGATAAAAATGCTGAGGATTAAATCTTGTCGTAAATGTTTAAAGTAGGAAATATTCCATGATAAGAATAAATGTTTCACCTAAAACAGACATATTACATTTTGAACATACACTTTCTTCCCGTGGTATGTTATGGAAACATCCAATCTCAATAGAAAGCTTGTGGCAACTGCAACTAAATTTCATAAGACTGTAAACATACACATCTGGCAGACAAGTTATATATTTTTCCATACTAAAATTGGTTTTATAGTTTTTGTACCAAAGGCATCTACTATTATCCCACAGCTCAGCTCTCCATTCATTAACAAACTTTTCTGTTAAGAAGGTTTTGATGATTACATGAACTGATAGAATTGATAGTTGAACAAAACTCTCTCCCATAAAGTCAAATCTGCTGTGCACTAAAATGTTTTGTATCTTATTTAGCCATGCTGATTGAATCAGATTTTCATGTAAATCTTTCATCCTCTGGTAAACATTTGAGAATAGCTTTCTAGGATGAAAGTCAAGGTTTACATCCACAAATGAACCATTGGAACAGAAATAGACAAGGAGTATTTGCCCTCTTCTCCATATACTAACGAATTTGACATCATACGCTTTAAACGAAAAACATATTCGAACAAATTTAACTAGACTTTTTTGATTATTACTACGCTTTCATAACCCCAAATTTCACACCCATACAACAAAACAGGTAAAACAGTTTTATTGAACAAATCAAGTGTCACATGTATAGATAGTTCTTTTTGCCATGCAGTCCTTATCAGACTAAACATGACTTTAGTAGCTTGATTAAGCAGTTTCCTTACATTTTGCAAAACTGCCACTCTCACTGAAAATAATTCCTAAATATTTAAAATAGTTAACAACTTCCAAAGTTTTTCCACCATATATAAACATGCTACAAGATCTTTTTTGGCAAAATATCATGATTTTCACACACACACACACACACACACACACACACACACACACACACACACACACACACACACACACACACACACACACACACACACACACACATACACACACACATGCTGTGTGGCTATTTCATATCAATATTACTTCCCCTTTAGAGACTATCTTAAACAATTCAATCCCTTTAAATTGTTTAAAGTTGCTTAGTAGTCCAGATAAAAGTTGCCATATCATGGAAAAGAAGCAACAACTTTTATATGAATTTGTAGGAGATGCTGTTTACCTGTCTTCAACAAGTACAAGATGAAGTAAATGATTGTAAACATATCTCTTTTTTTAAATTTTCAAACTAATATAGGAAAACACCTTCAAAGTTTGGAATTGTTTGTTTGATAATATGCCATAAAAATTAGATCGCAGTAGCTTAAGCTAAGTTAGAAATGGCAGATCAGTATGGGATCTTCCCCTAACTTCTAATCCTCTGAGCTTTGGAGGAGATGTGTTGTCTATCTTCCTGTGTTTGTGCCTGGAGGAGAGGGAGGAGGGGGAGGGGAAGGAGGAGGTCACCCCGCGGGTAGATAGGACAGGGAGTGGGGACAGGGAGGAGGGGTGGAGGAGGGGATAGGACAGGAGGGGGGAGATGGGACAGGAGGGGGGGGATAGGACAGGAGGGGGAGATAGAACAGGAGGGGGAGATAGGACAGGAAGGGTGATAGGTAGGAGGGGGTGGGGAATAGGACAGGAGGGGGGGGATAGGACAGGAAGGGTGATAGGTAGGAGGGGGGGATAGGACAGGAAGGGTGATAGGTAGGAGGGGGGGAGATAGGACAGGAGGGGGGAGATAGGTACAGGAGGGGGAGATAGGAGGACTAGGTAATGGGTGGATAGGGGTAGGTAAGGGGGTTAAAGTGAGGACTAGGGGGAGAAGGTAGGAGGGGAGATAGGACAGGGGAGTGGGGATAGGTAAGTGGAGGGAGGAAGGATTAGGACAGAAAGGGTGATCATGTGCAATGCGGGTAAAGATTATAGACAGGGGAAAAAAGAAGACAAGGAAGGGTGATAAGTAGGAAAGGGATGTGCAGATAGAAAAGAAGGTGATAGTAAGAAGGGAGGAAGATAGGACAGGCAAGGTATGTGATAGGGTAGTAGGATGCGAGAAGATAGGAACATGTGCGGTGGACTGATAGGACAAAAGTTAAAGGTAGGAATGAAATGTGGACAGAATGAATAGGTAGGGGAACATGGACAGCGTGGAGATATACAGTAAGTAGATAGTAGGAGGGGGTATATGACATGGATGATGCGGACAGGATCGGCGTTTGGAGGGGAGATAGTGAGAAGTGCGGGAGACTTGGACTCGAAGGGACCAGTAAGAACGGAGGGATAAGGACAGGAAATGGTGGATTAGGACAGAAGGGATAATAGACAAGGGAGTGAAGAATAAAGACTAGAGAATAAGGACAAGGAAGGAGGATAGGAAAAGAGGGGGAAGGACAGGATGGGGGGGATGAAGTAGATCAAAAGGGTGATAGGACAGGAGGGGGAGGGAACAGGAAGCAGGGTTTATCGGCAGCAGGGGGATGAGATAGGACAGGAAGGGTGATAGTAGATAGGAGGGGTGGATAGGACAGGTAGGTGGGGGGATAGGAAGGAGGGGTGGGGTAGGTACAGGAGGGAGGGGATAGATAGACAAGAGTAGAAGATGGGTGATAGGACAGGAGAGGGGAGAGATAGATAGTAGTGGGAGATAGGAAGAGTAGGTGGAGATAGGTAGGGATTGAAGTAATAATGCGAGTGAGAAGAGTGGTAGGATAAGAGAGGTTTAACAGTGGAGGTTGGGGAAGTAGGAGGATAGGATGTGGGAGAGTGGGGCTGTGGTTAAGTTGGGAGGGAAGAGAAAGGTTATGTATTGGTCTATGATAAGTGGTATCATTGTCTCAATCGCCTTCTGGTGAATAAACATTAATTAATAAACTAAGGAGAAAAAACAAGCAAGCAAACAAGGAACGCCTCTCTGGCTTTATATTTATAATCACTCACAAGGCATGTCTGCATGATAGAAAAAAAAAGTATTTAAAAAGTGGAGAAACAGATGGACAACATGGCGTTTCCTATGCCAGTATTGTTCAGGAGTGTTCAAAGTATGTGTATGCTGAGAAACATGCTGTCACTCACATTTGCAGGTTTTGCCCAGTATCCTTGCATTAACCACTGGACTAAACAATCTGAATTTTCCTTTAAAGGAGCAAATCCACAACATGACAAATTGTGGGACATACATATAATACGTTTTTGTATTGGATGTACACCATTGAACACCATCTGGAAAGATAAAAAAAATATCTCACTCAAGTCCAAGATCAGACTAATGTGCTCCCTTGTCATATCCACATTCATGTATGCCTGTGAATCATGGATCCTGACTGCAGGTTTGGAGAGAGAAGTACATGTAGTAGAGATGAGATGCTTCCGGAGACTCCTTGGCATCTCCTACAGAGACCACATAAGCAACGAAGACGTGCATAACAGAATCAGGCAAACCATTGGTCCTTATGAAAATCTTCTATCTATCGTAAAGAAGCGTAAACTTAAATAATATGGGCATGTAACGAAATCAAAATGACTAGCAAAAACAATACTGCAAGACAATGTCCAAGGTGGAAGAAAAAGAGGCAGACCAAGGAAGAGATGGGAAGACAACATCAGCGAATGGACAGACCTAGAACTCCACAAAACTTTGAGAAAGGCAGAACAGAGAGAGAAATGGAGGGAACTGGTTGTCAAGTCTTCAGGGGTTGCCCCACGGTCGCCAGACTAGGTGTAGATAGATAGATAGATAGATAGATAGATAGATAGATAGATAGATAGATAGATAGATAGATAGATAGATAGATAGATAGATAGAAATAGATAGATAGATAGATAGATAGGTAGGTAGGTAGGTAGGTAGGTAGGTAGGTAGGTAGGTAGGTAGGTAGGTAGGTAGGTAGTAGTAGTAGTAGTAGATAGAGAAGAAGATAGATAGATAGATAGATAGAAGAGATAGATAGATAGATAGATAGATAGATAGATAGATAGATAGATAGATAGATAGATAGATAGATAGATAGATATAGAAAAAGATAGTAGATAGTAGATAGATAGATAGATAGATAATAGATAGATAGATAGATAGATAGATAGATAGATAGAAGATAGATAGATAGATAGATAGATAGATAGATAGATAGATAGATAGATAGATAGATAGATAGATAGTAGATAGATAGTAGTAGGTAGGTAGGTAGGTAGATAGATGAAGATAAAGATAGATAGATAATAGAGAAATAGTAGAGATAGATAGATAGATATAGAGGTAGTAGTAGTAGAGTAGTAGTAGGAGAGTAGGTGTGTAGGTGTGAGACATTAAGAGTCAGATATGAATACATACAATTGAGGTTTCAATCAGTCATGATAATGAATACATAATAAATCAAGTCTAAGAGGAGGGAATAAAAAGGTTCAAGAATGAGTCATAATATAAAGTTTTCCCTATCTCTGCTTGTCTGTCTCTGTCTTGTCTGTCTGTCTCTGTCTGTCTGTCTCTGTCTGTCTGTCTCTGTCTGTCTGTCTGTCTCTGTCTGTCTGTCTCTGTCTGTCTGTCTCTGTCTGTCTGTCTCTGTCTGTCTGTCTCTGTCTGTCTGTCTCTGTCTGTTGTCTCTGTCTGTCTGTCTCTGTCTGTCTGTCTCTGTCTGTCTGTCTGTCTGTCTCTGTCTGTCTGTCTCTGTCTGTCTGTCTGTCTGTCTGTCTGTCTGTCTGTCTGTCTGTCTGTCTGTCTGTCTCTGTCTGTCTGTCTGTCTCTGTCTGTCTGTCTCTGTCTGTCTGTCTCTGTCTGTCTGTCTCTGTCTGTCTGTCTTCTATGTCTGTCTGTCTCTGTCTGTCTGTCTCTGTCTATCTGTCTGTCTGTCTGTCTGTCTCTGTCTGTCTGTCTGGTGTCTGTCTCTGTCTGTCTCTCTCTGTCTGCTGTCTGTCTGTCTCTGTCTGTCTGTCTGTCTCTGTCTGTCTGTCTGTCTGTCTGTCTGTCTCTGTTCTGTCTTCTGTCTGTCTCTGTCTGTCTGTCTTGTCTGTCTGTCTGTATGTCTGTCTGTCTGTCTCTGTCTCTGTCTGTCTGTCTGTCTGTCCTGTCTGTCTGTCTGTCTGTCTGTCTGTCTCTGTCTGTCTGTCTCTGTCTGTCTGTCTCTGTCTGTCTGTCTGTCTGTCTCTGTCTGTCTGTCTCTGTCTGTCTGTCTGTCTCTGTCTGTCTCTGTCTGTCTGTCTGTCTGTCTGTCTGTCTGTCTGTCTCTGTCTGTCTGTCTGCCTCTGTCTGTC
>CM060350.1:22444634-22457134 GCA_030674155.1 Stramonita haemastoma | reverse complement strand
GCTTTGAAAATAGCGAACCCCTCAATCTGACCACCTATTAGGATGCTAAAATTGTCCATTTCTCATTTTGACATTTCCTGCAGTCTATTATTTCAAATTGTAGTAACTTTTGATAGAATTGTGCGATTTTCAGTCTGTTTTTTTCATGTCAATAATTAAAAATTTACCTCTAGTGCAATGCGATTCTTTATGTGGTGGAGCGTCACAAATGGCTACTTCAGAGAAATCAGGATGGCCACCATCTATGTAAAGTATTCACCAAGTTTTCACAAATATGTTAATCCGCAATACACTTGAAAAACCGTAGTATTGAAATCACTTAAATTGTTTAATAGGGAGAAAACACTGGAACACTCTCCAGTGTCTGCTGGTAGTTCTCACAGCAAGAGTGGCTAAAGGGCGTCTGAAGACAGTTCATGTATCCTCATAGGGTGGGACAACGACAGTCATTGGATTATTGCAAGCAAGTGTTCCTTCGCATTTGCAAAAGGCCATACAGATGGCAGACAGTTTGGTGCAGGTACACTGTGCTGTACTGCATCCAGTTTTGCAGCTGCAACTGACCAGATCTAGCACGTCATCAGGAGCTGGCAGTTGATCATCAAGTCCAGGGGCTGGGCTGAGTGTTGACTGGTGTAACTGCCATCCCTAGTCAACAGGATCCAGCTCTGGAGGAGATGGCTCCCCTGCAGCTTGCCACAGCACAGCCTGAAAGTGTGCTCGTTTGATGTGGGCCTGAAGACTTGCCATCATTGGAGGAAGGGGACTCAATTTCGGGGGAATGTGTCTCTTTCCAGCAATCCTCTTCCTGAAAAGGTTGGCTCGAACGGTGTTCAGATTGGCCCCTGACTCGTCCCCATAGAGCAGATCAGTGAACTGTAGGCATGACTCAGAGATTTTCTGGAAAGGTACAGACATCTTCCCAAGCTTCAGCTCATCAGAGAATACTTCAAGCTTCTTGAGGACTGTCATCTTTCCAATTCCAGCAAAGGAAGAAACTGTGTCGCAACCAGTCAGTGCATGAGCTGCCAGCAGAATAGGCATTATGGTTGCGTGCTTTCTGGTAACGTCGTTGACGCTTATGACATTATGTGTGGATTTGCACGACTCGATGGTGAGAGTCATACTCTGGGACAGTCCTTAGGTCTTCATGTAGAGATGATGGGCCAAGATGACGAGTACATCGGTGCCATCAGAAACAACCCTGATGTTCCTCTGTCCTAATGACCATTCGTTGATGACATGAAACACCATCAGCACATCAGCTTCTTCCTGATACAGAGGGGCTTGCTGAAGTCCAGACCCCATGTGTATAGTGTTCGGGTCTGGCGCAATGATGATAACATAATATTATGTTGCTGGTGGAGGCTGCATGCTGCAAAGCCGATGTACGATCATTTGTATCAGTTGTTCCTTGTTGGCTGTGACTTTTAGCGTGACACTTTGCTGTGGCAGAGGAGACTCCGGTCAGGTTGTACACACGACTAGTCCTCTTCTGACGGATGGTTCGACAGCATGACTTTGTGCTCAGTTTGTAGTATCTGTCGACGACCACATGTGACACTGGTGCTGAATGAACTCATCGCAAAATGCTGGAAACTGCAGCTGTGATGAAAGCCGAGACTTTAGCTGGAGCTGCAGGCCAAGGTACTGTCCCCAAAATTGCACAGCCATCTAGGATGACAACACTGGGAGGTTCTTGGTTGCGAACACCAGACAGAATCTGTATTTTGTTCTTCAGAGCAGCCTTGCTAGTTGTCCTCATGTCACCATTCTCGTCAAAAAGGGCTGTAGGTTGTAGAGCTAGCTAATGGGAAAACAAGGTCTCAACAGAAATGGATTCCCTGGAAGTCGCCATAATGCCAAGAACGCGTTCATATATGAATTCAATGTTAATAGCTGTGTCCACTTTAGAATGTTTTATAGTCACTTTCATGACTGCAGCCATGTTCTTCACTTTCTTTGTGAGCTTGAGGTGGAAACTGGCAGGCCATTCACCCTCAAACGCCCTTTGTTCTGCAGCACCCACCTCTACTGCCTCATGGACATTGACAGTTGGGTCATCAATGACGCGGCCAGAAAACACGTTGATGAGGCCTGTGTCAGGATGTTTGCTGGTGTCCAGGATGTCAATGCGGTAGACAGTGTCTCTGAATCTTTGCTTTGTCAGCAGCAGCATCCTTGATGGGTGTGTGGCGCTCTTCTTTGTGTGTGTTGACAACTGTCTGAACACCCCCTTCTTTGATTTCCTGGAGGTAGTTCAATAGCTGGGTCAGCGTGCTTTGTAAAAAGGCCCATATGGCAAAGGTGGATTCATTCACACACACACACACACACACACACACACACACACACACACACACACACACACACACACACACACACACAGAGAGAGAGAGAGAGAGAGAGAGAGAGAGAGAGAGAGAGAGAGAGAGAGAGAGAGAGAGAGAGAGAGAGAGAGAGAGAGAGAGAGAGAGAGAGAGAGAGAGATCTATGGAAACCATTTTTGAGCCTATCATCATCGTTATTGTCATCATCATTGCACGCGCGCGCGCGCGCGCGCGCACACACACACACACACACACACACACACACAACACAGAGCACTATAACTAACTAACTAACTAACTAACTAACTAACTAACTAACTAACTAACTAACTAACTAACTAACTAACTAACTAACTAACAAATCAACTAAGTACCTTCAGAAAGGAACAATGTTCACGAAAATTAAAGAAACTAGTTCTGCCCCTAAGACGTTTCTGTTCTTCTTCAGAGAGTACGTCAGTCTTTCTCTTTTTTAACAGACGCTGAATATGGTCTTTGGAACAATAATTTATGTGCTCATACAGTTCTTGTGACACAGTATGAACTCTGCATCTTCTGGAAGCCTTTGACTGAGTCTATCATCTCGCTGCCGGCTTGCTTCCTGAAAACTACTTATCCGTGTAGATTCGATTAGAAGTGGGTTCTTTCTTTGACAGAAAAAAACAACTCCATGTCTGAAAATAAGAAATAGAGATCACATTAGTGTGTGTACTAAGAGTCACAGTAGTGAGACAGTGTGTGTGTGTGTGTGTGTGTGTGTGTGTGTGTGTGTGTGTGTGTGTGTGGTGTGTGTGTGTGTGTGTGTGTGTGTGTGTGTGTGTGTGAACCAGAATGATCGCATCACGTCCTCACAAACGTGAAGATCTATACACAAGCGTTTAGATGTAGGGTGTAATGGCTGACTTCTTTAATATCAAAATATGCTTTGCATTCCACCTCACTCCCACCTCATAAATATCCCCTCCTCTCTCTCTACTCTCTCTTTCTACCCCCTCCACCCAAATGAATCATCAAGAATTCTCAAAACACTGAGCATAGTTTTATAAAACAGCTTAAAAAAAAACCCATGCAGAACATCTTGCGCACACGTTAAATCCTGTTCCGCTTTTCGTAAGAGTAGGCCATCATGTGCCGGTGGGAACAGATGACATTTACAAAACTGCATACACACGAGGACTGGATGTAAAAAAGCACAAGAGTACTTATCCCATTATCCTCGATGTAAAGAATAAAGTGAAAGTGCTGCATGTGTTGGTGGATCACTGGCATCGCAGACTGATCTCTATTAACATTCCAATAGATCTAATACCAGTAAACTACACTTATTTCAGTACTTATGGGTCCAGTGTTGAAGAGAGAAACACTCGTCTTTCATTTTCAGGCCATTAACACATCGTGCGACCTTTCGTGATGGTGTATTTGACGCTCAACTCTTTGTTTTCAGTACACATAGCAGGTGTGTCTAGCATCGTCTGCTAGCAGCGCATTCCTTAACAAGCGTAGTCCATATCAGATAGGGGGGAAGCAGGCCGCGCTGCGCATCTTTCGGCGCAGCCTGTAATATCACTGCGAGAGGCACTGTTAGCGTCGGCACCCCTGCGCGAATCTAGGTCGACTCATCCACCAGTCGCTCAGCCACCACTCTTGCATGAGAGGGGTGTGTGTATTTGAACCAGCATAAAAAGTTATGCCCATAAGATACAAGTTGGCCCCCGACTGATATGAAGTCTAGAGACCCTGAGGAAGCAGAATCACCAAAGAAAAAAACTTTATGACGAAAAACAAGGTTCTAGTACTTTTACATAGACTGGCTCTCGGACTAGTCCGAGCGCCAGATGGAAAAGCTTGTTTTGCGTCATAAAGTTTTTTTTCTTTGGTGATTCTAACTGAGTTTTCATTGCTGATTTCAAATCTGATGGGGGCCAGACGCTAAACTTTGGGCATTTTTGTCTGGAAGTGAAAATCCAAGATGGCCGCCGTAGAATTAGAGTGAAAGATGTTGTGAGGGGTATCATGCATTTAAAGACATACAAAATCTACAAACTTGGCTAAATACCATGCAATGGAAAAAAAGTAATCACACTTGATGAAATACATATCAAATATTGGATAAAATGTGACACTCCACCACGAAATGAGTCGCTTAGCACATAATCCATTTTTCCGCTAGGAGCCATTAAAGGCAGGAGGGGGTGAGGTGGTCGATTTTGAGATTTTGATTTATTATAAAACTATAGCACTTATTCTACCTTGTAGTAAAATATCAAGGCATATGTCTGTTTCCTTTTGTCTTTAAACGTGCTTTGAAAATAGCGAACCCCTCAATCTGACCACCTATTAGGATGCTAAAATTGTCCATTTCTCATTTTGACATTTCCTGCAGTCTATTATTTCAAATTGTAGTAACTTTTGATAGAATTGTGCGATTTTCAGTCTGTTTTTTTCATGTCAATAATTAAAAATTTACCTCTAGTGCAATGCGATTCTTTATGTGGTGGAGCGTCACAAATGGCTACTTCAGAGAAATCAGGATGGCCACCATCTATGTAAAGTATTCACCAAGTTTTCACAAATATGTTAATCCGCAATACACTTGAAAAACCGTAGTATTGAAATCACTTAAATTGTTTAATAGGGAGAAAACACTGGAACACTCTCCAGTGTCTGCTGGTAGTTCTCACAGCAAGAGTGGCTAAAGGGCGTCTGAAGACAGTTCATGTATCCTCATAGGGTGGGACAACGACAGTCATTGGATTATTGCAAGCAAGTGTTCCTTCGCATTTGCAAAAGGCCATACAGATGGCAGACAGTTTGGTGCAGGTACACTGTGCTGTACTGCATCCAGTTTTGCAGCTGCAACTGACCAGATCTAGCACGTCATCAGGAGCTGGCAGTTGATCATCAAGTCCAGGGGCTGGGCTGAGTGTTGACTGGTGTAACTGCCATCCCTAGTCAACAGGATCCAGCTCTGGAGGAGATGGCTCCCCTGCAGCTTGCCACAGCACAGCCTGAAAGTGTGCTCGTTTGATGTGGGCCTGAAGACTTGCCATCATTGGAGGAAGGGGACTCAATTTCGGGGGAATGTGTCTCTTTCCAGCAATCCTCTTCCTGAAAAGGTTGGCTCGAACGGTGTTCAGATTGGCCCCTGACTCGTCCCCATAGAGCAGATCAGTGAACTGTAGGCATGACTCAGAGATTTTCTGGAAAGGTACAGACATCTTCCCAAGCTTCAGCTCATCAGAGAATACTTCAAGCTTCTTGAGGACTGTCATCTTTCCAATTCCAGCAAAGGAAGAAACTGTGTCGCAACCAGTCAGTGCATGAGCTGCCAGCAGAATAGGCATTATGGTTGCGTGCTTTCTGGTAACGTCGTTGACGCTTATGACATTATGTGTGGATTTGCACGACTCGATGGTGAGAGTCATACTCTGGGACAGTCCTTAGGTCTTCATGTAGAGATGATGGGCCAAGATGACGAGTACATCGGTGCCATCAGAAACAACCCTGATGTTCCTCTGTCCTAATGACCATTCGTTGATGACATGAAACACCATCAGCACATCAGCTTCTTCCTGATACAGAGGGGCTTGCTGAAGTCCAGACCCCATGTGTATAGTGTTCGGGTCTGGCGCAATGATGATAACATAATATTATGTTGCTGGTGGAGGCTGCATGCTGCAAAGCCGATGTACGATCATTTGTATCAGTTGTTCCTTGTTGGCTGTGACTTTTAGCGTGACACTTTGCTGTGGCAGAGGAGACTCCGGTCAGGTTGTACACACGACTAGTCCTCTTCTGACGGATGGTTCGACAGCATGACTTTGTGCTCAGTTTGTAGTATCTGTCGACGACCACATGTGACACTGGTGCTGAATGAACTCATCGCAAAATGCTGGAAACTGCAGCTGTGATGAAAGCCGAGACTTTAGCTGGAGCTGCAGGCCAAGGTACTGTCCCCAAAATTGCACAGCCATCTAGGATGACAACACTGGGAGGTTCTTGGTTGCGAACACCAGACAGAATCTGTATTTTGTTCTTCAGAGCAGCCTTGCTAGTTGTCCTCATGTCACCATTCTCGTCAAAAAGGGCTGTAGGTTGTAGAGCTAGCTAATGGGAAAACAAGGTCTCAACAGAAATGGATTCCCTGGAAGTCGCCATAATGCCAAGAACGCGTTCATATATGAATTCAATGTTAATAGCTGTGTCCACTTTAGAATGTTTTATAGTCACTTTCATGACTGCAGCCATGTTCTTCACTTTCTTTGTGAGCTTGAGGTGGAAACTGGCAGGCCATTCACCCTCAAACGCCCTTTGTTCTGCAGCACCCACCTCTACTGCCTCATGGACATTGACAGTTGGGTCATCAATGACGCGGCCAGAAAACACGTTGATGAGGCCTGTGTCAGGATGTTTGCTGGTGTCCAGGATGTCAATGCGGTAGACAGTGTCTCTGAATCTTTGCTTTGTCAGCAGCAGCATCCTTGATGGGTGTGTGGCGCTCTTCTTTGTGTGTGTTGACAACTGTCTGAACACCCCCTTCTTTGATTTCCTGGAGGTAGTTCAATAGCTGGGTCAGCGTGCTTTGTAAAAAGGCCCATATGGCAAAGGTGGATTCATTCACACACACACACACACACACACACACACACACACACACACACACACACACACACACACACAGAGAGAGAGAGAGAGAGAGAGAGAGAGAGAGAGAGAGAGAGAGAGAGAGAGAGAGGAGAGAGAGAGAGAGAGAGAGAGAGATCTATGGAAACCATTTTTGAGCCTATCATCATCGTTATTGTCATCATCATTGCACGCGCGCGCGCGCGCGCGCACACACACACACACACACACACACACACACACACACACAAAAGCACTATAACTAAACTAACTAACTAACTAACTAACTAACTAACTAACTAACTAACTAACTAACTAACTAACTAACTAACTAACAAATCAACTAAGTACCTTCAGAAAGGAACAATGTTCACGAAAATTAAAAGAACTAGTTCTGCCCCTAAGACGTTTCTGTTCTTCTTCAGAGAGTACGTCAGTCTTTCTCTTTTTTAACAGACGCTGAATATGGTCTTTGGAACAATAATTTATGTGCTCATACAGTTCTTGTGACACAGTATGAACTCTGCATCTTCTGGAAGCCTTTGACTGAGTCTATCATCTCGCTGCCGGCTTGCTTCCTGAAAACTACTTATCCGTGTAGATTCGATTAGAAGTGGGTTCTTTCTTTGACAGAAAAAAACAACTCCATGTCTGAAAATAAGAAATAGAGATCACATTAGTGTGTGTACTAAGAGTCACAGTAGTGAGACAGTGTGTGTGTGTGTGTGTGTGTGTGTGTGTGTGTGTGTGTGTGTGTGTGTGTGTGTGTGTGTGTGTGTGTGTGTGTGTGTTGTGTGTGTGTGTGTGTGAACCAGAATGATCGCATCACGTCCTCACAAACGTGAAGATCTATACACAAGCGTTTAGATGTAGGGTGTAATGGCTGACTTCTTTAATATCAAAATATGCTTTGCATTCCACCTCACTCCCACCTCATAAATATCCCCTCCTCTCTCTCTACTCTCTCTTTCTACCCCCCTCCACCCAAATGAATCATCAAGAATTCTCAAAACACTGAGCATAGTTTTATAAAACAGCTTAAAAAAAAACCCATGCAGAACATCTTGCGCACACGTTAAATCCTGTTCCGCTTTTCGTAAGAGTAGGCCATCATGTGCCGGTGGGAACAGATGACATTTACAAAACTGCATACACACGAGGACTGGATGTAAAAAAGCACAAGAGTACTTATCCCATTATCCTCGATGTAAAGAATAAAGTGAAAGTGCTGCATGTGTTGGTGGATCACTGGCATCGCAGACTGATCTCTATTAACATTCCAATAGATCTAATACCAGTAAACTACACTTATTTCAGTACTTATGGGTCCAGTGTTGAAGAGAGAAACACTCGTCTTTCATTTTCAGGCCATTAACACATCGTGCGACCTTTCGTGATGGTGTATTTGACGCTCAACTCTTTGTTTTCAGTACACATAGCAGGTGTGTCTAGCATCGTCTGCTAGCAGCGCATTCCTTAACAAGCGTAGTCCATATCAGATAGGGGGGAAGCAGGCCGCGCTGCGCATCTTTCGGCGCAGCCTGTAATATCACTGCGAGAGGCACTGTTAGCGTCGGCACCCCTGCGCGAATCTAGGTCGACTCATCCACCAGTCGCTCAGCCACCACTCTTGCATGAGAGGGGTGTGTGTATTTGAACCAGCATAAAAAGTTATGCCCATAAGATACAAGTTGGCCCCCGACTGATATGAAGTCTAGAGACCTTGAGGAAGCAGAATCACCAAAGAAAAAAACTTTATGACGAAAAACAAGGTTCTAGTACTTTTACATAGACTGGCTCTCGGACTACCACTTGCCAGCCGTCAGTTTGCGCCTGGACCAGTCACATCAGGAGAGTTCTTCCTTCTGTTTTCTGTTCTGTGCCTTTCTTTTAGAGTGTGTGTGCACAATGATCTTTCTTTTTTCCTGTTGGACGTGTACAGCCTTTCTTGTGTTCTAGGCTTTGGATTTTCTGTGGTGTAGGCTGTGGGAGGAAATGTGTATATATACATAATTTTAACCCATTTGGGAAATTTAAAACAGACTTGTCTGACTCAACTGTGAGAACCACCCTAGTGATAACAGTCACCCCTTTTCTCTTCCTTACTTGATGAGGAAGTTTTTTTTCTGCTCAACTCAACAGATGTTCCCTCAGCTAGTTTACACACAGTATGTGCCTTGATTCAGTAACTTGGAGGCTAAATGCAGGCCATAAAATAAATAATTTGGGAATAATGACCTCTTGTTAGGCCTGAGGGCTGCTAGTCTGTTGCTAGCTTGATGGTGTTCCCCATGGGAAACTCCTTTGCCACACTCTGAAATGCAGTAAAACACTGTTCACGAGTAATAAGTGTGCTGGTAATTCGGACACAAGACTCTGAAGTTATCTCAAACTGAGGGATGTTTCTGGCCTTACAGGCTTTACTGTCCTCTGCTATTGATAGTCAGTTCTAGTAGATCTGACAATAGCACAACTGTTAGTTGTGCCGAAATTCGGACAGATATATGACACTGTTTGTTGTGGATAAAAATGACCTTAAGTGGTATATCACAAACTTACCTCAGCAAAGAGGGAAAATTAAAGTTACACTTACCTAGGCCACACTGGTTACTGACAGCTCTCACATGGATGGGGAGGTCTGTATATAAATCAAAACAAAGCTCAAACTACAACTCAAGACTCTAAAGTTATCTCAAACTGAGATATGTTTCTGGCCTTACAGGCTTTACTGTCCTCTGCTATTGATAGTCAGTTCTATTAGATCTGACAATAGCATAACTGTTAGTTGCATTAACTAAAGGGGATCTAGCAGATCATAAACCTGTGACATTTGACCAAAGAAATCTGAAAATGATGTATCAGCAAAGATATCACGATCAGTTATGCTTGCACTGCTTGGTCAGAAAATCATAAGTCAGAAAATTGTCTATTTCATGGTATGTTAAATGGTAGTTTGTACCAAGCCTTCTTAAAGAGGCTGTAGCATTTACCTGCTTTCTTCCCTGAAGGGGACTCTTTTGCTGCATGCATAAAACAAACTACCTGTTCTAGATATCTTTTTGACCTGACTGACATGCTTATGCAATTGATGCTTGCATTATCAGCTTGAATTATCCCTCTTTCCATTGTTTTCCGACCCTCTTTCTTTGCATTGCTTCCAAGAGTACTGCCAAAGAATGTTAGACAAAACAGAAGAAATAACTGTTGTGCTTCTGCAGACAAACCCAGATGTTTTATATCTTGGTGTAAAAAAGGGAGATAATCAGACCCCTGCTTTTCTCAAATAGAGATAGCTTCTGTATCAATCCATGATCCCAACCTCAAACACCATGTGAGGAAGGAGCTCAAGGTAACTGATAAGCAAATATCGGACAAAGATGGAATACATGTGGCCGATGCTGCTGACACCATCATGCTTCCCTAGCAGGCATCCACTGTCTAATATACAACATGTACATCAACAAGTGGCAGTGGTAGGCTAAGGTTTCACCTCTTTCAGTCAACGGCATCAATTTTCTAGCCTTTCTCAAATCAGAAGAGAAAGCCTTACTATCTGTACATGTACTGTACGGCAAAGTCAGTTAGCTGCTATCCTAATAAATTTGATGGTGTTTATGTTCTTTTGGTGTTACATACCTAGTTAAAATATTCATGGATGGGGCTTTGAAGCTAATCCAGTGCTGACCAGTCAAAGGATAGGATTAAAACCTGTGATGCCAATGTGGAGTTAAATATATATTAAAATGTTGACACTGAAAGAATTTTTTTAATAAAGGGGGAAAAAGCTTACCATGCTTCTTACTCCCCTCACTGGACAATGTTGCCAAAACCTGAATGCACTAGACTTGTCAGGCATGTCAATGATGGACAACAAAATGCACTTTTTATTTGCAAATAGCCTATTGATGCATACTTGATATGGGGATCACCAGGATCCTATAGAACTGACTAAACGCAATGATACGCTAGGTGTTGTAGCAACACTAATATAATACTTGAGAACAGCTTCTCTGAGAAAAGACAATTGTAAAAAAAAATTTCATTGCCTTACAGGCCCTCAACATCTGTTAACAGAGACACTATTATTATAGCTCACTGGAAGCCATACACTCTAGCTGATGCAGACTAAGATACTGATGTTTATACAGCACCAGCCTACTAAGGTGGTAAGTGCTCCTGCCCCAGGCTGCAGGCGCCTATCAGTGTTGTTATGACAGCTGCTGGCTGGACTAGGGGTCTATTTACACCTGCTTTTACAGCAAAATGTTTAACTGTGGCAAACCACACTTTGGACAGGTCTTTATGAAATACTAATATGTCAAAGATGAAGTTTGATCTGTTCTTTTTGCAACTCATAACCACTGTTGCTCTAAATATCTCAAGAGCACTCTTAGTGCAGGTTTCAGCGGGAGATGAGTTAGAATTGTAAAAGACAAGGAGAGACTTACCTGGTAAGTTGAGTCTTGTCGAGAATTCTGACGAATTTCTCCCGATGAAACCGGGACAGAGTGCACTTGCCCTCCCTTTAATTCTGTTACCCACCCATATAGACCAGTAGCTCTATAACCTGTGTGTTGTATCTTCACTGACTCAGTGTTTATTCGTTGCACTCTCAATGACTGACGGCTGGAAAGTGGTGTTTATCTCAAGTGCACTCTGTTCCGGTTTCATCGGGAGAAACTCGTCAGAATTCTCGACAAGATTCAACTTACCAGGTAAGTCTCACCTTGTCTTTTACAATTATATTGATCCAAAATACCAAAAGTAAGGAACCAGAGAGAGAGAGAGAGAGAGGAGAGAGAGAGAGAGAGAGAGAGAGAGAGACAGAGACAGAGACAGAGACAGAGACAGAGACACAGAGAGAGAGAGTGAGAGACAGAGACAGAGAGACACAGAGACACAGAGAGAGAGAGAGTGAGAGAGAGAGAGAGAGAGAGAGAGAGAGAGAGAGAGAGAGAGAGAGAGAGAGAGAGAGAGAGAGAGAGAGAGAGAGAGCGAGCAATGCATGCTCAACTCATGTCCATCAATAAATAGCAATAGGAAAGTAAAGATTCCCACTTCAGTGCTCCTTGGCCTCCGGTTATGATTTTATCACTTTCTAGTTGCACAAGGGAAAAACTGAAAATCTGATGTAAAAAAAAAAAACCCAACAATTTAAAAAAATGAAAAAATCAACACAACAAAACAAAAAAACAAAAAACTACAGTAATTCTGACACGCCGAACTACTTACTTGCAAGACAAAACACTTGAAGGATATAATACTGGGTTGGTGCAGATATTGATAATGATGATGATGATGATGATGATGATGATGATGATGATGATGATGATGATGATGATGATGATGATGGGATGTCTATAGCGCTGAATCTTGTAAAGCAAACAAATCAAAGCGCTTACATTCAAATCATTTACACGCGTGCATAAACAAACCATCTGTCTTGAGAATATAGACCTACTACTACATCTTCTTCCGTATGATAAATGTGTGTGTGTGTGTGTGTGTGTGTGTGTGTGTGTGTGTGTGTGCGTGTGTGTGTGTGTG
>CM060350.1:22392134-22397134 GCA_030674155.1 Stramonita haemastoma | reverse complement strand
TCTGTCTCTGTCTCTGTCTCTCTCTCTGTCTCTCTCTCTCTCTCTCTGTCTCTCTCTCTCTCTCTCTCTCTTCTCTCTCTCTCTCTCCTCTCTCTCTACTCTCTCTCTCTCTACTATCTGTCTTTCTTCTCTCTCTCTCTACTCTGTCTCACCCCCCCCCCCCCCCCTCTCTCTCTCTCTCTCTCTCTCTCTCTCTCATCTGTCTCTGTCTCTGTCTCTGTCTCTCTCTCTCAGACTGGTTGACAGAGGACAGATGGTCAGGGGTCTGTACTACAATCCATTTTCTGTGTCCCATGTGCAGACAGCCACTGTTGTCGTCTGTCACCAGTATGGGCGATAAATGCCTTGTACTGCCCTTAAGCATGCCTGGCCAGAGAGAGAGAGACCACAGAGAGAAGAGGAGAGAGAGAGAGGAGGAGAGAGAGAGAGAGAGAGAGAGAGAGAGAGAGAGAGAGAGAGAGAGAGGGAGAGAGAGAGAGGATGAGAGAGAGAGAGAGGAGAGAGAGAGAGAGAGTTTGTTGTAGAGAGAGAGAGTTTGTTGTTAAGAGAGAGAGAGAGAGTTTGTTGTTAGAGAGAGAGAGTTTGTTGTAAGAGAGAGAGAGAGAGAGTTTGTTGTTAGAGAGAGAGAGAGTTTGTTGTTAGAGAGAGAGAGTTTGTTGTACAGAGAGAGAGAGAGTTTGTTGTTAGAGAGAGAGAGTTTGTTGTCACAGAGAGAGAGAGAGTTTGTTGTTAGAGAGAGAGAGAGTTTGTTGTTAGAGAGAGAGAGTTTGTTGTTACAGAGAGAGAGAGAGAGTTTGTTGTTAGAGAGAGAGAGAGAGTTTGTTGTTAAGAGAGAGAGTTTGTTGTAGAGAGAGAGAGAGTTTGTTGTTAGAGAGAGAGAGGTTTGTTGTTAGAGAGAGAGAGAGAGTTGTTGTTAGAGAGAGAGAGAGAGTTTGTTGTTAGAGAGAGAGATTTGTTGTTACAGAGAGAGAGAGAGAGTTTGTTGTTAGAGAGAGAGAGAGAGTTTGTTGTTAGAGAGAGAGAGTTTGTTGTAGAGAGAGAGAGAGTTTGTTGTTAGAGAGAGAGAGAGAGTTTGTTGTTAAGAGAGAGAGAGAGAGTTTGTTGTAGAGAGAGAGAGATTTGTTGTAGAGAGAGAGAGAGTTTGTTGTCACAGAGAGAGAGAGAGAGTTTGTTGTTAGAGAGAGAGAGTTTGTTGTAAGGAGAGAGAGAGAGAGAGAGTTTGTTGTAGAGAGAGAGAGTTTGTTGTCACAGAGAGAGAGAGAGAGTTTGTTGTTAGAGAGAGAGAGGAAGAGAGAGAGTTTGTTGTAGAGAGAGAGAGGAGAGAGAGTTTGTTGTACAGAGAGAGAGAGAGAGTTTGTTGTCACAGAGAGAGAGAGAGATTTTGTTAGAGAGAGAGAGTTTGTTGTCACAGAGAGAGAGAGAGAGTTTGTTGTTAGAGAGAGAAGTTGTTGTTTGTGTCACAGAGAGAGAGAGAGTTTGTTGTTAGAGAGAGAGAGAGAGTTTGTTGTTAGAGAGAGAGAGTTTGTTGTCACAGAGAGAGAGAGAGTTTGTTGTTAGAGAGAGAGAGTTTGTTGTCACAGAGAGAGAGAGAGAGAGTTTGTTGTTAGAGAGAGAGAGAGAGTTTGTTGTTAGAGAAGAGAGAGAGTTTGTTGTCACAGAGAGAGAGAGAGAGTTTGTTGTCACAGAGAGAGAGAGTTTGTTGTCACAGAGAGAGAGAGAGAGTTTGTTGTCACAGAGAGAGAGAGAGAGTTTGTTGTCACAGAGAGAGAGAGAGAGTTTGTTGTCACAGAGAGAGAGAGAGAGTTTGTTGTTAGAGAGAGAGAGAGAGTTTGTTGTCACAGAGAGAGAGAGAGAGTTTGTTGTTAGAGAGAGAGAGTTTGTTGTTAGAGAGAGAGAGAGAGTTTGTTGTTAGAGAGAGAGAGAGAGTTTGTTGTTAGAGAGAGAGAGAGAGAGTTTGTTGTTAGAGAGAGAGAGAGAGTTGTTGTTAGAGAGAGAGAGAGAGTTTGTTGTTAGAGAGAGAGTTTGTTGTTACAGAGAGAGAGAGAGTTTGTTGTTAGAGAGAGAGAGTTTGTTGTACAGAGAGAGAGAGAGTTTGTTGTTAGAGAGAGAGAGTTTGTTGTTACAGAGAGAGAGAGAGAGAGAGTTTGTTGTTAGAGAGAGAGAGAGTTTGTTGTTAAGAGAGAGAGTTTGTTGTTACAGAGAGAGAGAGTTTGTTGTTAGAGAGAGAGAGTTTGTTGTTAGAGAAGAGAGTTTGTTGTTAGAGAGAGTCTGTTGTTGTTAGAGAGAGACAGACAGAGACAGACAGACAGACAGACAGACAGACAGACAGACAGACAGACAGACAGAGAGTCTGTTGTTGTTAGAGAGAGAGAGAGAGAGTCGTTGTTAGTTTGTTTTTAATTCATAGTATTGTTTTTTATCGGTGGGTTTGTTGTTTGTTGTTGTTGTTGTTTTTGGGGGGTTATATTGTTTTTAAAGTAAGAAAGATTTGTGAAAATGTTCTGATATATCTTTTGTTTTGTTTTGCCTGGTTGCTCTCTTCTCTGCTATGTCCTCTCTGTTTCAATCTATTTGATTTCTTTAACTGTAATCAGTGTATCTGTTTTAACAGTTATGTTCGGGTTAGTTGGGGTTTGTGTGTTTATTGAATGTACATATCCATCTCTTGTTTAATAGTTATCAATGTATCCAGTTGGGGGTTGTGTGGCTGAATGTTACATTAATCTCCTTTGTCACTCGCGGCGGTGGTAACGCGCCTTGCCTAGAAAGCAAAAAGTCCGGGTCGGAGTGTGCGGGGTTCGTACCCCGTTTGGACCCAAACTTTTTCCCCATCCGTTAGACCCTGAGTGGTGGTCTGGGCGCTAGTCATTCGGATGAGACGATAAACCGAGGTCCCGTGTGTTACACATCACTATTTAGCGCACGTAAAAGAACCCACGGTAGCAAGGGGGTTGTCCCTGGCAAAATTCTGTAGAAAGAAGCCACTCTGATAGGGAAACAAATACACTTGCATGCAGGAAAAAGAAAAAAAATGGGTAGGCGCTGCACATGTGGCGACGCGCTCTCCCCGGGGAGAGCAGCCCGAATTTCACGCAGATTTCTCTGCGTGACATAAAGTGGTACAAAATACAAGTACAAAATATAAAAAAAATTCTTTAATTGAAGCATAGGTTGAACTTTTGTTGTTCGTGGTGGTGGTTTTTACGAGGGAGGGGATTGCTTTTTTTTTTTTTTTTTTTGGTTCGGTTGGTTTTTGTTTTGGGTTTTGTTTGTGTTTTGTTTGCAGTTGTTTTTTAAGGGATTTTGGTTTTGTTTTCATAGTCCCTAATCAGGGCAAAGGACAGATAAAAAAAAAAAAGTGTGTGAATGCTTATCTGTCACCCTAAAAAAATGAAGATTATTCATTCATGCATTGTCTCTTGTTCTTCGGCTAAACTCTGGGGTTCATCAATGGTGAGATTTAATGGGTGGCGCTGTATTAGTGGCGAGGTGTTCTTTTCAGAAAGAGAGTTCTGGAATTCAAAAAGAGGATTTTTTTTGTAAAATAGAAAAATGATGCAGTACTGTAGAATGCAATACATTTACCTTCTCCTATCTCGCCGTACAGAAGACCGTCGCAGATCGCTCCACCCAAGGCCTGTCCACTCTCTGATGTTGTCTTCCCATTGTTTCCTCTGTCTGCCTCTTCGTCTCCCTCCCTTTACTGTTCCCTGTAGGACTGTCTTGGCCAGTCTAGATGTTTGTGTGACGTGCCCGTACCACTTTAGTTTAAAGGGGTTTATTTCACTGAAGTCAGCTCTTCATATGGCCGCACTGCTCTTTTTTTACACTGCTCTTCCATGAAAGACAAAATACATGACTGAAGTGTAGCTCTCCCCTATGGGCTCAGAAACCTGGCAGGTAACAAAGACCAACACCCACAAACTCCAGACATTCACCAATAGATGTCTTAGGAACATCCTCGGTATCAGGTGGCCAGAAGTCGTCTCAAACGAAGAACTGTGGGACAGGACCAGACACGCTCCAATCGAGACGGAGATCAAGAAAAGGAAATGGGGATGGATCGGCCATACGCTCAGCAAGCCTGCTTCAAATGTCTCCAGGCAGGCCCTTGACTGGAACCCACAAGGGAAGCGGAAAGTGGGCCAACCAAAACAGACCTGGCGCAGAAGCATTGAAGCAGAGATGAAGGCATGGCATGGGCCGAGCTGTCACTAGTCACCTCTCTTATTCTCTCACGTCTGGACTATTGCAATTCTCTTTTGGCTGGTCTGCCAGCATCATCCATCCACTCCCTCCAACGTATACAAAACTCTGCAGCTCGTCTGGTCCTCAGAAAGAAAAGATCTGAGCACATTTGCCCTCTCTTGCAATCTCTCCATTGGCTGCCCGTACCACAGAGAGTAAACTACAAGATCAATACTCTCTGTTACAAGTGTCTCCACAAAAGTGCACACTCCTACCTCTGTGAATGTCTTTACCTTCTCGCTCCCTCCGCTCGACTGCAGATACTTTGTCCATAAGAATACCTAGTAAGATTCAACCTATCTAGGCTACCGTTGGCCGCCGCTCTTTCTCTGTTTCTGGTCCAGTGATCTGGAACGACCTCCCTCTCTCCCTCCAGCAAAAGCCTACTTTTGACACTTTCAAATCCAACCTCAAGACACACTTATTTCAAACCTAAGATTTTCTCCTTCTGTTTCAATCTCTTATCTGTCCCTACCTTCAACATCTACCTACCAAAGTGTATAACCTTTATAAACGCGCACGCGCGCGTGCGTGCGTGTGTGTGTGTGTGTGTGTGAGCGCACGCGCGCGCGCGCGCGCGCGCATGCGTGCGTGTGTGTGTGTATGTACATTCAAATTTGCTAAAACTATAAATTGTTATTGATTGCTTGTGTGTTGTATAGGTCGAATGCAAGCGCTTTGATTTGTTTTTACAAGATATAGCGCTATATGAATTCCATGTATTATTATTATATTATCATCATCATCATCAT
>CM060350.1:22379634-22382134 GCA_030674155.1 Stramonita haemastoma | reverse complement strand
GACAGACAGACAGATAGATAGTATAATAGATAGATAGATAGATAGATAGATAGATAGATAGATAGATAGATAGATAGATAGATAGATAGATAGATAGATAGATAGATAGATAGATAACTTTTTCTTTTTTTTGTTTCTGTAAAATGGGCAAGCTTGATTTTGATGACGTTGACTGTCACAATGTCCCTTGTTATTCCACGGTAGATAAGATAGATTATCATAGCGAAATCATGCACGAGACACAGCAACTCACAAGCAGGATAAATCTGTTATAAATAAATAAGCAAACAAACAAATAAACGTATTTTCTTTTTTTTTCTAAAATTTATTTCGAAGGCTGGATACCTGCCTTACCTTTCTCTGTCTCTGATTATACGTGACCACTCCTGGCTAAATGTTCTCTATCAGTCTCTGTTTAAATTGACGTCAGAAAGTGTACTATAGGAAGAAGAAGAAGAAGAAGAAGAAGAAGAAGAAGAAGAAGAAGAAGAAGAAGAAGAAGAAGAAGAAGAAGAAGAAGAAGAAGAAGAGATGATGATGATGATGATGATGATGATGAGATGATGATGATGATGATGATGATGATGATGAACAAGAAGAACAAGAAAGAACAGAACAAGAAGAATACTGATGATGATGATGATGATGATGGTGTGGTGGTGATGATGATGATGATGATGATGATGATGATGATGATGATGATGATGATGATGATATGATGATGATGATGATGATGATGAGCAATAATATTAAATGGAATTTATATAGCGCTTTATCTTGCAAAAAAAAAAAATCAAAGCGCTAGCATTCGACCTATACAACACACAAGCAATCAATAACAATGAATAGTTTTAGCAAATTTTAATGTACACACACTCACGCACACAAACACACACCACACAACAAACACACAAAACAACACAACACAACACAATACAACACAACACACACACACACACACACAACACAACACAACACAACACAACACACACACACACACACACCACACACACACACACACACACACACACACACACACACACACACACACAACACACACACACACAACACACACACACACACAACACACACACCAAACAACACACACACACACACACAACACACACAACACAAAACACACACACACACACACACACACACCACACACACACACACACACACACACACACACACACACACACACACACACACAACACCACACACAACACACAACACACACACACACACACACACACACACAACACAACACACAACACACACACACACACACACACACACACACACACACACACCACTCCCACACCCTTTTCGACGCCATACATAACAACATGGAATCTTATCCAGCTCAACAGTTGTCTGATGTTCAAGGTGACCCAGGAAAATTTCCCTGATCTGTCTCTGTCAAACTTCATTGGATAAGCCCGCCATGACAGTCAGTATGTATGTATGTATGTATGTATCTTCAGTTGAACGTCTATTCATACATACTGACTGACTGTTATGGCGTGTCAGTCTGTCTGTCAGTCTGTGTACCTTTCTCACAGTTCGCGCCAATACCTGAGAGCATTTACAGCAGGGGAGTTGACCTACAAAGGGCGCCTTTCAATGTCATCATAAACCATTTTCTTCTTCGGAGTCCTTCATATCAAGAGAGAGAGAGGGTGGGGGGGGAGACAGAGAGAGACAGAGAGAGAGATGGGGGATTGAGAGAGAGACAGAGATGGGGGATGGAGAGAGAGAGAGGGGGGAGAGAGAGAGAGAGACAGAGAGAGAGAGACACACAGAGAGAGACAGAGACAGAGAGAAGGAGAGATAGAGAAGAGAAACACAGAGACAGACAGACAGACAGACAGACAGACAGACAGACAGACAGACAGACAGACAGACAGACAGACAGAGACACAGAGAGAGCCCTAAACCAAACTTTGAAATGATTTATTCATGTAGGCTATGTATGCATGTATGTATGTATGTGTGTAGTATGTATGTATGTATACTTGTATGTATTGTATGTATGTATGTATGTATGTATGTATGTATGTATGTATGTATGTATGTATGTATGTATGTATGTTGTGTCTGTGTGTGTGTGTCTGTGTATGTATGTATGTATGTATGTATGTATGTATGTATGTATGTATGTATGTATGTATGTATGTATGTATGTATGTATGTATGTATGTATGATGTATGTATGTATGTATGTATGTATGTATGTATGTATGTATGTATGTATGTATGTATGTATGTATGTATGTATGTATGTATGTATGTATGTATGTATGTATGTATGTTGTATGTGTGTGTGTATGTATGTATGTATGTATGTATGTATGTATTGATATAGTGTGTATACATTTATGTATGTATGTATGTATGTATGTATGTATGATGTATGTATGTATGTATGTATGTATGTATGTATGTAGTATGATGTATGTATGTATGTATGTATATGTGTATGTGTATGTGTATGTGT
>CM060350.1:22372134-22374634 GCA_030674155.1 Stramonita haemastoma | reverse complement strand
CTTCTTTTTCGCAATTCTTCTCTTCTTCTTCATTCAATTCTCTTCTTCTCTTCTTCTTCTTCTTCTTCTTCTTTTCTTCTTTCTTCTTCTTCTCTTCTTCTTCTTCTTTCTTCTTCTTCTTCTTCTTCTTCTTCAATTCTTCTTCTTCCTTCTTCTTCTTCGCAATTCTTCTTCTTCGCAATTCTCTCTTCTTCGCAATTCTTCTTCTCGAATTCTTCTTCTTCGCAATTCTTCTTCCTTCTTCTTCGCAATTCTTCTTCCAATTCTTCTTCTTCTTCGCAATTCTTCTTCTTCGCAATTCTTCTTCTTTCGCAATTCTTCTTCGCAATTCTTCTTCTTCGCAATTCTTCTTCTTCTTCGCAATTCTTCTTCTTCGCAATTCTTCTTCGCAATTCTTCTTCTGCATTCTTCTTCTTCGCAATTCTTCTTCTTCGCAATTCTTCTTCTTCGCATTCTTCTTTCTTCGCAATTCTTCTTCTTCGCAATTCTTCTTCTTGCAATTCTTTCTCCTTCTTCTTCGCAATTCTTCTCATTCTTCGCAATTCTTCTTCTTGCAATTCTTTCTTCTTCTTCTTCATTCTTTTTCTTTCATTCTTTTCTTTGCAATTCTTTTTCTTTGCAATTCTTCTTCTTCCATTCTTCTTCTTCTTCTTCTTCTTCATTCTTCTTCTTCTTCTTCTGCAATTTTCTTCTTCTTCCATTCTTCTTCTTCTTCTCATTCTTCTCTTCTTCTCTTCTTCTTCTTCGCAATTCTTCTTCTTCTTTGCTTCTTCTTCTTTTTCTTCAATTCTTCTCTTCTTCTCAACTCTTCTTCTTCTTGCAATTCTTCTTCTTCGCATTCTTCTTCTTCTTCTTCTTCTTCGCAATTCTTCTTCTTCTTCGCACATCTTCTTTTTCTTCTTCTTCTTCGCAATTCTTCTTCTTCTTCTTCTTCTTCTTCTTCTTCTTCTTCTTCTTCTTCTTCTTCTTCTTCTTTTTTCTTTTTTTATTCTTCTGCTTCTTCTTTGTCGGACGCTCAAACAGCATGTAGTGCTGTCTATCATTTGAATAGAAATTTATGCATTTGCGCTGCCACTTCACGCGTCACAAGTCAGGCCTGGTGTCATAAGCCCAAATCACTCTAGGCAACAAACACTACCATGGTCATTAATTTTTGGCAACGCTGAAAGCACTATCAGCAGTGTTTAGAGCACAGGCCTACACGCCAAAAACTTTATTTCTGGCTACTGCCTCCTACGCGAGGCTGGGAATTGAACCCAGGACCCATATTTACTTTGTTGGCAAGTGAACGTCTTAAACATCCTGCCACCCTCTTTCTATATTTGATTTTTTTTTTAAGTGTGTGTAAGCGGTAGTGTTTTAGCTTAGAGATAGTGTTCATAGTGTTTATAGCGTACGCCAAAGTCACTAAGGTAGTGTTTACAGCATGTGCCAAAGTCACCACGGTAGTGGTTATGGCATGAAAACCTGACGCCAAAACCACTACAGTAGTGTTTAGTGCGCGGTAGTGTTTTGAGCGTGTTACACCGGTAAGTCTGTTTTACAGCACTCACTTGTTCATTCTTCTGACAAGCATGAATAATGGTTGTAGGAGGGAAGAGGGGACAAGTTTATTGAAATGACAGATTCCCCTCCTCTCTCTCTCTCTCTCCTCCTCTCTCTCTCTCTCTCTCTCTCTCTCTCTCTCTCTCTCTCTCTCTCCTCTCTCCTCTCTCTCTCTCTCTCACGCTTTTCTGTTCTTGTCATGTGTCTTCTTTTCCTTTTTTTTTTCTCTCTCTCTCGCCATTTTCAAGGTTAATTTTTTTTTATGTACTTTAAGGAAGGGGGAATGGGTTCTTATGTCCCAGTCTTCCTGTATAAGAAAGTTCATTTTCTTTTTTTCTTTTTCTTTTCTTTTCTAGGTTAATGAAATAAGAACTCGTGTGCTTTCTTTTTACAATCAGTCCCCGTGTGCATGCAGTTTTGAGTAAATTTTGTCACCCGTTCCCACTGGCAGTCAATGACCTACTCTTCCGAAAAGCGGAACGGGTTTTAACGTGTGCGCAAGATGTTCTGCGTGCGTTCGCACACGGGGCCTCGGTTTATAGACTCATCGGAAGAAAGCCAAAGAAGGGTGTCTCCACAACTTGGTTGTTTATAAGCAAAGGGATAGCTCAGTGGTCAGAGCACTCGCTTTTCCCCAGTCAAGTTAAGCAGCGTCGAGCGTGGTTGCCAATTGGATGGGTGACCGTTTGTGCGCCTCGTCTTCAGTACAGTCCCCCCCAGTTCACCCAACTGTCAATGGGTACCTGCCCTCTTTAGGGTCAGGGAAGGTAAAGCAGCGAGGGAGAGGAGATGGGTGCCGCCCTCAACATGCTGGCCCCTAGAGAAGCTGATGTCTCTGATGCCTCGCTCCCCAAGGCCTACATTAAACCTTTCTTGTGTTGTAAAATGTTGTGTTGAGATTTGCCTTCAGCCATGACAAGCTCTTAACATAACAACCCGCACTCTCCTTTAAAGG
>CM060350.1:22362134-22367134 GCA_030674155.1 Stramonita haemastoma | reverse complement strand
CTTCTCTCTCCTCTCTCTCTCTCTCTCTCTCTCTTTTTTTTCTTCCTTCCTTCCTTCCTTCCTACCCATTTCTAACCTGTCTAAAGAGTCACCCTGGAAGTTTACAGTCACAGCACACAGTCACTGCTTTAGTGCAGTCTACACACTGGGGACGTACTGATTTCTTCCTTCTGGTTGGTTGCTGGGTGTCACAAGGGCAGACGAGATTTTTTTTTTAAATTCTTTTATATCGAGGATAATGGAATAAGCACTCATGTGCTTTTTGTAAAATCCAGTCCCCGTGAGTATGTAGTTTTGTAAATGTCATCTGTTCCCACTGGCACACAATGGCCTACTCTTATGAAAAGCGCAACAGGATTTAATGTGTGAGCAAGATGTTCTTCAGGCATTGCACAGGGGGCCTCATTTATAGTATCATCATACACAGAGTATAATATATATATATATATATATATAAATATATATATATATATATATATATATATATATATAATATACATAGACATAGCATCTTGAAAAAACTTCTTTGGGATCAACATTGTATAGAAGACTGGGTGGAGTGGGTAAAATAACTACAAAGGTGACCGTTCAATTTCTGGTCTCTCCAGACCTGCCAGTTGCTTTTTTAGCTCTCTGTCTGTCTCTCCTAACTTGTGAGAGGGGTTACTTCTGTAAACAAAGTTGTCCTGTGTGGAAGGGCCTTGATTTGTTGTCGTTGTTGTTGTTGTGCGTTCCCTGGCTTAACCCTTTTGCATTCAGATTCTCTGAACACACACTGCCCCTAGATTTTGCATTCCATCGCGAAATCAGGTCAGGCACACATGCTCCCTCCCCTTTTCCTCCTTCTAAGTACATACCAGCAGCTATAATTACTTCCAGACTCTCAGCAGAGTTTCTACCTTTAGCCTGATAGAGCTTTGGCATGTGGTAGCAATTAGTGATGGTCACAGTGTGATGGAAATCTACTGTGTGTAAATCCCAGCAAATCCCAGTTCAGGATTCAGGGGGGGAGGGGGGGGGCAATTATTCAATCCCAGCAAATCCCAGTTCCCGACTAAGAGGGTTAACACTGGGAGGTCACCCACCTGGGAATCACTGTGAGATTAAAATTGCACACAGAATGAGAAGTTTGCCTGTAGGACTGTTTTCAAGTACCTTGCCATATATACAGGAAGCCATACTCCTACCTCAGAGGATTTTTTTTTCTCCTGTAAAGGAGAGGTGCAGGTTGTTAGTGAAGAGCTTTGTCATAGCTAAAGTGCTATCTCAACATAATATTTTACAACATAGCAACATTAAATTCGTGTAGGCTTTTGGCAGTTGGTTGAGATCAATAAAGGGCACAGCTTTGGGGCATGGGCCAGGGAATAAAGAGAGCAGTCTGAATGCCTGTCTCTGCCTTTCGTTTTGACAGAGGTCACAGGACATTTCTATCAGCAGAGCTGTCAGAATTTATTCCTGTCATCTGGTGGTGATGGGGGAGGGGGGGTGTACTTTTAAAGGGGCAAGTTGACTTCAATTTATACATGCAATAAAAGGATCCGCGAAATTTGCAAAAAGCTGAGGAGTGACAGGTCTGGCTGGCTGACAGGCAAGGGACTCGGAGGCTAACCATGAGAAAAGAGAGAGAGAGAGAACTCGACTCGAAATGTTTATTGAGAGTAAATGGATAAGCACAAAGCTTCTTCACACCATGCTCTCACAAAAAAAGGAAAAAAAATCGGAAAAAAGGAAATGAAAGGAAAACACCACACACACACACACACACACACACACACACACACACACACACACACACACACACACACACACACACACACACACACACACACACACACACACGCTCGCAATTTGCTGTTTGTATTCTCCCCCTTCCTCCTTGATACCCCCTCCCCATCCTTCCCATCCCCCTCCACTTAACTGCTTTTGTTTATTTTGTCTTTTGGTTTTTTGTTGTCTTTGTTTGTTTGCTTGTTTTTGTTTATTTGTTTGTATATTTGTTAGTGTTTATGTTTCCTCTCAGTGGAGATGGGTATTATCATATGGTATTGTTGCGTTTGTTGTTTTTTTCTTTTCTTCCTTTGAATATAATTATAACGGATGAACTGAAGTATGCAGATACTGTAATCTGACATAAATTGCTTATTGACTTTTCATTGATTCTTTTCTTTAAGTCTTAAATAATGGTATTAGTAACATTGTAACTATGTGTGAGTGTGTGTGTGTGTGTGTGTGTGTGTGTGTGTGTGTGTGTGTGTGTGTGTGTGTGTGTGTGTGTGTGTGTGTGTGTGTGAGTGTGTGTGTGTGTGTGTATGTGTGAGAGAGGTAGAGAGAGAGAGAGAGACAGAGACAGAGAGACAGAGAGAGTGACTTTTGAGTGTTTTTTGTGTGTTTTTTTTGTGTGTTTATTTTTTCAGTTTTCATTGTTAGTGTTGTTGCTTATATTTTCTATAGGCACATTGTATTTTTGAGGCTGTTGAAATCATGTTGGTTAATCAATGTTGGTGAAATGCTTTTCTCTGCTTTTTAAATTTTTTATTTTTTTATTTTTATTTTCTTGATGTTTTGTTTTTGTTTTCTTTCCTTAGATAGATGGCTTGATGAAAAAAAAAGCAAATCGATGCTTACTCAATGTACCATCTGAAAATAAAATTTTGACTTGACTTGGCACACACACACACACACACACACACACACACACACACACACACACACACATACACACACGCAGGCACACACACACACACACACACACACACCACACCCCACACACACACACACACACACACACACACCACACACACACACACACACACACACACACACACACACACACACACACACACACACACACACACACACACACACACACACACACACACACCACACGTGCTCATGCACATGCAGAAAAACTCAAATAAGCAGCATATGCAAACAATAATGATCAACACTTTCAAATACATAATGATCAACACTTTCAAGTACATTTAAATGAATAGACAAAATGAGCATAATAATTAAAACTACTAATAACAATTAGATGAAAATTAGAGAAACAAAATAATAGGTGGGGTCAGAGGGGGAGAGACAGGCAGACAGACAGACAGACAGAAACACAGACACAGAGAGAGACAGAGACAGACAGAGAGAGAGAGGGGGGGAGAGAGAGAGAGAGAGGTAGGGAGGAAGGGGGGAGGGAGAGAGAGAGAGAGAGAGAGAAGGGAGAGGGAGAGAGAGGGGGTGGAGAGAGAGAGAGAGAGAGAGAGAGAGAGAGAGAGAGAGAGAGAGAGAGAGAGAGAGAGAGAGAGAGAGAGAGATCGAGAGAGAGCGAGAGATCGAGAGAGAGAGAGAACTCCAACTCCAAGATTTATTCATGAAAAAGGCCATTGACCCATACATGAAGGGGGTTGCCGAATTGCTGAGTATAACAATACATACAGCAACAAAATATCGCAGTGGAGGCCATTCCATGCCATGGAAACCACGGCATTGATTAGGGGTGTACATTCAAACACGAGTTGGGATAGGTTACGGCATTCCCAGTCTTTGGTTAGTGGAGTCTTTGTCACCTAGGCTGTAGCCCAGGTAGAATTTAAGTAGGTCACTAAGTGTCGCTAAGTCCCTTGAAGCACAGGATAGGGTTTCCCTGTGTAGCCTGTTCTGGATTCGTTTCCCATTCTGCAAACTAGCTAGTTTGACACGTCCCTCTTTTAACATGTTTTTCTCTTGCTGTTTCACAAACCAGTACACACATACTGGCTCAGTGTCTGGTTGGTATGCACACTGGATCACAATGTCATCAGACTCACATGTCACAATATCTTCACCAACTGAATGCTGTAGGACTGATTTTCTAAAGTGTGTATTTCTTTGGCTGTCTCTCAGTCTTTTCTGTACTGATCTATCAGTTAGAGTAGCCACATACTGTTTGACATTTCCTGTGTGGAATGCACCAACAATATTATCATAGTCACCTCAGGCTGCAAAACACACATATCAGCACAGTCACTACAATCAGGCATGCAGGGGGGTTCTAAATCAACAGATGAAGGCAACTATACTGATGTTTTTGTGTTGGTGTCTTGTGTGTGTACTGTTGGTAGGTCTACTCTATGCATATCTGCACATGCTGCATTCTGCTGTTCTACACTACTGTCAGGTGGACTCGAGGCATTGAAGACACAGTCACTTTCACACACAGCACTTGCCTGCTTCTCTTTATGCTTTGTGGAGAGCTTCAGATCCCTGCGAGTTTGACAGAATGATTTTTTCCTGTAGTATTGTGCTTGTGTGCTGCGATTCACTGTTGGATCCGCCATGTTGGTTGACACTGCTGTGTCCACTGGTTTCAGTCGCAAGACAAAAACCACGCTGTCCCTTTCTCCTGCCACTTTCCAGCTGGAGACTGCATTGTCAGTCAGCAGGGCGCCTAAGGTCCTCTCCACAGCCACTGGAAGTCCAGTAACTGGCATTTTGAATGAATTACAAGTTTTACTGTAGCTCACAGAAAATGTACGCCCTGTCCGCTTCGCGTCTCGTGACCAACCAAGAGAGAGAGACAGACAGACAGACAGACAGAGAGAACTCGAACTCAAACTCGAAAGGTTTATTCATAAAAAAAAGGCCATTGGCCCATACATGAAGGGGGTTGCCGAATAATGATAACGATAATTGCTTTAAGCTGACACACGACACTACTCCAAGCCATGGAAACCACAGCATTGATTAGTACTGTACATGGAGACACAAACTCTTTACTGTCCAGATATGTTACGGCATTCCGAGCCTTTCTTTCGTCCAGTCTTTGTCACACACCCTTAGGTCTAGGCTAGCCAAGAAAGCGTTGTAATAGTTCTCTAAGTGTCGCTAAGTCCCTTGAAGCACACGATAGGGTCTCCGTGTGTAGTGTGTTCTGGATTCGTGTGTAGTGTGTTCTGGATTCGCTTCCCATTCCGCAAACTGGCAAGTTTGACACGTTCCTCTTTTAACATGTTTTTCTC
>CM060350.1:22337134-22357134 GCA_030674155.1 Stramonita haemastoma | reverse complement strand
CGAGGGAGAGGAGATGGGCGCCGCCCTCAATATGCTGGCCCACTAGAGAAGCTGAGGTCTCTGACACTCCCCCAACAACTGCATAGGTTATGTGAACACCTTATCTTTACAAATCAATGTTTTATATTCACTAGGCCTTCTTTTACACCTGTGTTAGGCTTGTGACCTGGCCTTGAAAGTAATCGCTGACGTTAACGTACTGTCGTGAACTTTTTTCTTTTAAAATTTTGATCAATACACTGAAAGTAGAAGCAGCAGCTGTTTCATATGCGTAGATGGTCTAGAGGCAACGCACCTGTCTAGAAAGCGAAAAGTCCAGGTCGGAGTGTGCGGTGGTTTGAATCCCGTTTGAGCCCCGAAACGTTTTCCCCTATCCATTAGACCATAAGGGGTGGTCTGGGCGCTAGTCCTTCCTATGAGACGATAAACCGAGGTCCCGTGTGTTACACATCAGTATTTAGCGCAGGTAAAAGAACCCACGGCAACAAGAGCGTTGTCTCAGGCAAAATTCTGTAGAAAAAGCCACTCTGATAGGAAAACAAAATGTACAGTTGCATGCAGGAAAAAGAAAAAAAATAATGGGTAGGCGCTGCACTTGTGGCAACGGGCTCTCCTCTGGGAGAGCAGCCCGAATTTCACGCAGAGAAATCTGCTGTGACATATAGGGGTCATAAATAAATAAGTAAGTAAATAATAAATGAATAAATAAATATAGCGTGTTGGTAAAACCACGCAGATGAGCACTGACCGAAAAAAGAAACAACAACAACAACATAACAACAACACATCAACACAACAACAACAACAACAACAACAACAACACAACAACAACACAACACAACAACAACACAACAATAACAACACAACAACAACACAACAACAGAACAACAACATCAATAAAGCAGCCATGGAAAGTGTATGGGAAACAAGCTGCTATGAGATTCAGACAAAATCAGACCAACTGAGCTCATTGCAGTTGAGGTGAACCTGAATGATTGATGAACCCGGGGTCGGGATTTATTTTACTTATCTATGTATCCCACTTTATGTCACAGCAGATTTCTCTGCGTGAAATTCGGGCTGCACTCCCCGGGAGAGCACGTCGCCACAAGTGCAGCGCCTACCCATTATTTTTTTCCCCCTCAGGGATGGTGTCTAAACACGACATCTGTGTGCATGCTGGTTTTTTTTGGTTTTTTTTTATAATTTTACCATCCGCTCCTACCGGCACACGATGGCCTGTTCTTCCGAAAGGCGGAACGCGATTTTAACGTGTGCGCAAGATGTTCTGCGTGCGTTCGCACACGGGACTTCGGTTTATAGTCTCATCCGAATGACTGACTTTGATATTCAGTTCGATAGCTAGGGATAGCCTAGTGGTCAGAACATTGCGCTCGCAATTTGACGACCCGGGTTCGATTCCCGTTCGAGGGGATTTTTCTCCTAGAGTTAACATCAGTGCTGACTCCACTCTCCCCCAAAAGTCCTTCGGATGAGACTATAAACCGAGGCCCCGTGTGCGAACGAACGCAGAACATCTTGCCCACACGTTGAATCCTGTTCCGCTTTTCGTAAGAGTAGGCCATCGTGTGCCGGTGGGAACAGATGACTAGATTTACAAAAACTGCATACACACGGGGACTGGATGTAAAAAAGCACATGAGTGCTTATTCCATTATCCTCGATATAAAAGAATAAACAAAATAAATAAAGAGATAAATAAAAATTTTAACAATGTGACAGGCAACATTGCTATCTGAACACTCGAGAAAGAAGAAGAAAAATGAATGAAATAAAAATCAAGAAGGTAGGTGGCAGGATGGTTAAGACGTTCACCTACCTGTCGAACAAGTCAACTGTGAGGTTCTAGGTTCGATCCCCAGCCTCGCCCTGTCTTCCCAGTTTGACGAGAATATTGAACTGAATATCAAACTCCTTCGGATGAGATTAAAAACCAAGACTCCATGAACGAATATACGGAGAGTATCTTGCAGCATACGTTAAAACTCTATTCCGCCTTTGAGAAAAGTAGGCCATTTCGTGCCAGTAGTGACATCTTGCGCAAACGTTAAATCCTGTTCCGCTTTTCGTAAGAGCAGTCCATTGTGTGCCGGTGAGAATAGATGACAAGATTTACAAAACTGCATACACACGGGGACTGGATGTAAAAAAGCACATGAGTGCTTATTCCATTATCCTCGATATAAAAGAATAATATAAAAATGAATATAAAAGAATATTATTTTTTCTCTGCTTGTCACAGAAACCATGGCTGCTGCTCCTGATGCTTCTCTCCCTTGTCCTGCTCATGACCTTCGGCCCCTTCCGGCTGGGGTCATCCCCCAGAAAGGTCAAGGTCATCGGCTACGCCTGCCTGGAGTCGTGCGGTGGCTGGGCGGACAGGCAGAAAGGCATCGTCAGCGCTTTTGTGCTGGCCGCCATGTTGGGGTCAGAGTTCAAGATCCACATGCCCTCGCCCTGTGAACTCTCCTACTTCCTGTTTCCGGGTCAAGATCAGGTGGACTGGAGGCTGAATCCCCGCCTGCTGGACACGGCGGAGGTCACTTGGGTCAAAGAGCTGAACAGCGCGTCTGTGGAGTTTGCTGTGGTGGGTGGAGAGGGTGAGGGGGGGGGTATGGATGTGCTGGTTTGTTATTTCTTCCATTTATTATTATTCTTTTATATCAAGGATGATATCCTATGTCATATCCATATTCCTGTATGCCTGTGACTCATGGATCCTGACTGCTGATTTGGAGAGAAGAGCACAGGCGGTAGAGACGAGATGCTTCTGGAGACTCCTTGGCATCTCCTACAGAGACCACATAAGCATCAAAGAAGTACATAACAGAATCCAGCAAACCATTGGTCCCTACGAAAATCTTCGTAATTGTAAAGAAGCGTAAACTTAAATGGTACGGGCATGTAACAAGATCAAATGGACTTGCAAAAACAATACTGCAAGGCACTGTCCATGGATGGAAGAAAAAGAGGCAGACCAAGGAAGAGATGGGAGGACAACATCAGCGAATAGACAGACCTAGAACTCAACAAAACCCTGAGAAAGGCAGAACAGAGAGAGGAATGGAGGGAACTGGTTGTCAAGTCTTCAAGGGTGCCCCCACAGTCGCCAGACTAAGGGATGGATGGATAGATAGATAGATAGATAGATAGATAGATAGATAGATAGATAGATAGATAGATAGATAGATAGATAGATAGATAGATAGATAAATAGATAGATAGATAGATAGATAGATAGATTAAGGATAATGGAATGAGCACTCGTGTGCTATTTTTACATCCAGCCCCCGTGTGTATGCAGTTTTGTTAATCTTGTCATCTATTCCCACCGGCATACGATGGCCTACTCTTACGAAAAGCGGAACAGGATTTAACGTGTGGGCAAGATGTTCTGTCAACATCAAACACATACAAGCATACATGCACACCAAAACAGTGTCACAAGTGTTTTTCAACCCTGTTCTCTTTTTTTTAAGAGACGAAGAAAAAGAAAGAATAACGAAGAAAAATTGCATAAGAAAGAAAGAAAGAAAGAAAGAAAGAAAGAAAGAAAGAAAGAAAGAAAGAAAGAAAGACAGAAGGAAGGAAGGAAGGAAGGAAGGAAGGAAGGAAGGAAGGAAGGAAGGAAGAAAGGAAGGAAGAAAGGAAGAAAGAAAGAAAGAAAAGAAAGAAAGAAAGAAAGAAAGAAAGAAAAGAAAAAAAAGAAAGAAAGAAAGGAGGTAGAGCGGAGAGAGAGAGAGAGAGAGAGAGAGAGAGAGAGAGAGAGAGAGAGAGAGAGGAGAGAGAGAGAGAGAGAGAGAGAGAGAGATTATATTAATTCTTTTATATCGAGGATATATCGAGGATCGAGGATACTCTTCCTCGAAAACATCATGACAGAGACACTGCAAAACCACCACACTTCCATCTCCATTGGTGGAAGACCCCTTTGCAACCTCAGATTTGCAGATGACATTGACCTCATGGGCAGCAGCAAACAAGAACTGCAAATCCTCACAGACAGTCTAACAGACCGAGCGAGCGCATACGGCATGGAGGTCAGTACAGAGAAATCGAAGATCATGGTCAACAGCGCGAGTAATGACAGCACGGAAATAAAGATGAATGGAGAAATATTGGAAGAGGTGAGCCAATTCAAATACTTAGGCTCCATCCTAACAAAAGATGGCACATCAAACAATGAGGTGAAAGCTCGTATTGCAACAGCAACATCTGCTCTAGTCAGACTCCAGAGGATCATCAGAAGCAACAACATCAGCTTCTGCACCAAATACCACCTCTACAAATCCCTCGTAATATCTATCCTCCTATATGGCTGTGAATCATGGACTCTGACAGCAGAGTTAGAGAGAAGAATCCAAGCATTCGAGAACAAGTGCCACAGAAGACTCCTCAAAATATTATACAAAGAACACAAGACCAATAACTATGTGAAAGAGGAAATCAAAAAGCGTGTGGGCCCCCAAGAGCCTTTGCTCTCCACCATAAAGAGGAGAAAGCTGATGTGGTTTGGTCACACCACAAGACACAACACCCTAGCAAAAACCATCTTGCAAGGAACAGTCGAGGGCAAAAGAAGAAGAGGCCGCCAAAAGAAATCATGGGTTGACAACATCAAAGACTGGACTGCCCAACCCTGCAACGCCTCCTACTAGCCACACAGGATCGTGAAGCATGGAAAAAGATCTCCGTTGCGTCTTCTCTCATGTCCCCCCTACGTCCTTTGGGACATGGGACTGAGTGAGTGAGTGATCGAGGATAATGGAATAAGCACTCATGTACTTTTTTTACATCCAGTCCCCGTGTGTGTGCAATTTTGTAAATAATGTCATATGTTCCCATAGAGATAGAGATAGACAGACAGACAGACAGATAGATAGATAGATAGATAGATAGATAGATAGATAGATAGATAGATAGATAGATAGATAGATAGATAGATAGATAGATAGATAGATAGATAGATAGATAGATAGATAGATAGATAGATAGATAGATAGACGGATGGATGGATGGATGGATGGATGGATGGATGGATGGATGGATGGATGGATGGATGGATGGATGGATGGATGGATGTGGATGGATGGATGGATGGAGAGAGAGACAGAGAGAGAGAGAGAGACAGAGAGAGAGAGAGAGAGACAGAGAGAGAGGGAGACTGTCATCCGTAGTTAAGGTAGCTGCATTCCAACTTCGTGGTTGAAGTCTAAACACAACACCGGTGTGTATGCAGCTTTTGTTAGTTTTGTCACACCCTCCTACCAGTATACCATGGCTTACTGCTGTGAAAAGTGGAACAGGTTTTAACGTGTGTGCAAAAGATGTTTGTTTGTTGTTGTTTTTATTTTATACAAAATAGATAAAAAAAATAAAATTTAAAAAGTGGAACAGGTTTTAACGTGTGTGTGCAAAAGATGTAACCCGTGCGTTCACACGCGTGACCTAGGTTTACAGTCTTATCGGATGGACTTTCAAGGGGATCTGAGTGGGCCCTGATGTTACCCAAACTCCATGGGGGAAAATCCCCTGGAGAAGATAGGGCGATGATAGGCTAGTGCATAATTGTGTTCTATGGCCACAGGTCACAGTGTCCTTCCACTCCCACTTTTATCATCTGGGATAGCCGTTATCAACTTTATTTCAAGTTCCTTCTCTTCCTCTTTCCTCCTCCCCTTCCCCCCCCCCCCTCCAACAATCGAACACAATGTGACACTTGTTGTGTTGTTATCATCAAGATTGATGGAGTCTTTTCTTATCATTACCGTTAACTTTGTTGTTACCCATATTACCTTCATTATCTATGGCCATTTTCCAACAGTTGTATCATGATCGTTGTTATTTTTGTTGATACAATGGATACAGGATAGCTCAGTGGTCAGAGCACTTGATTTCCCCAAGCTAAGGTTAAGCAGCATGAAGCGCGGTTACCAAGTGGATGGGTGATTGTTTGTGCGATTTGGCTTCAGTACAGGCAGACCAAGGAAGAGATGGGAGGACAACATCAGCGAATGGACAGGCCTAGAACTCCACAAAATTTTGAGAAAGGCAGAACAGAGAGAGGAATGGAGGAAACTGGCTGTCAAATCTTCAGGGGTGCCCCCATGGTCACCAGACTAAGGGATAGATAGATAGATAGATAGATAGATAGATAGATAGACAGACAGACAGACAGACAGACAGACAGACAGACAGACAGACAGACAGACAGACAGACAGACAGACAGACAGACAGACAGATAGATTTGATTGATTTATTCTTTTATATCGAGGATAATGGAATAAGCACTCATGTGCTTTTTTACATCCAGTTCCCGTGTGTATGCAGTTTTGTAAATGTCATCTGTTCCCACCGGCACACGATGGCCTACTCTTACGAAAAGCAGAACAGGATTTAACGTGTGCGCAAGATGTTCTGCGTGCGTTCGCACACGGGGCCTCGGTTTAAAGTCTCATCCGAAGGACTTTTGGGGAAAGTGGAGTCAGTAACTTATTTGCTTACCCACCCTCCTAAAATTAGTGACCCAAGCGTTCAAACCAAGTACAATTTTCAGTCAATACAAAACTACTGGCAACAGGCAATCACCTTCACCCTCACCTTTCCCAACCACCACTCCCCCTCCCTCCCCATCCCTCCCTCCCCCCTCCCCCACACCACCCCAAACCCTCCCCTCACTCCCCTACCCTCCCTCTTCCTCCACCTACCCTCCCTCCCCCTACCCTCCCTCCACCCACCCCTCCCCACCCCCCCCTCCCTCACTCCCCCCCTCTCCACCCCCTTCCCCCTCACCACCCCCTTCCCCCTCCTGCCCTCCCTCCACCTCCCCCACCCCCCTTTCCACTCTCCCCACCCTGTTCTTCCCCTTTTGCTCCAATCTCCTCCCCTCCTCCCTATCCTTATCCTCCCTCCCCCTCCTTATCCTCCGTCCCCTATGCTTCTCCCTGGCACAAACATGGGAAGATAGACAACACATTACTCCAAAGCTCGGAGGATTAGAATTTAGGGGCAGATCCCCCTACAGATCTGCGATTCCTAACTCACAGCTTAACATCTTGTCCACGTTTTTACAACTTTTCATTAAACCAACAAGTTCAAATTCAAAAGGTGTCTTTTACTATATCTTCACAAATTGAAAAACATCTATGTCTACAATTATTTGCTTTCACCTTGTACTTCTTTCACACAGGTCAACAGTAAGTTTACAATTTCATATCAAAACTACTGCTTCATTTCCATCCCATGAAAGATTTCATCTGGACTACAAAGCAACTGCAAACAATTAAAAGGGATGCAACTCTTTAAAAGGATATGTAGCCTGTGAAGGGGAAGTAATATTGATATCAAGTAGCACACACACACACTTTCTGAATGATTTGGAATCATATTTAGCAGAAATTGCTTAAAACTGCATATTCAACTTTCATCTCATGACAAAATGTTAACCAGTTATGTTAAACTTTTACTTTATGTGGATGATATCATTTTATTCTCCACTACAAAGAAGGGTTGCAAGATGCTTTAGACACTTTGGATACTTACTGTTTTCATTAGAAACTTGTTGTGAAACTAGTGAAAACCAAAATCATGATATTCGGCAACAATAGATCTATAATAATTATGTAAAATAGCAGAAAAGCCTGGAATTTCTTAACAGTTTTAAATATTTAGGAATCAACTTCAGTAGCAGTGGTGGTTTTGAAAAATGCAAGAAAAATGCTTATGATAAAGCTACTTAAGTCATGTTGAATTGATAAGAACTGCATGGCAAAAAGAACTATGTATACATAAAATCGTTGTATGTGTTTTATTTTATTGATGTGAAACTATAGGCATATGAAAATGTAATGCATGAAAAATGCTTATGATAAAGCTGCTAAAGTCATGTTTAGCTTGATAAGTACTGCACAGCAAATAGAACTACAGACACATGTGGCACTTGATTTATTGGATAACATTGTACCTGTTTTGTTGTATGGATGTGAAATTTGGGGATATAAAATATAGCAATAATTTTGTAAGTTTCAGTTACAGGTTTTAAAATAGTTTTCCTTTAACCCTCTTACATTCGGATTCTCTGAACACAAACTGCCCCTAGATTTCACATTCTATCACGAAGTCAGGTCAGGCACACATGCTCGCTCACCTTTTCCTCCTTCTAAGTACATACCAGCAGCTATAGTTACTTCCAGACTCTCAGCAAGGCTTCTACTTCCAGCCTGATAGAGCTTTGACATGTGGTAGCAATTAGTGATGATTACAGCGTGATGGAAATCTACTGTGTGTAAATCCCAGCAAATCCGGATTCAGAGGGGGCAATTATTCAATCCCCGCAAATCTGGGTTTAGACTGAGAGGGTTAGTATATGGAGAAACTGGCAGATATCCCTTGTCGAGTTTGGTCTCTGTTGGAATGGTGCTTTCTGGATGCAGCTGCTCCACTTCCAGTATGAAAAGCTGCCATCAAGTGTTTACCAGATGATGATAGATTTACTTGACAAATACTTGATTCGATCAGCATGGCTAAATATGATTTTTAAAAATCTCTTCGTACAAAGCGGATTTGACTTTGTGGGAAAGACAGTTATGTTCAAGTATTAATTTTCTTCAAGTATTTAAAAGCTCACATATCAAAGTTAAAATTTCACATATCAAAGCCTTCTTAAATAGAAAATTTTGTTAATGAATGGAGAAGTGAGCCGTGGGATATTAGAAGACGCCTTTATTATAGAAATTTGAAGGTCGATTTGGGTAAGGGAAAATATATAACTTCTCTACCAGATAAATATATGTTTATGCTTTTATATAAAAAAAAAGTTTTTGTAGTTGTCACAAGCTTCCAAGTGAGGATGGACATTTCCATAACATACCACAGGAATAAAGAATGTGTTCAAAATACAACATATCTGTTTTAGGGGATGAATTTTATTTTATGATGGATTGTCACCACTTTATAAATTTACAACAAGATTTTAATCCTCAGCATTTTCTTCAACCCTTGTCCAGTTATAAATTTTGAAGGCTGATGAAATGTAAATCTCGAAAAGTTCTATCTCTCAAAATTCTTAAGATGTGCAGGGATTTTTTGAAAATTCATTTGTTGTCATTCACATGTGTACATTGTGTATTTTAAAGAAATTGATATAGTATAAAAATGTTTTGAGGTTTTAATGCTATTTGTTTGTCATTTTGTGATGAACTCGTTTTGTGGTGGCACCATTGGATGATGCAATTTCTGTCTTTTTTGCCTAGTGGTTATAAACATGCACTTTGTTTTGTTTGAAATAAGAGACATATGATTGAGTTCTGTCTATTCAATAAGTTTATCAATATCTGCCTGCTTTTCACTCACAAGCTGGTTTGAACCACTGCTCTTACATTGAGTTGATGTATCATTAGCAAATATTTGACATAAACAATGAATATGCAGAGGTAGGTTGTTATTATTAGAGGTAGAGAAAAGAAGTGGTCCTAGTATTGATCTTTGTGGTAATCCATATTTCATGGGTAATAAGGTGGATCTCCTAGGCCCAATATTAACAAGCTGTTGATGATTACTGAGAAATGGGTGTAAAATCTTAATGCTTGGCTGGAAATTTTATGGCATTTTAACTTTTGAATGAAAAGAGAAAGTTAAGTTATACTGCAGATGAACGTTGCTCAACTGTATTTAGAGTTTTTGACACATTCTATGTGCCTGATAAAACATTTTTAAGGCAATATTACCTCCCCTTCTAAGGCTATTATAAAGAGTGAGATTCCTTTTTATTGTTTGAAGTCGCTGAGAATTCCAGATAAAAGTCTGTATGTAATGGAAATGAAGCATCAGTTCTTACGTAAAATTGTAGACTGTGATGGTTATGCTATCTGAAACGAGTTGTGGTGGACCAAAATGTTTTAAAGTAAGCTTTTATTTTCAAATTGTGAAGAGATATAGAAAAGGACACCTTTAAATTGTGGAATTGTCAGTCTGATATATAGGTTTTAAAAATTTGATGACAGCAACCTAAGCTTTGAGTTAGAAATTGCAGATCTGCAGATCTACCCCTAACTCAAAATGCTCAGAGCTTTGGCGTGATGTGTTGTCTATCTTCCCATGTTTGTGCTAGAGAGAAGCATATGGAAGGTGCTGGAGGGAAGAAAGGGAGCAGAAAGACATGGGGGTGGGGGGAGGCAGGGGTGCGGGAGGGTGGGTTAGAGGGGTGGGGGGAGGGGGAGGGTGGGTTAGAGGGGTGGGGGGAGGGGGAGGGTGGGTTAGAGGGGTGGGGGGAGGGGGAGGGAGGGGGGTGGGTAGATGGGTGCGGGGGGAGGGGTGGGGGGGAGGGGGGGGGTGCGGGAGGGAGGGGTGTGGTGGGATAGGAGGAGGGAGGGTGATTTTTTTTTTTAATACAAGAACAGAAAGCAGCTTGGTCACCATCACGAGAGTCTAAATAGTGAATTGTCTGCTTGAAGGTTTCAAGTCACACACTTTGTTCAGGTCTACCACAGAACAAACATTTGTTGATTTTCAGTGCTTGACTGCAAATTGCTGCTTTTCCGAGGAAAGATTTGTCCTTAGGTCTCCTTAATTCTAGCATCAATAACTGTTTTATTGGCGTACATGGCACAGCATTCCTTTTGTACATGTCCTTTACCGTTTTTTTTACAACTGATACATTATGTTTGTTGTTGTGTTTTTGTTGTTTCAGAACCTGATCTCCCGGGAGGATTTCTCCGACATGTTCACAACGGACTATGTCTTCCTCACTGTCAACATGGAGCTAGTCCACATTCTGCGAAAACACAGGTCACCTGTACATGCGCACAGCGCACGCACGCGCGCGCGCGCGGGCACACACACACACGCGCACACACACGCACGCATGCACACACACGCACGCGAGCGCGCACGCACACACGCACAGACACGCACGCACACACACACGCACACACGCGCACACACACACACACATACACATACACATACACACACATAGATAGATAGATAGATAGATAGATAGATAGATAGATAGATAGATAGATAGATAGATAGATAGATAGATAGATAGATAGATAGATAGATAGATAGATAGATAGATAGATACACTCGCAAAGGTGAGGAGAAAGACAGAAACAAGGGGGGTTGTTGATAGAGAAGGGGAAAACTACTAGCACAGAATTTCCATATTGTTGAGATTATATTATAATCCTGGCGGAAATACTCCCAGTTAGGGACTGTTGTAGACAGAAGCCAGAAAGCCAGAAGGTCTCCCACTTCAGCACCTCGGGCCACCCCAAAAATAGAACAGTTCTGTTGAAGCAACAAGAGAGAACGGGCCATGCAAGCAGTGCAGTGCTGCACGAGCGAAAGCTTGATGATAGAGAAGACTTCTCCATTCGTTTTGTCAATGTATCAATCCAAACAGTCAACCAATCATTAATCAATCAAGCTGAAGACCGATCACTACCAGTGTTACAACTGACCAATCACTATCAATGTTACAACTGACCAATCACTGTCAATGTTACAACTGACCAATCATTATCAATGTTCCAAATGACCGATCACTACCAGTGTTACAACTGACCAATCACTGTCAGTGTCCCAAATGACCAATCACTGTCAGTGTCCCAAATGACCAATCACTCTCACTGTCCCAAATGACCAATCACTCTCAATGTCCCAAATGACCAATCACTCTCAATGTCCCAAATGACCAATCACTCTCAATGTCCCAACTGACCAATCACTCTCAGTGTCCCAAATGACCAATCACTATCAGTGTCCCAACTGACCAATCACTCTCAGTGTCCCAAATGACCAATCACAATCAGTGTTCCAAATGACCAATCACTCTCAATATCCCAAATGACCAATCACTATCAGTGTTCCAAACGACCAATCACTCTCAATGTCTCAACTGACCAGTCACTCTCAGGGTTATTTCTCTGTTCACCAACAGACTGGCTCGGAGACTGCCCTGGCTGCAGGAGCAGACAATCCCGGAGATTTACCGCACAGTGCTGACGCAGTTATTCAGCCTGATGCTGGGCCCTCAGCTGATGTGGCAGAGCTTCTGGCAGTCTGTGCCTCCACACGTCAAGCTGATCTGTGTGCAGGTGAGGCCACTGACACACACACTGACCAACAGACAGACACACTGAGCAACACACTGACACACTGACCAACAGACAGACACACACTGACTGATACACTGACCAACAGACACACTGACCAACAGACACACTGACCAACAGACACACTGACCAACAGACACACTGACTGACACTCTGACCAACAGACAGACACACTGAGTTAACAAAAGGCACTGAAGGCTTAAGGTGTCGCTGCTCTGTGGATCAAGCTGATCTTTGCCCAGCGCTAGTCTGAGGACACTAATGAAGAAGTGAAAACTAGAATAAAGAATGCCATTGGTCCATACGAAGAGCTCCTAACTACAGTAAAAAAAACGCAAGCTAAAGTGGTACATACGCGTCACACGATCATCTGGACTGGCCAAGACAGTCTTGCAGGGAACAGTAAGGGGAGGAAGACGAAGAGGCAGACAGAGAAAACCATGGGAAGACAACATCAGAGAGTGGACAGGCCTTGGGTGGAACGATCTGCTACGGAGACCGTGGAGAGTGGAGGAAGCTGGTTGCAAAATCTTCAGTTGTGCCCCCACGGTCTACGGGACTGAGGGATAAGTGAAGGTGAAGTCTGAGGACAGTGAGAATGTGTCACTGTAGGTGAACCTCCTGACCATTGTGCTCAGGGAAAGGTGTGACCCACCCAGCAACTGAAATTTGCCTTCCACATGTTAGGACCATGGACTTAGTCCCTATAGTGTACCATCTACATTGTTGTTGTTTTATGTCGTTCAAGAGGATTTTTCCTCTGGATTTAACATCAGTGTCAACTCCACTCCCCCTCAAAAGTCCTTTGGATGAGACTATAAACCAAGGCCCCATGTGCGAACGTGCAGAACATCTTGCGCACACTTTAAAACTCATTCCACTTTTTGGAAGAGTTGGCCATCGTATGCCAGTGGGAACAGATGGCAAGATTGACGAAACTGCATACACACGGGGACTAGATGTAAACAAAAAAAGCACAGGGTTGCTTATCCCATTGTCCTCGAAATAAAAGGGTGGGGTTTTTTTCTTTTTTTAGCTTCCGCATGCAGTGATGTGGATCTGTCTGTTTGCACTGTTGCTGGTCTGTGAAGGGAGAGGCTGATCCTACCCACAGTCTTCCTCTTTCTGAACATTTACAGTCTTCCTCTTTCTGAACATTTACAGTCTTCCTCTTTCTGAACATTTACAGTCTTCCTCTTTCTGAACATTTACAGTCTTCCTCTTTCTGAACATTTACAGTCTTCCTCTTTCTGAACATTTACAGTCTTCCTCTTTCTGAACATTTACAGTCTTCCTCTCTCTGAACATTTGTGACGCTCCACCACGAAATGAGTCGCTTAGCACATTACCCAATTTCGCGCTAGGAGCCTTTAAAGGCAGGTGGGGGTCAAGTTGTCAATTTTGTGATTTTGATTGATTATTAAACTAGATCTGTTTATCTATCTTATAATGAAATATGAAGGTTTCATTTTTATTCCTTTTGCTTTTAAATGTGTTTTAAAAATACCCAAGCCCTCATTCTGACAACCTGTTACTAAAATAAACTTGCCCGTTTATCATTTTGTCACATCCTGCAGTCTTATCATTTCAATTTGTAATAATGTTGCACAGAATTGTCCGATTTTCAATCTGTTTTTTGTATTTGATAGCCACTTTATTGCACATTAACAACATGTAAATAACTAAAAATTGACCTCATGTGCACTCCGTCTCATTATGTGGTGGAGCGCCACATTTACAGTCTTCCTCTCTCTGAACATTTACAGTCTTCCTCTCTCTGAACATTTACAGTCTTCCTCTTTCTGAACATTCTGCATTGTGAAATGAATCAACCCCCAGATGATCATAAACCATCACCTTGGTTGTCTACGCCTGCCTGTCTACCTGCCATCTCTCGTCATTTTGCACAGTGTTGTGTTCATTGCTGGTTCAGTTATTATTGATTCTCGTCGTTTGGCATCACGTTGTCGTCAGATGAGAAGGCAGTGTTAGGGAACAGGATATGGCTGTGATGGCATAACCCTGGGATGTATTGATTCAGAGCAGTATGATTATTGGTGACGCTCCACCACGAAATGAGTCGCTTAGCACCTGACCTACTTTCCCTGCTAGAAACCATTTTAGGCAGGTGGGGGTCAGGTTGTCGATTTTGGGAATTTGATTGATTATAAAACTATAGGCATTGTTCTACCTTGTAATTCAATATCAAGTCATAATTTTGTATCCTTTTTGCTTTTAAATGTGTTTTTAAAAGTACCCAAGCCCTCATTCTTACAACCTATCATGAAGCTAAACTTGTCAATTTCTCATTTTGTCAATTCCTGCAGTCTATCATTTCAACTTGTAATACCTTTTTATAGAATTCTCCGATTTTCAATCTGTTTTTCGTATTGTTTAGCCATTTTATTGCAGATTAATAACATGTAATAACTAACATTGACCTGTGATGCAATGCGACTCATTATGTGGTTTCAAACGCGGATTTGAGCCTATATATGTGAATGCCTGTGTGTATGTATTTATGACAGCATGAACATATTTGATCAATAGTGATGTCCAAAAGGAAAAAAACAGTGAATTATCTCTCTGTCTCTCTCTGTCTCTCTCTGTCTCTGTCTCTCTGTCTCTCTGTATCTCTGTCTCTCTCTCTCTCTCTCTCTGTCTCTCTCTGTGTCTCTCTGTCTCTCTGTCTCTCTCTCTCTCTCTCTGTCTCTCTGTCTCTCTGTCTCTCTGTGTCTCTCTGTCTCTCTGTCTCTCTGTCTCTCTGTCTCTCTCTGTCTCTCTCTCTGTGTCTCTCTCTCTGTCCTCTCTCTCTCTCTCTCTCTCTCTCTCTCTCTCTCTCTCTCTCTCTCTCTCTCTCTCTCTCTCTCTCTCTCTTCCTTTTTTTCATCAGGCCCTTGCCATGATTAGGGGGCTGCTATTCCCTAATCAGGGCAAGGGCTGGATGAAAAAAAACGTATGTGCATGCTTACTCTATTACCCTTGGAAAATACAGATCATTCCTTCCTTCCTTCCTTCCTTCCTTCTTTCATTCATTCCTCCATTCATTCATTCCTTCATTCATTCCTTCCATCCTCCCTTCATTCATTCATTCCTTCCTTCCTTCATTCATGCATTCCTTCATTCCTTCATTCCTTCATTCCTTCCTTCCTCCTCCCTTCATTCATTCATTCCTTCCTTCCTTCATTCATTCATTCCTTCCTTCCTTCATTCATTCATTCCTTCATTCCTTCATTCCTTCATTCCTTCCTTCCTTCCTCCTCTTCATTATTCATTCATTCATTCATTCATTCATTCATTCATTCATTCTCTCTCTGTGAGCAGATTCGGACAGGTGGAACAGGTGACACAGAATCCTTCAACAAGGTGGAGCATCTGAAAGGTCTGGCCACCTTCCTGGCTCCCTACAACTCCTCCTCCCCCTCCTCCTCCCCCTCCTCCTCCTCCTCCTCCTCCCCCCACTACCGCTTCCTCTTCACCTCAGACAAAGCCTTCATGCTGCGTCACGCCACCAGCCTCTTCCCCACACTCTCCCTCAGCCTGTCAGGGCCCATCACTCACGTGGACCGCTCCACAGGAAATGACGTCTGCGGGGGACTGGGACGCGCCATTGTGGAGCAGCGGGTGCTGAGCGAGTGTCACGTGCTGGTGATGTCAGAGAGCGGCTTCTCCAGGATCGCTTCCTTTCTCCGCGGTACCGACCGTAACCTGTTCCTCTTTCATGATGGAATCGTGGAGGAGATGACTCGAGAAAGGGTGTTTCCCAACAGGCCTTCGTGGTGATTTGGCTGCTGTATGTAGGGGTGGATAGAAAAACACTTTGTAGCACAAAGGGAAGCGGAAAGTAGGTCGACCAAAACAGACCTGGTGCAGAAGCATTGAAGCAGAGACGAAGGCAGCAAGAATGACAATGACGTGGGCTGATCTGAAGAGGATCTCCCAGAATCAAGTTCGTTGGAGGAAGTGTTGTTGCAGCCCTTTGTTCCCCAGGGAATTCACAGACATAAGTCACACACTTTTTTAGAGCCGTTTATTTTTACATCTTTTTTTTTCTGTGATGTTTACGCCTTGGTATTGTTCAAGTTGCTGCATGCATTTGCAGCCAGCAGCAGATGGGTGGAGTGATGGTGTAGAGGTGACACAGGGCATGGAGAGTGAGAAATGCAGATTTCAATCCTGGTTTGTGCCCTGAACTTTTCCCTCCATCTTCCAGGCCTTGACTTGGGTTTTGGTGCCAGTTTTTTTTTCAAATGACAGAAAAAACCTAGGTCACGCATGCAACATGCATTCAGCACACAGGAGACATCCCATGACAACAAGAAAGGTGCGGCGAGGGTTGTTTGGGTTTTTTGGTTTTTGCTGCATTATCTTCTGCAAAGTCCCAGTCCTGCTGTTCCCACGCCGCTCATTTAAACCTCCCTGCCACAGCCATACCCAAGTTTCTTATGTCTCAACCTCAGGGTTGGGAGTCCACAGGGTCCCATCAATATCAGGCTACTGCTGCTAGGTCACTTTGGTGGTGTTCAGTGGTGCCTGTTCTGAGCTAACTTATGCAGGACACCACCTACTAAGCCCCCTGCTAACAACTGTATTAGCTCAGTCGCGGAGCCACTCAGTGAGAGGCCCACCCGAGGTGGTGACCACCACAACGTCCCTCCAACAACTGTCCCCTGTGAACCTCCAACCCCCAAGGCTTTGACACAAACTCACCACAGGCACAGAAGTGTACGGGGAAACTGAATCTGAGGTTCCATGATACCAAAGCAATGGGGGCTACCGAATCAGAGGCAACTTCTTTTTTATTGCCTGATGATTAATGATAATGAGGATGACATAATAATGATGCTGTGGAAGTGCATTATTAAGCTTGGAGACAGGGCTGTACTCTACGCTTATTATCATAAGATATCCCGGCATCAACCGCCCCCAAGAGATACAGACACCTGCAGTGTTGGTCAGGTTATTTGAGCAACACTCTCAAACTCGCATCCGTTAAGTGGATGAAGCTTAACTGTGTGGTTCCAGTCTCCTTACTAAGCCCACAGCACACTCACTCTGGGTAGGAGCCACCCAGAGTCTGAAAAATCCCTATGATTCTCATGGGATTCAAAGCCCACGACCTCCCAGTCCAAAATCCAAGGCAGTAGCCACTGCGCCATGGCGGCTGGTGACAACAAGAGAGTTGTCCCTGGCAAATTGATTTCTGAAGAAAAAAAAAAAGCCACCCAAAAGAAAACAAATACATATGCAGCAGGAATCTGAGTTAAAATGAGTGTGTTACTCTTGTGTGACGCACTCTACCCAGAGAGAGCAGCCCCAATTTCACACAGTGGTATGCAGTACACATGCGACAACACAGCGCAATACAATACAACACAGCACAATACAACACAGCGCAATACAACACAGCGCAATACAACACAGCGCAATACAACACAGCGCAATACAACACAGCGCAATACAACACAGCGCAATACAACACAGCGCAATACAACACAGCACACAAACAACACAGCGCAATACAACACAGCGCAATACAATACAGCGCATACAACACAGCGCATACAACACAGCGCAATACAACACAGCGCAATACAACACAGCGCAATACAACACAGCGCAATACAACACAACACAATACAACACAACACAATACAAGTCACTCAGCACCCACATGCCATCCAACATTTATTTTGTGGTTTTTTTGTATTTTGTACCACTTTATGTCACAGCAGATTTTTCTGCGTGAAATTCGGGCTGCTCTCCCCGGGGAGAGTGCGTCGCCACAAGTGCAGCGCCTACCCATTTTTATCTCATTTTCCTGCATGTAACTGTATTTGTTACGCAACCAATGTAACCATTCTTCTCAACCAAGGCAAAATCCAGACAGTCGTTAGTGCTCTGTCATTTCCCCTCCTTGGACATTCGATTTTTTTACCTCTACTTGAGCTATTAAAGCAGGAGAGAGAGAGAGAGAGAGAGGAGAGAGAGGAGAGAGAGAGAGAGAGAGGGGGGGCTTTAACATGTTAAGTGTATTGTCACATTACCGAGAGAGAGAGAGAGAGAGAGAGAGAATGAGAGAGTGAGAGAGAGAGAGAGGAGAGAGAGAGAGAGAGAACCAAAAGGATATTATTTTATTCAAGAAAGGCCATAGCCCCATTTGAAGGGGTTTAAATGAAGAAGAGAGAGAGAGAGAGAGAAGAGAGAGAGAGAGAGAGAGAGAGAGAGAGAGAGAGGAGAGAGAGAGAGAGAGAGAGAGAGAGAAGAGAGAGAGAAGAGAGAGAGCGAGAGGAGCAACAACACTTTTATCGCCAGAAAGTTTTATTGCAAATTTTGACATGCTCCAACAAGAATGACTTTAACAGTGACACAGGGTTTTTTTCTGACCTGGAAACCATGACCAACAGTCTGCTTTGTCAGCTATTAATCAGTCAAGGATTCACTTGCCAGCATTGTGGAGTTTTCATCATCCTGTTCCTGCCACATTTGACATGCTCTTCACCTTCACCTTCACCTGTCCCGTAGTCCCGTGGACGTGGGGGCACAACTGAAGATTCTGCAACCAGCCTCCTCCACTCCCCACAGTCCTCTGCCTCCTAGTAGCAGGTAGCAGGTCGCAGGTCGTTCCACCCAAGGCCATTCCATTCTCTGATGTTGCCTTCCCATCGTTGTTGTTGTCTTCAATTTAACGTCTGTTCACTCTAAGTGACATTAGACAGAAAAGTGGATGGTGTAATGGAAGTTATTGAAGTGAGTGGGAAGAGGTGGAAAGAGAAAAAGAAAAAATTCCCATCGTTTCTTCGTCTGTTTCTTCTGTCATGTTCACTATCACACAAACATTCAGGTGTCATTGTGTGGTCTGCCTCAAAGTGGTGAGGACTGCAAGTATCATCATCAAGCAGAGTCACTGCTGACAGTTGATTTGATTGATTTGATTTATTCTTTTATAATCGCAGATGATGGAATAAGCACTCTTGTGCTTTTTTTACATCCCGTCCCCGTGTGTATGCAGTTTTTTAAATCTTGTCATCTGTTCCCACCGGCACATGATGGCCTACTCTTACGAAAAGCGGAACAGGATTTAACGTGTGCGCAAGATGTTCTGCGTGCATTCGCACTCGGGACCTCGGTTTATAGTTTCATCCGAAAGACTTTTTGGGGAGTAGAGTCAGTGCTGATGTTAACTCCAGGAGAAAAATCTCCTCGACTGGAGTCGAACCCGGGTCGTCAAATTGCCAGCGCAATGTTCTGACCACTAGGCTATTCCATCCCCCAGCAACAAAGTGAGGGCTGGGTCAGGGGACTGTTGAACACTTGCCTGCTGCTTTAGTTGTCACTAACGTGCCCTTTTCCTGTCTCATTGCACTTGGCCAGGTGACTTCTTCCTGTAGTGTACTGGGGGGAGGGGGTCACAATCCAGCTTGAGGTCAGCCAGTTTCAATTCAGCTCAGTTCCTTTATTGTCTCTCTTTCATGTGGGTTACAAGCCATACCAAAAAAATTACTAGCAAACAGATGGGTATGTGTGTTTAAGGTGGCTGGCTTGATTATGACGGCACACACGGTGGAGTCAGTCTCACCTGCAGTCTTTTCAGTGGACTCACCCTCACCTGCAGTTTTTCAGTGGACTCACCTGCAGTTTTTCAGTGGACTCACCTGCAGTTTTTCAGTGGACTCACCTGCAGTTTTTCAGTGGACTCACCTGCAGTTTTTCAGTGGACTCACCTGCAGTTTTTCAGTGGACTCACTTTCACCTGCAGTTTTTTCAGTGGACTCACCTGCAGTTTTTCAGTGGACTCACCTGCAGTTTTTCAGTGGACTCACCCTCACCTGCAGTTTTTCAGTGGACTCACCTGCAGTTTT
>CM060350.1:22304634-22332134 GCA_030674155.1 Stramonita haemastoma | reverse complement strand
ACATATATACATACATACATACATACATACATACATACATACATACATACATACATACATACATACATACATACATACATACATACATACATACATACATACATACATACATACATACATACACACCAATGTTTGGATACAATGTTATGGAAACCATTGACCAGAAAAGACATATAACCACTATTATTCACACACACACACACACACACACACACACACACACACACACACACACACACACACACACCTACACACCAATAAATGTAATGTTTTAAAACCATTGGCTAGAAAGACATGAATTTACGAACAATTCATTTAATCAATGAAGTAAAAAAAAAAAAAAATTTAATTAAGTTGTTATTATCATTACTGTTATTACTATTATTGTTATTACTATTATTATTACTACTATTATTATTATTCATAGTAAGAAGAAGTAGTAGTATTGTGGTGTAAAAGACAAATAAGCCTTTAGGAGTAACTGTGTGCATCATGTGAAGATTTCATGATCATTATTTTCGAAGAGTTGTGGAGTACATGTGTTCATACACAGGTGCCATATTTCAATATGCTGGACGATTTTGTTGACATTGTGATTTATCTTTTTTTCAATGTTGAAATGCCAACATGGTTATATGTACCACTTTTCGTGGGGTCTTTTTTTCCCCCAATAAACTCATGCAAAATGTGGTGGTCGTTTCGTTTTTCATTCGTATGATATCCTGCCGAAGAAAATTAATGGTGAATTAGATGAAAGAATGTAGCAAAATGGATTTAGACCTGCAGGAATTGATGTTACACACAAAACGGGTGACATTTCATCCAAGTTGTGATTTGTTGAAAATCACCCACTAACCAGCCACCATGGCGCAGTGATTAGCGCCTTGACTTACAGACTGGAAGGCCGCAAGTTCGAATCCCATAAGGGGAAAAGGGATTTTTTTTCAGATTCCAGCAGGGATCATACCCTGAGTGAGTTTACTGTTAGCTCATTGGGAAGACTGGGACCACACAGTCAAACTTTAATTTGTATAAATTCACATTTGTTTACCACTTAAAGTCACGGCAGATTACTCTGTGTAAAATGCCTTTTCTTTCATGTCCGCATGTGTTACTTGTTTCCCTATCAGAGTGGGGGGGGGGGGGGGGGTTCTACAGAATTTTGCCAGGGACAAATCGCTGATGCCGTGGGTTCTTCAAAGCGCCAAATGCATGTTGCACAGGAGACTCGGTCTATCGTCTCATCTAAAAGACTAGCACCCAGACCACCACTCACGGTCTAGTAGATAGGGAAACAGTTTCAGGCATATACGAGGATCGAACCCAGACCCAGACTGAACCCAGACTGGTCGCTTTCTAAGCAGGTGAGTTACATCTAAACCACTGATCCACGTTAAAAGTTAAAGGTGTCCCATAACCTAGGCGGTCATAGGGGAGCGAGGCATCAGAGACCTCAGCTTCTCAGGGCCCGCATAATATTGAGGGCGGCGCCCATCTCCTCTCCCTCGCTGCTTTACCTTCCCTGACCCTAAGAGGGCAGTAGGCTACCCATTGACAGCTGGGTAAACTGGGGGAACTGTACTGAAGCCAAGGTGCGCAAACGGTCACCATCCAACTGGTAACCACGCTCGATGCTGCTTAACTTGACTTGGGGAAAGCGAGCGTTCTGACCACTGAGCTATATCCCGCCCACGTTACCCATGGGATGTTTAGTGCTGCTCGTATTACCTGACCAACACTGCAGAAATGAACGTGGAATCAGACAAAGGGAAGAAGAGGGAGATAGGCTACCTGTGCTTACAAACATGGGACGGGATAGCCTGGTGGTTAGTGTGATGTGCTCCTGATCTGCTGACCCGGGTTCCAATCCCGTTCAAGAGGATGTTTTCCCCTGAAGTTACCATCAGTACCGACTCCATTCTTCCCAAAAGTCCTTCTGATGAGACTATAAACCAACGTCCCGTGAGTGAACGCATGCAGAACATCTAGCACACACGTTAAAACCCGATTCGCTTTTTGGAAGAGTAGTTCATTGTGTGCCGGAGGGAACGGATGACAAATTTACAAAACTGCTAACACACAGGGACTGGATTTTTTAAAGCACTTGATAGCTTATTCCGTTGTTCTCAAAACAGAAAGAAGGAACAGATAGATAAATGGAATAGATAGTTCGAATCTCAACCGCGTCTGGTGAATTCAGGGTGGTGATTTTTCCGATCTCCCAAGTCAGCTTCAAGTGCAGATCTGCCAGTGCTTTCATTCCCTTCGTTTATATGTACATAAAGAAGATTAAATATTATTATTATAATTATGATAATAATAATGATAATAATAATAATACATGGAATTTATATAGCGCTATATCTTGAAAAAAATCAAAGCCCTTGCATTCGACCTTACAACACACAAGCAATCAACAATAATCTACAGCCCCAGCAAATTCGAATGCACACACACACGCACGCACTCACACACACGCACGCACGCACGCACGCACGCACGCACGCACGCACGCACGCACGCACACACACACACACACACACACACACACACACACACACACACACACACACACGCACACGCACACTTATAAACGTTATACACTTTGGCGGGTAGATGTTGAAGGCAGGGACAGACAAGAGATGGAGACAGTGGGAGAAAATTTTAGGTTTGAAATAAGTGTGTCTTGAGGTTGGATTTAAAAGTGTCATAAGTAGGCTTTTGCCGGAGGGAGAGAGGGAGGTCATTCCAGATCGAGGGACCAAAAACAGAGAAAGAGCGGCGGCCAACGGTGGGTGAATCTGGGTATTCTAAAGGACAAAGTATCTGCCGACGAGCGGAGGGAGCGAGGTGTGTTCAAGTGAAGACATTCTCAGAGGTAGGAGGGTGCAATTTTGTGGAGACATTTGTAACAGAGGGTATTGATCTTGTAGTTTACTCTCTGTGGTACGGCAGCCAGTGGAGAGATTGCAAGAGAGGGGTAATGCGCTCAGATTTTTTTTTCTTTCTGAGGACCAGACGAGCTACAGAGTTTTGTATATGTTGGAGGAAGTGGATATTATGATGCTGGCAGACCAGCCAAAAGAGAATTGCAATAGTCCAGACGTGACAGAATAAGAGAAGTGACAAGTTTGGATGTTGCATCAGTGGACAGGTACTTTCGATTTGCACTAATATGCCGTAGTTGATAGTAGCATGACTGACAGGTCTGGGTGATGAATTTTTGCATGGAAAGTGTGTGTTGTCGATAATGACCCCTGGATACTTCACAGAAGTGGATAGCGGAACTGACCTGTTACCGAATTCTATTGAAGTTGTTGGAATGGAGGAAAGTTTGTGTTTGGTGCCTACAAGTTTGGCTTCGGTTTTATCTGCATTTAGTTTTTATTGTTTTGTATCATCCAGTGTTGGATATCTTGAAGGCAGTTAGTCATATTTGTCAAGAGAGAAGGCAGATTTTCTGGTGTATCACTGCTTTGAATCTGAGAGTTATCAAATATGCACGTTAAAGATCCCGCCATTCATGTCAGCGTTGGGTGGGTTTCGGAAACACGAAGAACATACCCAGCATATACCCTGAAGTCCACAGAAAGCTTCACAATTTGAAGACCCAGGTTCAATTCCCGTTGGAGGGGATTTTTCCTCTGGCGTTAACATCAGTGCCAACTCCACTCTCCCTAAAAGTCCTTCAGAAGAGACTATAAACCGAGGCCCCATGTGCAAACACACGCAGAGTACATCTTGCGCACACGTTAAATCCTGTTCCGCTTTTCGTAAGAGTAGGCTAATGTGTGCCGGTGGAAACAGATGACAAGATTTACAAAACTGTATACACATGGGGCTTGGATGTAAAAAAAATATATATATATAATTTTAAAGCACATGAGTGCTTATTCCATTGTCCTCAATATAAAAGAATAAATAAATAAACAAACAAATAAATAAATAATGCTAAAGGCGGCAAAGAAAGGAAAGAAGAAGAAGATGGAGAGAAGAATAGGATCTGTGACAAGGTATCCATGTCGTTCTCACAATGTCTTTAGGCAGGGAGGCTCTCTACCCTAGAACACCCGTGTCAAGTTGTCACAGACGTTTCATGACGCACGTGCAAAATTTCTCAGTTCACTCAGAAGAAGTTTTAAGCAATGTGTAGATGGTTTTACACACCACTTTTCAGTTGACCATGGCTGATACAAGTTCTTGCTTTAGGGGGCCTTTTGTTGTTGTTTTGTTTTAATATATTCGCACACAGAAGATACCATAACTCAAGACAGCGGTTGTTGGGTTAGGGAAGCAAAAACATGTCCAGTGTATGCCCTCAACTTGGAGAGAGATGGACATTTTAAACATTTTTATTCAGGTTTTGCATGTACACACAATACACGTGGACATTGAACACTAAAAGTATCATCAGCTCTACCCGAGAGAAATGGACGTGGCCAGGTTCAACTTGCCCACGAGACACAGCCTGACATTGCCTCACCCAGAGTGAAGAAGGAGGAGGAGGAGGAGAAGAAGGATGCACGTTCAGTGTGGCATTGGGGCGCTTTTGCTTCGTCGCCACTTGGGGCAGTTTTTGACCTGACGCAACAGGTAACTTGCTTTAGTAGTTGATTGATTTGTTTTGTGTATTAGGCCGATTTTACTTTTTCATTATTTATTATACGTATAAATTCAAAAAACACAGTGAAAAGAAGGAAAATAGAAAAAATATTTTTGTTATATTTCGAGTTCCAAGAAAAAAGTTGTATATGGTTAATAATATATTTTAATTGGGGGCGGGATAGCTCAGAGGTCAGAGCCCTCGCTTTTCCCCAGTTAAGCAGCGTGAAGCGTGGTTACTGATTGGACGGGTGACCGTTTGTGCGCCTTGGCTTCAGTACAGTCCCCCCAGTTCACCCAGCTGTCAATGGGTACCTGCCCTTTAGGGTCAAAGAAGGGAAAACAGCGAGGGAGAGGAGATGGGCGCCGCCCTCAATATACTGGCCCCTAGAGAAGTCTCCAATGCCTTGCTCCCTTATGATCGCCCAGGTTATGGGACACCTTTACCTTTACTCTTTACCGATATTCTCATTGTGGGCAAGATTTTCGCGTGCTCCCGCCTTGTGCCTTGTGATTCAGGAGTCAGTGGGGAACTGCCCTGAAATCTTCAGGTGGTGTATGAGGGAAGTTGGACCTGGCGCAACTCCCCCCCCCCCCCCCTTTCCATTCCATCCATACCACCAGCCATAGCCAACTCTTTTCCCATAGATGGATGGGGTTTTAACGTGTCCACAAGATGCTATGCCGCTACAACGTTAAAACACAGGACCTCTAGGTCGGCAGTGTCCCTCTGAAACCTGTAAGAAAAGGGGGCCAGTTGCAAATCTGTCCTGACCCCCCCCCCCCCCCTCCCCTTCGATGAACTGAAAGTAAAGGTGAAAGGTAAAGGTGTTCCCATAACCTTGGCGGTCGTAGGGGAGCAAGGCATCAGAGACCTCAGCTTCTCTAGGGGCCAGCATATTGAGGGCGGCGCCCATCTCCTCTCCCTCGCTGCTTTACCTTCCCTGTCCTTGAGAGGGCAGGTACTCATTGACAGATGGGTGAACTTGGGGATTGTACTGAAGCCAAGACGGCGCAAACGCTCACCAATCCAACTGGTAACAATGCTCGACGCTGCTTAAATTGACTTGGGGAAAGCCAGGGCTCTGACCACTTAGCTATCCCCCCTCCCCAACTGAAAGACTGTCTCCTAAACTGAGTTCGGAAAGAGGAGCGGATAGTTGGGGTGTTGGTTTTCTGTAAGTGTAGTGTTTGATAAGTCAAGGTAAGTCATGATTTTTTTTTAATCCCCGTGAGGTTTCAGCTTGTGAAATTAAGTTTGAAAACACCAACCAGCTTGCTGTGTCACTAACATGTAGAGAACCCCTCTTTTAAATTGGGCGTTTGAAAAGAACTTGGGCAGATCGTGACCAAATTTAGAACTTGGATTTGTGCTCATAATTTACTGCAACCAAAGTGTAAGAACTACAAAGTGGTGCAAATGTAAACAAAGAAAACAATTTCTCGTAGTCAGTGTATGAGCAGGGGTCGAGATAAACCTGAGCAAGAAAATGTAGTTTATTTACAGATTTTAAAAGTTGAATTGATGGGGTACTTTTTTTAAATCTTATTTTTGGTCTGTGCAAGAATTTGTTAAAGTGTTTTTTTCTGAACGTCAGATTGTGGCGACTTGTGAAGAATGTCGACATGATACTGAGCCGTCACTATGGTGCATTTTCAGGCAGTGTATTATTTGGCACGCTGAACTTAGTAGAGGCCACCTTTCAAAGTTTTCGGATGAATACGGTGCATTGTAATGCCATTCACATCGCTGGTCCCCTCTTCAGTGAACACGGGTGGATTTTTGTGTGTGCCAGATATTTAACCAGGTCTGTTTGGTTTGTGAAGATGTGTAAAAGTTGTGAAAAACTGAGACACCTTTTTCAACGTCCTTAGCCTTGTGAAAAACAAATTTGTAAATTTGAAGTCCTCTTCCTTCCAAAAGGGAAACTACACTCTGAAAGCCAAGAAGCGTTCTCTTCGTTTTTTTTTTTAATAACATAGAAAAAAGTCAAAACCGAAAACAAAATCTAAAATGATTCTGACGGTTCCGGTCAACATAACTTCCGGTGTATGTCCTGACTTTCACTTTCGGCGAAAACATTTTTAGTTATTTCCCTTTACACTCCGGCGCATGCGCGTTATAAATTCAACGACTTTTACACTTTCAGCCGTTGTTTCGAAGGAATCCATCGAACAATTATTATTCAAAGACACAGTTTTGCGTGAAAAAATACTCGAGTGTGTGTGTGCTTTGGGGGGTTGGGGGTGGGAGTGGGGGATGCGAAACGAAATGTAGACGGAGGCAATTACCGATTGCGCATGTGCAGAAGGTCCAGAGCACTCTGGCCTATCGATCACTGCAGTTGAAAATAATTATTGTGCGCGTCAGATTTGAAACCATCAAAGCAAGGTAAACTGTGTACTGAATTCCATGTAACTGGGGAAAGCATAGTTCCAAGGCTAGATGTACGAAGTAACGTCAAACAGAACGATTAGGTTTTGTTTTTGTTTTTTTTGCTGCGTGTGCGATAGCGTTAGCCAGCCAGCATTGCTGGGCCAGTTAGTTGAAACCAACTCCAATGAGTCTGACCAAGATTTGGCTGTTCGTTTGGACTCGTGTTGATATGCACAAGCATTTTAAATGAGATGCATCTGGTACCCAGCTGTCAACGCTAAACAAAAGAACCTGCTCATTTTGTACTTTTTTGGAGGGGACGACATGAACAAGACGAATGATTGATGTACTTTCGTTTTCCACTTTCGTTTCAAAATGTAGCTTATTCTTTGCTGACTGTGTCGGTTTACAAATACAGCATCCAATTTGTTTATAAAGTTATAAGCTTCGAAGAATTTTTTGCACTAGGTTATGATGAATAAAATATCCTTTCTATTTCAAGTATAGTTTGTTTAGTTCCTCAGTAAATTGGGATATCAGAGGGGAAAGAATAAATGAATGAATCATTGAATGAATGTATAATTTTTCAAGGGCTACAGATAAGCATTCATACATTTTTTCATTCAGCCCATGCTCTGATAAGGGACTATCAAAACGACCAAAAAAACCCTACAAAAACAATACCAAAAAAAAGCAAAATAATAATAATGATAATAATAATAATAATAGCAGTCCCCACCCCCAAAAAAACTACTACTACCAACAACAAAAGTTCCAACTATTAAAAATTTTTTTATAGCTGTATCCATAATTCAACTTTTTCATTAAACTATTTAAAGTAGATACAATAATGTGAAGGATTCCTGCCTTGTAACATCAGAAAATAGATGACCAATTTGTTATAAATATCTTGTCTCAATTTTGAACTCTAGCCTGGTGGGTAGAGTGGTGTGTATTGTGCTCATGATCTGCTAACACGGTTCAAATCGCATTCAAGTGGATTTTTCCTCTGGAGTTAGCATCAGTGCCGACTCAATTTCCCCCAAAAGTCATTCAAATGAGACTATAAACCAAAGTCCTGTGTGTAAACGCATGCAGAACATCTTGTACATACATTAAAACCCATTCCGCATTTCAGAAGAGTAGGCCATTTTGTGCCAGTGGGAATGGATGATGAAACTTACAAAACTGTATACACATGGGTACCACTACCAGATGTAAAAAAAAAAAAAAAAAAAAAAAAAAAAGCACGCTTATTCTATTTTCCTTGAAATGAAAAAAAATGGATGATGAAACTTACAAAACTGTATACATATGGATACCAGATGTAAAAAAAAAAAACCAAAAAAACATGACTGCTTATTCTATTTTTCTTGAAATGAAAAAATTAACAAAATTTTTTTAATTAATGTGGGTATGTAAATAAAATTAAAAAATTATGTGGGTATTTGAATAAAATTTAAATATTAATGTGGGTATGTAAATAAAATTGAAAAATGAATGTGGGTATGTGCTTTTGGATGCAGCTTCTTTGGAATATTCCTTAGGCTGACACTTCCTTCGGGGAAAAAAAATTGAGACTAAAACCCCAAACTCAGTGAATGACAATCTCAATTGAATCTGTTTTCAGGTCAAAACATAACAACCCTCACTAAGATGGTTTCCACTGCCATGGTATGAGCTGGTTTCAACTGACCTCATGTGGAGCACTGTCTTTGAAAACTTTTGTCTACCAGCCTCTTGTTGAAGACAGAACCAATTGTCTCCATGACAAGTGAGTATTGGTCAAGGTTAGAGGCCCAAAGAATTTGTGTGTTGCTATTAAATTATCATGCTTGTGGCTTTGTGGAGAATTTAATTATAATTCAATTTAGTTTTTTTCTATTTCATTTTTTCATTTCTTCGGTTTTCGTCTTGCTTGGTATTTCAAGAAATGGAGACTTTTACCACACCATGACTAGAAAGTTTTACTGTGTGAGGATTTTCATTCATGGTGGTATTTTTATATGTCTATGATTGAACTCGGACATTCCACTCTAAAACTTGAATTTGTGTCAATGTCCATCATGCAGTTTTAGAACAAGGAGACTTTGCTCACATTGAGTTATAGATTAGTTTATCAAAGTAAAGGAGTGTGCAGGTTGATACTTTTGAAAACTTAAAACTTTGGCCTGTGGTTATCCCTAACTTTGGAGTTGAAAGCCCTTAAAACAAAAAGTAAGGGGGTGGGAGAAGCTTAACAAGGCCCCAGTTTTTTTTTCCACATCAAGTCTGTATGGACCCTGTATTATAACATCCATGTTAGCCCGATATATATACTTGCATGTAAACACAATGCATGCACATACTGACATGGGCACGCATGCTTGCACTCACACATACGCACGTGTGCGTGCCGCCGCACACACACACACACACACACACACACACACACACACACACACACACACACACACAACACACACACACACACACACACACACAACACAACACACACACAAACATCAACACACACACACACACACACACACACAAATGCGCCCCCCCCTCCCCCCCCCCCCCCACACACACACACACACAAATTCCCTTACCTCACATGCACACTCGCACTCACCCACTCTTATGCATGCATACAACACACATATATATATATATGCACGCATTATGGGAACAGAAATGAGATAAAGTTATAAAAACATTTAAGTAGTAAAAGACATTGTAGTAATCACTGAAAGATTAAAACTAAGTGCTAATCAAACTGAAAACTTGATGTTGGCAAGAATGCACCAGAAAGACGATGCACCACCATCTGTCTTCAGCCTCTCAGGAACAGAGGAGCAGAAAGACAACGCTGCACCAGCAACAATTCAGGGGCTGTCGAGCTACAGCCTCTCAGCAACAGACAAGCAGAAAGACAACGCTGCACCAGCAACAATTCAGGGGCTGTCAATCTTTCTTGCGGCTTCATTGTCATTCCATCTGTGGGATGATGTGCTGCGACTTCAGCTTCCATTTCAACGGTGAGTTTGACCAACAATAGATAAAATGATAAAGAAATTTTTTTAAATAGATAAAAGATAAAAAGCGTCAGGGATAGTTCAGATACTCATTAACGCATAAAAATAGTGACTTCACAGTGGTTTATAGTCTACAAGCATGTGTACGTGCATTCGCTCGCATGTGCACAAACACACACCGCGCACCCACACACACACACACACACACTGAAATATTTGTTCGATTCCCATCTGAACCTGGAATTTTCTCCAACCACTAGATTGTGACAAAAGGTCCTGTGTGTCACACAGCATTTAATGCCCATAAAAGAACTCACAGCAACAAGAGTATTGGCCTTGGCAAAATTCTGTGAAGAGAACACACACACACACACACACACACACACACCACACACACACACACACACACACACACACACAACACACACACACACACAGCACACACACACACACACACACACACACACACACACACCACACACCCACCACACACACACACACACACCACACACACACCACACACACACACACACACACACACACACCACACACACACACAACACAAACACACACACACACACCACACACACAACACACAAACACACACAAACACACACACACACACCACACTACCCCCTCCCCCCCCCCCCCCCACACACACCCACACACACACAATGTATACAAATACTTTTAACTAGACACATTTCTCACACACTCAGGGTTGTCTTTGTCACCAGACTTACACTTGCTGCAACCTGTGACCTCATCGCAAACTCCCCAAAGCCTGACAGGGGAAACACAGGATTTTTCATCGTGTTAGGCCCGTGTGGATCAATGGGAGGGAATGGAGAAAGCCGGTATTATTTTTAACCTGAAGAAGATGGGTAAAGCTTCAACAAAGCCCAGAAAGGCTAGCTGTATTTTCTTGGGATGAGGGAGATTTTTTTTTTTTTTATATATATAAATTTTTTTTAAATATTTTATAAAAAAATTTTAATTTTTAAAAATTTTATAAAAATAAAATAAAGCCCAGAAAGGCTTGCTGTATTTTCTTGGGATCAGGGAGATGGATTAGATGGGGAGAGCCCGACACCCAGTCTTTTTTAATAAACTTCGCAGTTTAAACAGACAGACCGACCGTTGAAATCTGTTCGTTCATTCGGACCTGTCAGTGTGAACAGGAGGCATTGTCAGACAAAAAGTGTGACAGATGTTGAGGGTAAAGGTCGCTGTGTGCCGCAAGGCTTCGGTCGCATGCACAAAGGGACACACACTCGCGAACTAAAAATAATAATAGTAATAATAAAATAGGGATTTATATATATAGCACTGAATCTTGTAGAGCACACAAGAACTGATGATGACCCCGCCGTGAACCTCAAACTAAGCATTGGTTGGCTAGAGAATGCGAGCTGTCGTTTGAGACGGGACAGGATCTGTTCAAAACGGTCAGGTTAAACCGACACCTGAAGCCACCTGAGAGGGAACAGTTACAGGTGACTGGTATGGATGGGGTCTGTTTCCCCTGACAATTCTGGCTCTGCTGCGGATCGAAAACAAATATATATAATAAAAATATATAAAATAAAAATACATAGGGCAGTGAGCGATGGCCGTCGTCCAGTTTTCGGTTTCGGACTGTAGGGAGAGTGGTAGGGTATGCAGAGCCAGGCAGTGGGCGAGATGTCCCATCACCCATGTGGTCGTTGGGGAGCCAGGTGTCGGGGCTCTGTTTCTCTAGGGGCCAGCATCTCGAAGGCGGCGCCCATCTCCTCTCCCTCGCCGCTTCACTTTCCCTGACCCTGAAGAGGGCAGGTACCCAGTGACAGCTGGGTGAACTGGGGGACTGTACTGAAGCCAAGGTGCATGATCGGTCACCCGTCCACGAGGCAACCACATCGGTGCTGCCAAACCTTAACTTGGGGAGAGCGAGAGTAGGTCTCCCCAGTTAAGGTTTTTAACTTAGGGAGAGCGAGAGTAGGTTCTCCCCCAGTTAAGGTTTTAACTTAGGGAGAGCGAGAGTAGGTCTCCCCAGTTAAGGTTCTTAACTTAGGGAGAGCGAGAGTAGGTCTCCCCCAGTTAAGGTTTTTAACTTAGGGAGAGCGAGAGTAGGTCTCCCCAAGCTAATGTTAATCAGCACTGAGTGTGGCTGCCTCATGGATGGGTGACCGATCATGCACCTTGGCTTCAGTACAGTCCCCCAGTTCACCCAGCTGTCACTGGGTACCTGCCCTCTTCAGGGTCAGGGAAAGTGAAGCGGCGAGGGAGAGGAGATGGGCACTGCCCTCAATATGCTGGCCCCTAGAGAAGCTGAGGTCTCTGACGCCTCGCTCCACAACCACAGCATAGGTCGAGGGTCACCTTTACCTTTTCATGTAAAGTCGCAGAGCTGCTGCCTTGTACAGCTGGTTCACTGGCCTGACCAAAAGCAGTGGTGAAACATGGAAACAATGCTGATAAAAGGGACACAGGTCTTGGCTACAGACCTGTACATGTTCCCTGCTCTGAGTACATTTTGTCCTCAGAGTTCTGTGCTTGGCATATTTTGATCTACCCTGTCAGTGGCCTTCAAACAAGCACCGGGAAACACATTTCCAATTGCATTAGTACCACCCAAAAAAATTTTTTTATTGCATTAGTACCCTATGCTAAAAATAATAATAATAAAATCTGACAAAAAATCTTACCAAAGAAAATCATGGTATTGGAAAATAGCACCACCTTCAAAAGCTGAGAGACGGTGGTCATGAGGGATGTAAGGCAAGGCAAAATCTTTTATTTTGAGGATAATGAATAATGTGCTTCGGTCACCCCCTTACATTGGATAATGAATAATGTGCTTCGGTCACCCCCTTACATTGGATAATGACTAATGTGCTTCGGTCACCCCGTTACATTGGATAATGAATAATGTGCTTCGGCCACACCCCCTTCCTCCCCCTACATTGGAAAAGCATTGCTTTAGCCTTGGCTAGGCTCCCTTTCCCCCCTTCATTCCACACGGGTCCTAACCTGGTGAGTGGTCCTGTGGATCGTCTGAGAGTGGAGCTTCAAGAGGACTGTGCCTAGCATCTGGGGGAAGACTCTCCAGCCATCAGTAAAGTTCTGAAGTGATGTGTAAGTACATAGTGAACTGTGAACTCTACAGCTACAGTTGAGTTACTTTATCAAAATAATCGTTCGGGGTTCCCATTTTACTGCAAGTCTTTTGTTTCAAACATGAGTGATCTGGGGTTTTTTAGGTAAAGATTTTGGGATGTTTGGCTGCTGTAGACATGGGAGTATCTGGAATGGAGAGTATCTTGATGTTTTTAATTTAAAAAAAAAGGCCATTGTGTTTACAAATTGATGATAAAAATTATTGAAAAAGTATCTTGAACTAAAGTCTGTGTTAGAATAACTACATTGTTCAATGTGTTCATCCCGGGAGTTACCAGGATTTACACACAGTAGATTTCCATCATGCAGTGACCATCACTAATTGCTACCACATGTCAAAGCTTTAACAGGCCAGAGGTACAAATCCTGCTGAGAGTCTGGAAGTAATTGTAGCTGCTGGTATGTACTTAGGAGGAAAAGGCCAGCGAGCATGTGTGCCTGACCAGATTTTGTGATAGAATGTGAAATCTAGGGGCAATTTGTGTTCAGAGAATCCGAATGCAAGAGGGTTAACTGACTTCCTTGCTTTCAGGGGCTGTGGGACTGGAACCAAGGACTCTGTGTGGAATGGCGGCCATATTGAAACTGGAACTTTTGCTTCGGGAGATTGGTATGACTACAGACAGGTATGAAATGATCGTGTTGTTTGAGCAGACTATAAAAATGTGATCATGATCTGTGATAGACATGTAGGTTTATGTTCCAATGTGATAAGCTCGTGCCATTTTGATTTACAGTTACTAAACCACGTTATTTTTCAAAAGTTGGAATTGATTTTTGTTCCTAGTGAATATCTTTCTTTTTTTAAACAAATTTTTTAAAAACTTAACAAAGAACAAAAATGTATATATTAAAAAATATATATATATATCAAATTATTTGACAGTTTAGCTGATAGAGCAAAAGAGGATACATTTTCCTAAAAGAATTGCTGAAATTTTTTTTTTGGGGGGGGAGGGGTTAAGGAGATAATTTTAAAAGTCTGTAAGGAATTTGGGGTAGGGGGGTGGGGGTAATGATAAAACTATCCATGATTCCAGAAGCAGAAGAGTAAAGATGTCTTGGTTATCCGATAGTTATTTTCATGGATTGAAATTTATTTGCATGACAGAAATAGAATAATAGTCTGTTAGGGATAGCCCTTATAAGGTTGGCATTGTGTGCCGGTGGGAACAGATAGCTCTTTTATTCTATAGCAGCTTTCCTACCACTGGCTGAACAACTCTTTATTTCAACAACTGATTATTACAGGCTACTGAGAAGTATTTGATTTAAACCCACGATTGATCATAGGTTCAAATCCGAGTCAGAACTCATCACATACATGAAGGGGCAGCAGAGAGACATCCAGAGTCATGAACTGGATGTGGGCCAGCCTCCCTAGAGTGTAAGGAAGATTAAAGGCCCGAAACACTTGTTTGAAGGGGGTTTCCTCTGAGGACTCTCTGCTGCCATGCTCTACGCGAGTTTCTTACTCTGGCTGGTGGTGGTTGTTTTTATTTCTCTCTGTCTTCTTTCAGTCCTTATCAGTAAAAACTGAGCATCAAGCTGATGGATATTAAAAAAAAAATCGCCATTCAATTTTGTTTTTAAATCTTCAGATTTCGTGGTGCATTAAGAACACACCCTGTCTTCCTGTGTCATCAGTGGAACGCATCAAGAACACTCCCTGTCTTCCTGTCATCAGTGGAACGCATCAAGAATGTGCCCTGTCTTCCTGTGTCATCAGTGGAACACATCAAGAATGTACCTTGTATTTCTGTGTCATCAGTGGAACGCATCAAGAATGTACTTTGTATTTCTGTGTCATCAGTGGAACGCATCAAGAATGTACCTTGTATTTCTGTGTCATAAGTGGAACGCATCAAGAATGTACTTTGTATTTCTGTGTCATCAGTGGAATGCATCAACAATGTACCTTGTATTTCTGTCATCAATGGAACACATCAAGAACGAACCCTATCTTCGGATGTCATCAGTGGATTGCATCAAGAACACACTAGGGCAGGTACACAAGTGGGTGACAGCCAAGTTCTTCCTCAGTCCTGGGGTGTGCTGGATTAGTAAGGGGCTTTTTTTTTTTTTTTTTTTTTTTTTATAGAATAAATCGGGTTTTGTTTTTGTTTTTTTAAACCATTTTTATTCAGTTTTATCATGTTGTATATTGTTGTATATATCATGAAATGCGGTTTTTCACATACATATAAAAAAAAAGTTAGCACAGTATTCACACAAAGGATAATGAAATATGATAAAGTATAAGAGAAATTAGGAACAACAGAAGAAGAGAAAAAGAAAACATACACACACGTACTCACACAAATATGTTAAAGTTATAGCGAGAAGAAAGATGAGATAGCTAGACAGAGAAACAAACAGATAGACAGAAGACACAGACAAACATATCGACAGATATTATGTTTTATATGGGTTTGTATAATTTTTTTCTATGAAGGTTCTGTCATTTAACATAAACCATGATCATAGTAAGTAAAACCATTAAACAAATATTCAAAGACTTAATTTTCATCACTAACCAAGGCCTTATATGAAGTCCATTCAAGAGAAAAGTGTTATGGGTAAAAAAAAAATTGTGCTATGTACTCCTCCGTCAAATATCTTCCTTTCAACTTTTTGATGAACACCTGCAGTACAGGTCTACTTCTATTTAATTTTCAATGGTATATATATTGTTTAGCAAACAGGATAATAAGATAAAAGATACAATCAATGCATATATTTTTGTCAAATCCAAGTATTGCTAAAGGCTCTGTTGTTTTGCAAATTATACGCATTCATACATCTTTCACTCACTGCTTCTGTTAGTGTTTGCCAAAACCTTTCAATAACTGTACATTGCCAAAACATGTCAAATACTATTTCTAAGTTGCAAAAATTACAAAAAATTTTATCTGTTACTCCCATTTCTTTTAATATAACACTGGTACCCAGACATCTATCAATAATCCTCAGTTGAAACCATTTCATTTTGATATCGGAGATCTTATGAACATTCAAAAAACATTTTTTCCAGTCATTCTCAATATTCAGCTTTTCATTCCACTTCGTACAACATTTTGGTAAAACATCATCACAAATAAAAACATCATAAAATAGTTTTGATCCCTTTGGTACTGACCTTATCCTTTCTTGACAAAGTGGCATACTTAAACATTCATTATCATTGACTGTTATACTTGTTTTCTGTATATACTCAGCCAATGCTATTTTATATCCATAAAAAGTAACAAAGTCAATATTAACATTGTTTTATTTTGAACTGTTCATATGCCATAAAATTTCCGTAGTCTAATAGAAAATGTGTTATGCAATGTATGCCTTTATTGATCCATGTCTTTTTCCCAATATACTTATTTCCTACCCGTATTCTATTATTGAAAAAAATTGGTTCTGCTAACAGTTCATGGGAGCTACTGCAACTAGTTTTGTAGAAAAAGTCTTTATATATTGTAAAAACTTCTGTCCAAAGGGCATTTGCCTTTGAAAATTGAGAAACTATTTCAGGCCCATATTTTGTGAGGTTTTCAAGAATTGGAAAGTTGAACATTGCAATGGTCTTCCATTTAGAAGAAATCCGTTTTTACTAGGGGACAGGATATTTCAGTGGTCAGAGCACTCGCTTTCCCCCAGACCAGTTAAGCAGCGTCGATCGGGGTTGCCAATTGGATGGGTGACCGTTTTCGCGCCTTGGCTTCAGTACAGTCCCCCAGTTCACCCAGCTGTAAATGGGTACCTGCCCTCTTTAGGGTCAGGGAAGGTAAAGCAGTGAGGGAGAGGAAATGGGCGCCGCCCTCAATATGCTGGCCCCAAGAGAAGCTGAGGTCTCTGACGCCTCGCTCCCCTACGACCACCTAAGTTATGGGACACCTTTACCTTTTTACCCTTTACCAGTTTTGATAATTGGCTGCAAAATTACTCTACTTCCAGTGTGCCTTGTGGGATCAGCTGTTATTTTTTTGTGAGTTTCTTTGCTGTAATTTTTTTTTTTTAATGTAAGCAGAATTGGTAACAAGTTTGACTGTAGTATTGTGAAGATATATTGTAGTATATGTAGTATTGTGAAGATGGTGTCGTGTTTAGACACCATCCCTGAGGGGGAAAAAAAAAAATGGGTAGGCGCTGCACTTGTGGTGACGCGCTCTCCCCGGGGAGAGCAGCCCGAATTTCACGCAGAGAAATCTGCTGTGACATAAAGTGGTATAATTTTTTTTTTAATTAAAAAAAAATAGATATGTGTGATGATGTACCTGTGGTAGGCTTTACCATTCCTTTAATTCCTGACTGCACTGTGATACCAAAAGCTTTCAAATAGATTTGATGGTAGCATACACTTTTGGCTTTCAAAATTTGGTAAATTATTTGTCAAATGCTCAGGCAGCAGACTTTTGTTATCTGCCATAATATGAACAAAAATGCGTTGTGCTGCCGTTAAGCGCCTGACAAGATTTTGTAAATGAGTTTCTTTTTTTTTTTTTTTTTCATTTCACATTAGTATCGTAAAAAAATTGGGGGGGGGGGGGGGGGGCGGTTTTGAGAATAATTTGTGTGTGTGCGTGCGTGTGTGTGTATATGTGCGTGTGTGTGTGCGTGCGTCGTGTTGTGTGTGGCGTGCGTGTGTGTGTGTGTGTGTGTGTGTGTGTGTGTGTGTGTGTGTGTGTGAAGGAGTGGGAAGGGAGGGGAAAGGGGTGTTTAGGAGGAGGGGTGCGGATGCACATTTAGAGCAGTGGGGATAGAAAAGAGGGCTGTCTGATTTTTTTTTTCTGACATGGTTTATTTTTGGCTTTTTTTTTTTTTTTAAATGGAAGCAACTGAAATCGCCTTGCGTTTCCCTTTTCCGATAGCAAAAGTGGAAATTTGCGAACACTGAAGTCCAATGCACAGCCTTTTCTGTTGCCGGGACTGACGATTCTGTTTTTAAGCTCCATGCTACTGCAAGTGAGGACTTTACAAAAACTGCATACAGGCGGGGACTGGATGTAAAATAAAAAAAAAGCACTCAAGTGTTTATCCCATTATCCTCAAAATAAAAGAATAAAAAAAAAACTTTTTACAGTTATCTTTGAAATAAAAGAATAAAACAAAAACTTTTTAAAGCAATGTGCCATTGTGTGTATAGCTACATACCATTTGTCCATCTGCTATTGTGTCCACATGCATTCTAACCTTCACACCGACCAGCTGACAGACAGCCATTTCCCGCTGTTAATTCCTAACTCTAACCCTAATGCTAACCTCAACTCTAACCCTGGCCCTACATGTGGACACAAAAGGCAGGTGGATGACATGGTATACGCTGATACTACAATGCCGACATATTTTTTTCTTCAGGTTTAAAAAAATATTTAGAAATTTTATTTTGAAGATAACGGAATAAGCACATGTGTGCCTTTTTTTTTTTTTTTGTAATCTAGTCCCCACGCAGATACAAGTTTTGCAAATTTTTTAGCATCTGTTCTCATTGGCTCAAATGGCCTACTCTTCCAAAAATCGGAACCGGTTTTAGTGTATGTGCACTAAGTGTATGTGCAAGATTTTCTGGGCGCTTATGCCTCGGTTGAAAATGTGACCAGAAGGGACTTTCAGAGGAATGGAGTCGAACACTGGTGTTTAACTCTTAACTCTAGAAAAAAAAAATGTAAACCTCTTAACTCTAAGGGGGTGGGGGGGGAGGGGAGTCTTCTTGAACAGGTGTCTTGGTGGTAGCTGGAACCTGGGTTCGAACCCTGGCCATCAGATCACGAGAACAGCACGTAGCATTCTACATACCAGGCTATCCTTCCCCCTTTGGGTTAGAGGAGGGAGGGGGGGGGGGGGGGGTTGTTGGAATTGTAGGGGTTAGGATGCCAGGATAGGGAAGTGAATGTTCTGCATCTATAGGGATGGGGAAGTGTAGTGACTGAGGATGGGGATAGGGGGAAGGGGGTCACATCCTGATTAGGGTTGGGGAGGGTATGAGTGGGAAGCGTTTTTTTTCTTTTTTGGGGGGGGGGGGTGGGTGGGGGGGGGGGAGTTGTTTTTAGAAACAAAAGTTGAGAGGTTTGGTTTAAGAATGCATGATTGAGTAGTCAGTTGAAACGAAGTGATTTAAAAAAAATTTTTAAACTATTTGAAACAAGAGGGGTTCTGGTTATAGAATGCACCATTAAATAATCATTGGAAGGAGATAGTACTGGGAGACAGTGAGGATGCATTATTTTAAAAAAAAAAAAAAAAGGTGGGTTATTAAAAGTAAGAGGGTTAGAAAGTATGTTCAAGTGTGTGTGTGTGTGTGCTTGTGTGTGTGTGCATCTCTGTCTGTGTGTGTGTGTGTGTGTGTGTGTGCGTGTGTGTGCACATGCATGTGTTTGTGTGTCTGTGTCTGTGTGTGTGTGTCTGTGGGGGGAAAGATAATGTGCTACAGGTAAATGGATGGAATGGTAGGCCTATACCACAGGTACTTGTCTTCCCCTGTGTATTCTGAATTATGAAACCAACATAAAAACTATGCATCCCTGTGTGTATGTATGCGGGGGGGGGGTGGGGGGTGTGTTGTTTTTTTAGTGTGTGTGGGTTTGTGTTGTTTTTTTTATTGGAAGTTGATTGGAAAAGAGCAGCAGTTATTGAAATAACATGAATTAAATATGTGAGTTATTAAAGAATTTTTTTTTGGGGGGTGGATTCACAGCGATCAGTAACATTGGCTTTAAAATCTCCATAATCATTTTGGAAAAGAATTAATGAAGACTTTGGGATTAGGATTGTAACATATAAGAAAAAGAAATTGGGATTCTACTTGCTTAACAGGGTTCATTGATTGCTTGAGTGCTGTATAGGTCAGATGCAAATGCTTTGATTTGTTTTTTTGCAAGATATAGCGCTATATAAATTCTATGTATTATGATTATTAACAACCTTGCATTAAAAAAGACAGGTTTCCTCTTCTGTTATCTACACACTCTGGCATAAGAAAAGGATTCTAGCCTGTCACCCTTCCTGCCTTGTGCTTTGCTGTAGGTCAGGGACATGCCCATTACCCAGGTCATAGCGCTCCCCCCCCCCTTCCAGCCCATTAATGGACTGCTCCATCCATCTGCATCTCTCCCAGCAGTCTGATTCCTGTCATCTCCACAGTTCTATCAATACCTGGGGGGTTGGTGGGGTTTTTTTGCTTTAAGGTGAGACACGGGTTCAAAAGTGGCCCAAATCATGTTTTTTTAGAATTAAAAATTGCTGAATACATTTATGATCTCCCTGTGTGAAATAAAAATTCAGATCATAAAATACGCCTGTAGAACAGGTTACGCATACTTGTTATAGATAAAAAGGTTTAGGAGTTTGACATATTGCTTTGGCGGCCATATTGGATTGTTTCTATGGCAACAGTGCAGAAAACTGAGTAATTCTTACATTTTTATGCTGTACAAGTGATGCCCTTTCAATAATGGCATAACTTTTAACATGGGCTTGTAAACAAAATTTCATCAGTTTCGACTCCAGTGTCCCACCTTAAATGGGAAAAGAGAGGTCAAAGGTCCCACATATGTAATTTTTAAAAAATAAGAAAAAGAAAAACTGAAACTGAAAACAAGACAAAAGAATACATGGGGGAAAAGAGGAGAGTGGAGGCCCCTTCCCCCCCAAAAAAAAAAATGTGGTAGCTGCATGGTTTCTTGTCTGCTATCTGCCATGTGTCCACCATCCTTACTAAACTAGTAATTGCCATCGATCGCTTGTGTGTTGTAGAGGTCGAATGCAAGCGCTTTGATTTTTCTGCAAGATAGAGCACTGTATCATTCCATGTATTATTATTATTGTTGGTTGTGGTGTTATTATTATGTGTCCATCATCCTTATCTGCCATGTGTCATCATCTATATTGTCCATCTCTTTCTGCATTGTCCGTCATCTTTTTATGTCATTTGTCCATCATCTTTTTGTCATTTGTCCATCATCTTTTTATGTCATTTGTCCATCTTTTTTTGTCATTTGTCCTCATCTTTTTATGTCATTTGTCCATCATCTTTTTTGTCATTTGTCCATCTTTTTATGTCATTTGTCCATCATCTTTTTATGTCATTTGTCCATCATTTTTGTGTCATTTGCATCTTTTTATGTCATTTGTCCATCATCTTTTGTCATTTGTCCATCATTTGTCATTTTGTCCATCATCCTTTTTGTCATTTGTCCATCTTTTTTGTCATTTGTCCATCATCTTTTTGTCATTTGTCCATCATCTTTTTGTCATTTGTCTCATCTTTGTGTCATTTGTCCATCTTTTATTTGTCATTTGTCCATCATTTTGTGTCATTTGTCATTTTTTTGTCATATTTTCCATTCTTTTTATCATTTTCCCATCTTTTTATGTCATTTGTCCATCTTTTTATGTCATTTGTCCATCATCTTTTTGTCATTTGTCCATCATCTTTGTGTCATTTGTCTTCTTTATGTCATTTGTCCATCATCTTTGTGTCATTTGTCTTCTTTATGTCATTTGTCCATCTTTTGTCATTTGTCCATCTTTGTCATTTGTCTCTTTTATGTCATTTGTCCATCTTTTTATGTCATTTGTCCATCATCAGTTTTTGTCATTTGTCCATCATTTTTGTCATTTGTCTTTTTTATGTCATTTGTCCATCATTTTGTCATTTGTCCTTTTTATGTCATTTTTCATATATTGTGTCATTTTCTTCATTTTAGTGTCATGTTTTGTCCATCATCCTTTTATCATTTTTCCACATCTTTTTGTGTCATTTGTCCATCATCTTTTTGTCATTTGTCTATCATTCTTTATATGAGATCTGTTAAATCCATTTATGCTTTTTTTTCTGTAACTTGTTTTCTTCAAGTGTGTATTGTCAAATTCCAGTTCAGCGAAATGTTCTGAGTGTAGACATGAATGTATTCTAGTAGATCACTGCAATAATACAGTGTGGTAGGTGTTTGTTTTGTTAGGGTTTGTGCATTTTTTTGTTCTGCCTTTTTTACTTTTTTTATTTTGTGCTTCCATGAAACCTGGTTTGAGTAAAACAAGAAAATGATTTTGAATGTGTGTTGGGTTTTTTGTGATCGGTTGTATACTGTTTAGACAGTTTTACAAAATACTTTGCCGTATCAATTATATAAATAATAATGGGTAGGCGCTGCACTTGTGGCGACGCACTCTCCTTGGGGAGAGCAGCCCGAATTTCACGCAGAGAAATCTGCTGTGACATAAAGTGGTATAAAATAAAATGAATAAATAAAAATAAACTTTTTGTTTTAAATCGCTTTGTTCAAGTAGAGAAAAAAAAGGTACATTTCAGCAAGTAATGCATTTTAGCCAGTTTTGTATTCACGGCAGTTGTTTTCCCCACTTTTTTCTTTTGTCAATCTCATCTTTGAACAATTTTTTATTGAAACATTGAATATAGTTTTCTTGGAGACTTAAATTACCAAAAGCTGATGCTGTTTTTATTGTTGCCTTTTTATTGTGTGTGTTCCATAATGAGATAGCGAGCACAAGCTTTATTGCTGATTGCGTTTTTCTTTTCATTGTAGCTGCCTATTGTCAACTGCTGTGTTGTTAACCAGTGTTGCTATAGGGGATTGTTCCAACATGGCCTGACGTTATTGTCAAAAGTTTGTAATAACTGTACGGTTTTGCCCCTGAAGCATTTGCCTGTCTTGGGCTTAGAATTCGTAGTGCCCAGCTGTAAGGGAAACATGTGCTAGCTGTGTCAGTGTGGTTTCTCTTCCACCATTGGGTTGCTTGGCTTCACTTTTTTTTTCCTTTTCATAAACAGAAAGCATACTGATGCTGCTTGCTAAGTGTGACCAATAACTTGATCGTCATTTTCTTCCAAACATAACTTTGCCCTTTCTTGAATGAATTACCTGATGCTTTTAAATTCAAGTGTTGTGGGGGGGTTTTTGGGGGGTGTATTTGTTGGTTTTTTTGTTTTTGTTTTTTTTTGGTGGGTTTTTGTTGTTGTTGTTTTTTGGGGGGTGCATTGATTAATTGTTTATTTTGGAGGCTTGGAATTTCTCTGACCTGACTAAGCAGTTGTGTAATTTTGCATGTAGCATTCAAGCAGTGCCCACATTTTTCACCTTCAAATGAAGGATAGTGCATGTGTGTGTATATAGTTTGCTGCCTGTATCATTTCTTTATCAGAACATTCTGAAGGATGTGGCTTAAATCATGTCTTTGACCTAGATCCTCTCTCTTTATGAAATTCTTCGACATTGATTTTTGCACGATATCTAGCAGACTGGTTTAATTTTACGCAGTTAATTCTTTTCACTTTGCTGCCCCCTCCTATTTCTTATTGTTCAAGGGTCAAATTTAGTTTAAATCATGTGCATGGTTTTTAAATATCAGTGCATTTGAAGCTGCTTTCCAACTGGTTTAATCCCATCAAAGGGTAAAGTGGAAACCTCGTTTGCTAGTAAACATGTGAATGTTTTTTTTGTTTTAGGGTTGAGGTGTTGTCAAAGGTTTCCTTGCTCTGTTATTACGTTTCATTTTTTAAAAACTTTTGTTTGCCCCAAACCCAGTTTAGCTTGTGTGGAATCCTAACTGTGAACGCACAAGGTGTGGATAAACTGTTACGACCAGTCTGTTTACCTGTATCATGGATAAAATCCAGGTTGCCAGTCTGATTACCTGTACCATGGATAAAATCCAGATTTGCCAAGTAATGAGTGAGAAAGTTGATGTTTCTTGAGGGATCAGCAAAGATGAGTTTGCTCCAATCAATATTCATTCCTTTTTTTCTGTTGGTTTTTTTTTTTTTAGTATAATTTTCCTGCATGTATAAAAGCCCTGTGGAAAACTGAATTCAAATGGTATATGTGTTTAAAAGCCTATACAAATTGAATTTCAAATGGTATATGTGTATAAAAGCCCTGTGCAAAATTCAATTTCAAATGGTGAGCCACACCACTGCACTTCACTACCAACTGACTTTTTCCTGAGAAAATGCAGGCTTTGCATAACTCTCTTTAAAACTTACAAGCTGATGTTTTGCACTTGTTAAGGTGTCTGTGCTTTTGGCTGTAAAGATAACATGGCTGGAATGTAGCTTTTGTCGTTTCTGTGTTTGAAAACATATTGGATTGCACAGGTCATTGTGGTCTGAGGTATTTCAAATGGTGGTGTGAGAATTCAAAGAGAAAAGTCAGTGGGTCAGTCATTGTGTCACTGCTGGTCAGAGCACTGGAAAAGCCTACCTCCCCCTTCAGAAAAAAGACAGGAGTTAGGGTTGGGTAGCCGGCTCGCAGCTGAATCAAAATGAAAGGAAAATTCAGAGCAGGGTTTGTACAGTCCTTAAAGGTCCTTGAAAGTCCTTAAGTTTTGGGATCCCCATTTTAATGGCTTTAAAGTCCTTAAAAATCTTATATGTGCCTCCGGGTGCTTAAAAGGTGCTTGATTTTGCCATTAATTTAGGCTTATTGAGAAAAGTTTACACAAAAGTCATGGTATTAAAGAGGAGCAGGAAGGGGTAAGCATTATCTGAATCAGTGAATGCCAATGAGGGGGTGAGGAGAAATCGTTGAAGGGGAGGGACGGGGGGGGGGGGGGGATTGATAGAGGCCATGTGTGTATTATTTTTTTATTTTAATTTCATTATTTGTTAAATCATACATGTTATAACCGTTTGGTGTGTGTGTGTTTATTTTATTCTTTTATATCGAAGATAATAGAATAAGCACTCATGTGCTTTTTTTTCATCCAGTCCCTCTGTGTGTGTGTGTGTGTGTGTGTGTGTGTGTGTGGTGTGTGTGTGTGTGTGTGTGTGTGTGTGTGCGCAAGCCATGTGGGAGTGTGTGGGTGCGTGGGCATACTGGTGCGCACACAAATGTTTGTGATTTTACTTGGGTGAGTTTACAACTGGCTGAGGTGTTGCTGACTTGTGGGTGCTCTTTATACTGTGATGGGTGCGTGCTGATGTTCAGAACCTGTGTTGTGCTATATTGATATTATTTTTATGTGATTATTGTTGTTAAATATGGCTTGTAAGTTGTAACCCACCGGAATTTCTCTGTTTTAGAGAAACTTTTTTTTAATTGAATTGAGTACCAACAAAGATCAGGTTTCACAAAACGGAGGGACCAGCTCTAAAGCAGAGCAGTGTGATGTAAAAATCCCGTCCATAGCAGTAACATCAGCTGTCCTCCCTCTCCACTACCACCCCCCTCCCCCTCATTTGTCTGTTAGCCAGTGGGATGAATGTTTACTGTTATAAACAGTGGGTAGACACATAAGGTTGGAAAGTGTCCTGGTACAGTAACACACACAAAGCTCTACAGTCTCTGTGTGTGTGTGTGTGTGTGTCGTGTGTGCTCTGTGTTGTGTGTGCTGTGTGTGTGTGTGTGTGTGTGTGTGTGTGTGTGTGTGTGTGTGTGTGTGTGTGTGTGTGCAGCATTTGGATTTTTTGGGACTATTGATTGCTACTTTAAGAATGGGCTAAGTGCAATTGCTTTGATTTTTTAAAGTTTTATTTTCTTTCTTTCTTTTTTTTTTCTGTCAATATTTTCTTATCATACATGTCATGGCAATTATTTCTTTTATGCCATAAAAATGTGTGCATTGCGCGTGTTATCTTAGACTGTGTCATCTTAATAGAAGAGTGGTACTTCAATTGATATATGTCTTATCATACGACTTATTTTGTCCATATGATTTAATATCGATATATGATTTAATATCGATATGGGCTATGTCGTAAAAATGTGTGCACTTGTGTGCAGTGTTTCCTACGTGCATGTGTGTGTGTGTGTGTGTGTGTGTGTGTGTGTGTGTGTGTGTGTGTGTGTGTGTGTCCCTGTGTGTGTGTGTGTGTCCCTGTGTGTGTGTGTGTCCCTGTGTTGTGTGTGTCCCTCTGTGTGTGTCCCTGTGTGTGTCCCTGTGTGTGTGTGTGTGTGTGTGTGTGTGTGTCCCTGTGTGTGTGTGTGTGGTGTGTGTGTGTGTGTGTGTGTGTGTGTGTGTGTGTGTGAATGTGTGAGCAAACTGGTGTGTACAGGAATGTTTGAGATTTTAATTTGGGTGAGTTTATGACTGGGTGAGGTATTGCTGCTGAGCTGTGGGTGCTTTTTACATTGTGATATGTGCGAGCTGATATTCGGATACTATGTTGTGGTAGTTTTTTCCGTGATGTTATTTTTACATATTTACTGTTGTGTGGCTTGTAACCCACATGAATTTTGCTGAGATAATGAATGAAGTATTTGAATTTAAATTTGTCCTTGCAAGATACAGCGCTATATACATTCCATTTATTGTTATTGTTGTTGTTGTTATTATTATTATTATTACATTTACTTGGACCTTGAGAACCAGTATACAATGAAATTGTAAATGGACAGGTGTGGTGATTACATAGATTGTAGTGTTCTGTGTTAAGTGGACACATTGGGCCAAAGACTGGTTGTTTTTTTTATTTTACCCAGATTAGCTGCAGCAAAAATGTGGATTTCTGTTTATAAAGATGGCACAATGTGGCTCTGATTTTTTTTTCAACTTCAAACAGGGTAAACCATGTTTAATTAAATACAAATGTTATTTGTTGAAGAAGGTCCTTAGAAATTAAGAATGAGGCCCTTAAAAGTCCATAAATTTTCTTCCAAAGTTATGTATGAACCTGGTCAGAGTGATTTTATTGAAATTTACAAACTTGACCATAAATAAAACCAAAACTAGACCAGGTGGTCTTTCAGTGTTTCATTCATGACTGACTGACTGTGTGTAAATGTAGAGTAAGTGCACAATATCTCAAACACCATTTATGTTCTCTCTCTCTCTCTCTCTCTCTCTCTCTCTCTCTCTCTCTCTCTCTCTCTCTCTCTCTCTCTCTCTCTCTCTCTCTCTCTCTCTCTTTCTCTCTGTCTGTCTCTCTCTCTCTCTCTTCCCCCCACCCCCTTCCTTACACTCAAATATACCCAATCAATTCATAAAATATTTGCGAACACATTCAGATGTATTCCAATGCCTGTCAGAAATAAACCTGTATACACAAGACATTCATGTACTCTTTAGTAATATGTATTCAAGCACTCCTTACTCCCCCAATGCATGGATTCAAACCCTATGCAGGGGGAGGAGGTAGCCTAGTGGTTAGTGTTGCACTAGCAATCTGAGGGCCTGGGATCAGTCCTGGTTTGAGCCACCTCCCAGGTTTGATTTGATTTGATTTGATTCGATTCTTTTGTATCAAGGATAATGGGATAAGCCCTCGTGTGCTTTTTTTTTACATCCTGTCCCCGTGTGTATGCAGTTTTGTAAATGTCATCAGTTCCCACCAGCACACGATGGCCTACTCTTACAAAAAAAAGAAAGGATTTAATGTGTGCGCAAGATGTTCTGCA
>CM060350.1:22297134-22299634 GCA_030674155.1 Stramonita haemastoma | reverse complement strand
GATTCCTGTTCAAGGGGATTTTTCCCCTGGAGTTAACATCAGTGCTGACTCCACTCTCCCCAAAAGTCCTTCGGATGAGAGACTTTAAACCGAGTCCCTCGTGTGCAAACGCTCGCAGAACATCTTGCGCACATGTTAAATCCTGTTCCGCTTTTCGTAAGAGTAGGCCATCGTGTGCCCGGTGGGAACAGATGACATTTACAAAAATTGCATACACACAGGGACTGGGTGTAAAAAAGCACACGAGTGCTTATTCCATTATCCTTGATATAAAAGAATAAATCAATCAATCAATCAAATCAAATCAAATTAATCGTGGGGATACAGATCCACAGAGTGAGTATTCGTCTGCTCTGTTGAGGGGATACAGATCTATTGAGTATTCATCTGGTCTGTCGTGGGATAGAGATCTAAAAGGTAAAAGTAAAGGTGTCCCATAACCTGTGTGGTTGTAGGGGAATAAGGCATCAAAGACCTCAGCTTCTGTAGGGGCCAGCATGTTGAGGGCGGCGCCCATCTCCTCTCCCTCGCTGCTTTACCTTCCCTGACCCTAAAGAGGCAGGTACCCTTGACAGCTGGGTGAACTCGGGGACTGTACTGAAGCTAAGGCACACAAACGGTCACCCATCTAAGAGGTAACCACGCTTGATGCTGCTTAACCTTAGCTTGGGGAAAGCAAGCGCTCTGACCACTGAACTAACCCCCCCCCCCCCCCTACAGATGTACTATATTTCTAAAGATTGGGAATTGGAATGGCCCTAATAGAGCTGAAGCCGCCGCTGTGGCCTAGTGGTTAGGGCGTTGTACTCGTAATCTAAAGGTTGCGGGTTCGATCCCAGCTATTCCGCTATGGCGTTGTGCCCTTGGAAAAGGCACTTTACGGCTATTTTCTCACCCCACCCAGGTGTAAAAAGGGTACCAACCTTGTGTTGGGGGTTAACCCTGCGATAGACTGGCGTCCTATCCAGGGGGAGTCCATGACTCTCAGTCGCTTAACGCCACAGAAACCGGGATAAGCACAGGCCTGATGAGCCTTAGGCTCGGGACAGACTTTAACTTTAACTTTTAATAGAGCTGAAGTGACTGGAGCATGTATGGGAATTGGGGACAGAATGGCTCAGTGGTCAGAGCACTCGCTTTCCCCAAGCTAAGATTAAGCATCATCGAGCGTGGTTACCTCTTAGATGGGTGACCATTTGCGCATCTTGGCTTCCCCAGTACATTCCCCCAGTTCACCCAGCTGTCAGTGGGTACTTGCCCTTTTTAGGGTCAGGGAAGGTGAAAGCAGCAAGGGAAAGGAGATGGGCGCTACTGCCCTCAACATGCTGGCCCCTAGAGAAGCTGAGGTTTCTGATGCCTCGCTCCCCTACGACCACACAAGTTATGGGATACCTTGACCTTTACCTTTTTTGTTTTTTACCTTTACCTTTTTTTTGGTTTTTTACCTTTACCTTTTTTTTGGTTTTTTACCTTTACCTTTTTTTTGTTTTTTACCTTTACCTTTTTGTTGTTGTTTTTACCTTGTACAGGTAGCAGAGCGGGTGAAGCAGGAGGTGGGCACAATGGACATTCTGATCAACAACGCAGGCATCGTCACAGGGAAAAAGTTTCTGGACTGCCCTGACAGCCTGATCGAGAAAACCATGGCCGTCAACTCCACTGCCCACTTCTGGGTAGGTAGGCTGGCCCACCCTTAAAAAAAAAAAAAAAAAAAAAAAAGAAAGAAAGGTAGGTCCACTCTGTTATACAGCCAGTGCAGGTGTACTTGATGTGAGAAAACCATGGCAATCAACTCCTGTGCTCACTTCTGGGTAGGTAGGCCCACCCTAAAACAACAAAAAAAAGAATGAAAGAAAGAAAATTAAAAAAACAACTCAAAGAAAGAAAGAAAAAAAAAAAATGGTAGGTCCACCTTGTTATACAGCCAGTGCATGTGCACCTGATGTATGCTGTAGGGAGGCCCACCCTAAAAAATACAACAAAAAGAAAAAAAAGGGAAAAGAAAAAACCAAAGGTAGGTCCACCCTGTTATACAACCAATACATATGCACTTGATGTACGCTGTAGACCCAGTGCAGGTGCTCTTGATGTGAGAAAACCATGGCAGTCAAATCCTGTGCACACTTCTGGGTAAGTTCGCCTTCACCTTCACCTGTCCCATAGTCCCGTGGACCGTGGGGGCACCACTGAAGATTTTGCAACCAGCTTCCTCCACTCCCCACGGTCCTCCGCCCTCTGTAGTAGATCGCTCCACTCAAGGCCTGTCCACTCTCTGATGTTGTCTTCCCATCATTTCCTCTGTCTGCCTCTTCGTCTCCCTCCCCTTACTGTTCCCTGTAGGACTGTCTTGGCCAGTCCAGATGATCGTGTGACGTGCCCGTACCACTTTAGCCTGTCTATCTCTCTGTATACAGCACATAATTCTCTCCCCTTTCACTCCTGTCTATCTCTCTGTATACAGCACATAATTCTCTCCCCTGTCACTCCTGTCTCTCTCTCT
>CM060350.1:22284634-22294634 GCA_030674155.1 Stramonita haemastoma | reverse complement strand
GGGGGGGGGGTGTTTGTGTGTGTGTGTGAGTGTTGTGGGTGTTTGTGGTGGTGTGGTGTATGTGTGTGTGTGTGGGGGGGGGGGGTTTGTGTGTGGTGTGGTGTATATGTGTGTGTGTGGGGGGGGGGTGTTTGTGTGTGTGTGTGGTGTTAGTGTGTGTGTGGGGGGGGGGGGTGGTTTGTGGGGGGGGGGGTGTTAGTGTGTGGTGTGGGGGGGTGTTTGTGTGGTGTGTGGGTGTATAGTGTGTGTGGGGGGGGGGGGTTTGTGTGTGTGTGGTGTATATGTGTGTGTGTGTGGGTGGGGGGGGGGTGTGTTGTGTGTGTGGTGTTTTTAGTTGTGTGTGGGGGGTGGGGGGGTTGTGTGTGTGTGGTGTGTGTGTGTGTGTGTGTGGTGGGGGGGGGGGGGGGGGTTTGTGGTGTGGGTATAGGTGTGGTGGGGGGGGTGTGTGTGTGGGGTGTATAGGTGTGTGTGTGGTGGGGGGGGGTTGTGTGTGGGTGTATAGTGTGTGTGTGTGTGTGGGTGTGTTTGTGTGTGTGTGTGGTGTGTGTGTGTGGTGTGTGGGGGTGGGGGGTGTTTGTGTGTGTGTGGTGTATAGTGTGTGTGGGGGGTGGGGGGGGGGGGGGGGTTGTGTGTGTGTTGTTTTGTTGTGTTGTGTGTGTGTGTGTGTGTTGTGTTGTGTGTGAGTGGGGGGGGGGGGAGGGTGTTGTGTTGCGCTTTCTCTACATCGCCTATTTCCTGAAAGGGTGAGTCTGGGTGTGGGTTGGTTTTATGGGGTGTTGTGTTGTGTGTGTGTGTGCTGTGTGTGGGTTGTGTGTGTGTGAGGGCTGGTGTGTGTGTGTGTGCTCTGTGTGTGTGTGTGTGTTGTGTTGTGGGTTGTGTGTGTGTGTGTGTGTGTGTTGTGCTTTCTCTACATCGCCTGTTTCCTGAAAGGGTAAGGGTGGGGTTGGGGGGGGGGGGGGGGGGGGTTGTGTGTTGTATAGTGTGTGTGTGTGGGGGGGGGGGGTATGTGTGTTGTGTTGTGTGTGTGTGTGGGGGGGGGGGTGCCGTGTTGTGTTGTGTCATGTTGTGTTGTATGTGTGTGTGTTGTGTTGTGTTGTATGTTTATGTGTGTTAATGTGTTGGAGTGGGTGTATTGTGTAGCTTTTCTGTTTAATTTCATCACTATCATCATCACCATCCCGACCATCACCATTATCATCATCAATATTATCATCATCATCATCATCACCACCACCACCACAACACAACACAACACCATCATTATCACCACCACCACCACCTTATCATTTTCACCATCTCCATCAATATCATCATCATCATCATCACCACCACCACTACCACACACCACCACCACCACCACCACCACACCTGCATCATTTTCAACATCACCATCATCATCACCATCATCATCATTATCGTCATTATCATCATCAATATCCTTTATATCCAGCTCCATCATCAATATTATCATTATCATCATCATCACCACCACCACCACCAATATCATCATTATCACCATAATTATCATCACCATATCATTTTCACCATCTCCATCATCAATATTATCATCATCACCATCATCATAACATCACCACCATCACCATCACCACCACCACCACGATCATTTTCAACATCACCATCACCACCACCATCATCATCATCTTTTTTTTTTTTTTTGAATTTTTACAAAATGTCAGCTGAGAGTAATATTGACTTCTTTTTACTTCTTCTTCTCTCTGTTTTTTTCTCTATGGTGTGTGTGATGGGTGCTGGTCACTCAGCCTGCTGCCCATCAAGGTGTCTTACCTGCTGAACCAGCACATGGGCATCAGCGAGAGCATGGACACCTTTGTCGGCCGCGCCAGGGACAACTGAATACTGATTGCTGACAACTGACTGCTGACAACTGACTGCTGACCACTAAACACTGACTGCTGACCACTAAACACTGACTGCTGACCACTAAACACTGACCACTAAACACTGACCACTAAACACTGAACACTGACCACTAAACACTGAACACTAAACACTGACACTAAACACTGACCACTAAACACTGACCACTAAACACTGACACTAAACACTGACCACTAAACACTGAACACTGACCACTAAACACTGACCACTAAACACTGACCACTAAACACTGACAAAAACTCTGACAACTGACCACTAAACACTGAACACTAAACACTGACCACTCTACACTGACCACTCTACACTGACCACTCTACACTGACCACTAAACACTGAACACTAAACACTGAACACTAAACCTGACAAAAACTTGACAACTGACCACTAAACACTGAACACTAAACACTGACCACTGAACACTTAACACTGACACTAAACACTGACCACTAAACATGACCACTAAACACTGACCACTGAACACTGACAAAACTCTGACAACTGACACTAAACACTGAACACTAAACACTGACCACTGAACACTGACCGCTGGCTGCTGGCTTCCTGGTGGGGCTGCAGTGATCGTCTGCTGGCTTCCACAGATTTTTTTTTTTTTTTTTTTGGGTGCATGGCTTCCAAAGATGGTCCACATTTGAAAAGAGATATTGTCAAAATTGGGTATGAGGAGAAGGACGGGAAGGGGGGGGGGGGGGGGGGGGAGAATTGAATGAAGGAAGGACTGAATGGATGAATGAATGAATAGATATTCTTTATTTTTCAAGGGTTACAGTATTACATACTTTTTTTTTAATCTGGCCCTTGCCCTGATTAGTGATATAGCTATTAAAAAAAAATTAAACTAAAACAAAGTTAAAATATTTAAAAAATAAAACAAAAGGTTATAGCACCCCCTAACCCAGAAACCACCATCATCAAAACCAACAATTTAACCTAAATTTTAAAAAAAAAAAAAAAAAAAACAGGAGCATAGGATACATTTCACAAAATGCAATCGAGAATTGATGGAAGGAGAGTGTTTCTGGGGTTTAGAGGTAGGGGGAGGTGTGTGTGTGTGTGCGCGCGCGCGCACTACATTTACGACAAGATTTTCTTCCTCAGCCTTTTCTTCAACCATGTCCAGTTATAATTTTTACAGGCTGATGAAATGTAAATCTCGAAAAGTTCACCTGTCTCTTTCAAAATTCATAAGATTTGCAGGTATTTCTTGAAATTTCATTTCTTCCCTTTACACTCGTGTAGATTGTTCTTTTACAGAAATCAATATACTTTTTTTTTTTGTTAAATGTCTTGAGTCTTTAATATTGTTGTGACGAATTGTGGCTTTTCAATTCCTATTACTATTGATAATACTTTTGGATGTATTGCTGTAATTTTTTTTTTCTCGGTTGAACTTGTTTGTTATCTTTCTTGCCCCAAAAGGGGTGAAAGGAATTGAACCTTAAATCTTATATCTTGTGTGTGTGTGTGTGCACGCTTTTTAGTCTTAGCTTACATTATTGGGGTTTACGCTATATAAACGTAATTGCTAGTGATTTGTTTGACTGCTTGAAGGCGAATTGTTGTGTTTTTGATGTGTTTCGACAATTGATTAGTCAGTGTGTGTTTTGCTGTGTGTTTGATAACAGATGTGCACGTTTATTCTTGTTTAGGTGATTTAAAATCTGTTAATCTTATTTTGCGAATGGTCGTACACGCATGTGAATGATTTAAATGCAAGTGCTGTGATTTGTTTGCTTTACAAGATGTAGGATTATGAAGTTTACACAGATTATTATTCTTGCCCTTTTGATGTTTGATGTGATGTGGTTTGTTGTGGAGTTTTGTAGAGAGTGAATACGGTAATGATCATCAATAATCACTTGTTGTTTTATGATACTAGCTGTGAAATGACCTTTTGTTGTTAGCTTTTTCCTTCACTCTCATTGTAAAGAATGATAATAATCATAATGATAACAACGGTGATAACTGACTTGAATTTCCCTTTAGTTCATTTGAAATCTTTTATTTCAAGAATAATAAATACACATATATATAAATATAATAATAATAACGGTGATAACTGACTTGAATTTCCATTTTATTCACTTGAATTCTTTTATTTCAAGAATAATAAATATGCATTCTCGTGCTTTTTTTATATATTTTTTTAACATCCAGTCCGTGTGTGCATGTATGCTTGTCAATTTAATCATCTGGTCTACCAGCTTCCGGTGACCTGTTCTTAGGAAAGGTGGAACAGGCTCTAACATTTGTGCAAGATGTTCTCATGTGTTCTTGTGCAGGACTTCAGTTTATAGTTTCATCTGAAAGACTTTTTATTGTGGGGGAGGGGGTGGGGTTGGCATTGGTTTTAACTCCAGGGGAAGAAAACACTCCTGTAGAGGCCCCTTAGGGGGACAGGTAGCTTGGTGGTCAGAGTGATGTGCTCATGATCTGACCTGGGTTTGATTTTCATTCAAGATTTTTCCTCTGGAGTTAACATCATTGCCGACTTGAAGCAATTATCCATATTATGAGACTAATTGCTTGAATAATTCATGTTATAAGACATCGGTTTTAAAAATAATTCATTTTATAGGACTTATTGCTCGAATAATTCATGTCATAGGACGCACTGCTTGAATAATTCACATTATCTGACTTATTGCTTGAATGATTCATATCATATGATGTATTGCTTGAATAATCCATATTATAGGACTCGTTGCTTGAGTAATCATATTATAGGACTTATGCTTGAGGATTCATTTGTGACGTTGTTCTACACCCCCCCCCCCCCCCCCCCCAAACATCCCCGAAATAACTTTAAAAACATAATAATAAAAACGAGCTTTTGTATAAATTATTTCTCTTTTTTGAACAGTTCAGTAGAGGCTGGATACCTGTCATACGTTACAATACTATAGGACACTGTGTTGATCAAACAATTTTGGTGACACCGTTGGGAAAAAAGTCTTTTTTGTGTGTGAAAAATCTAACGCTTTTACTCTTCTTAGGCGAAATTGTGGTTAGATATTTGTGATTGTTTTTTTACTGTACAACTTCTGATTTTTTTTATATTGTACAACTCTAAATACTTTTTAGGTTGACATCTTCCCCACCCCCACCCCCACCCCCAGCCTGCCCCAACCTACTTACAAGTATAAACAATACAGGTGAACAGTTTGTGGCTTGCTTACTTTACTGTGTCATTTATTATTGTATATTATATGCACAAATATAGGCGCCTGCTTCCTGTACTTTTTTGTTTTTGCTTTAAAAAAAAATTTTTTTTTTTACTGCTATGCAGTAAATAGCTTGGGATAGCTCAGTGGTCAGAGCGCTCGCTTTCCCCCAGCCAATGTTAAGCAGCGTCGAGTGTGGTTACCAGTTGGATGGGTGACTGTTTGTGCGCCTTGGCTTCAGTACAGTCCCCCAGTTCACCCAGCTGTAAATGGGTACCTGCCCTCTTTAGGGTCAGGGAAGGTAAAGCAGCGAGGGAGAGGAGATGGGCGCCGCTCCAATATGCTGGCCCCTGGAGAAGCTGAGGTCTCTGACGCCTACGCTCCTCTACGACCACACAGGTAATGGGACACTTTTGCCTTTGCCTTTTACGCTAGGCTACAGGGATTCAAATTCAAATTCAAATTCAAAATACTTTATTATCTCTAAAACAGAGAAATTCCGGTGGGCTACAAGCCATATATAAAAACAATAACCACACAAAAATAACATCAATATAGCTCAACACAGGTTCTGAACATCAGCACGCACCCATCACAGCACAAAGAGCACCCACAAGTCAGCAACACCTCAGCCAGCCGCAAACTCACCCATGTAAAATCACAAACATCCGTGTGGGCACCAGTATGCCCACACATCCACACATACACACTCAGACATGGATCATGCACACATACACACACAAACACAAAAGATAACACATATTAATTAAGACATAAACAAAATTGTGTAACATATTGTATGATCAGACAAATACCAATTAAATTTTTACACTATTAAGATATTAAATGCGGTAAAAAAAAAAAAAATTTCATAACAAAAAAAACTGCATGCATGTGTGGATGAGATAGCTCAGTATTCAGAGCTGAGCACTCGCTCTCTCCAAGCTAAGCTGAAGCAGCACTGAGCGTGGTGGTTACCTCCAAGTTGTGGGAGACCGTTCATGCAGCTGGGCTTCAGTACAGTCCCCCAGTTCACCCAGGTGTCAATGGGTGCCTGCCCTCTGTAGGGTACATCTTCCATGACAATTCCAAGACATCGGCCATGTGTGTGAAAAGTGTGAATCCATGAAAATGCATAGTTGCTAGCTTTTAGAAACGAGATTTTCGGAGACAAAAATATATTCCTACAAATCTGTATTGATGGTGCTGTGTCCATTGAGCAATAAACTTCTGTGTTTAAATCTCTGCCTTTCGTCTGTTTGTTTCTAAGCTGTCTGTCTGTCTGTCTGTCTCAAACTGAATGTTTAAGTCATTTGGATGAGACTATAAACCGAGGCTCCATGTGTGAACGTACACAGACCATCTTGCACACACGTTAAAACCCCCACTCTGCCTTTCGGAGGAGCAGGCCATTGTGTTTCGATAGGAGCGGATGACAAAATTATTTTTAAAAAACCAGCATGCACACAGGTGTCGTGTTTAGACACCATCCTTGAGGAAAAATTGGGGAGTTGGAGTCCCCAGGGCAGCTCAGGGATATGTATGTGTGTTATATATATATATTATATATATATATATATATATATAATGGGTAGGCGCTGCACTTGTGGCGAGGCGCAGGGAGAGCAGCCCGAATTTCACACAGAGAAATCTGCTGTGACATAAAGTGGTAAAAAAAAAAAAAAATTAAGTCTGTCTGTCTGTCATCGGATATTTGTTTCTAATCAGTGTGTCTGTCTGTCATGGAGCCTTGGTTTATAGTTTCATCCAAGGACTTTTGGCGAAGTGGAGTCAGTACTGATGCTGACTGCAGGGAAAAGCCCCTTAAGCAAGTGTTTCAGTGAAGCGTCAAACCTGGATTCAGTCTCCGGGTGTTTATTTTTTTTTTTTTAATCAAGGATAATGGAATAAGCACTCGTGTGCTTTTTTACATCCAGTCCCTGTGTGTATGCAGCTTTGTCAATCTTGTCTTCTGTTCCTACCAGCACACAATGGCCTACTCTTACGAAAAGCGGAAACAGGATTTAATGTGTGGGCAAGATGTCTGCTGTGTTCACACACAGGGCCTCGGTTTATAGTCTCATCCAAGGGCTTTTGGGGAGAGTGGAGTCAGCGCTGATGTTAACCCCAGGGGAAAAAATCCCTCGAACGGGAATCGAACCCAGGTCGTCAAATTGCGAGCGCAAGGTTCTGACCACTAGGCTATCCTCATACCTAAAACTGCTTTACACTATCCCTACGTTAAGGGAGATAACCCCCTCTTTCCCTGTACACGTGCGCTGTGCCACATGTGTATGCCTCTGTAACCCTGAAATGGGTGATAGGGAGGGAAGGATTAGGAGATAGTTGGCTACCCTATAGCAGATTTCCTGTTGGGAAAAGGTTACACCTACAAAATCCAGAAAACAAACAAGAAATCCCAAATCAAACAGTAAATCCCAAATCAAACAGTACATCCCAGAAAACAAACGACAAATCCCAAATCAAACAGTACATCCCAGAAAACAAACGACAAATCCCAAATCAAACAGTACATCCCAGAAAACAAACGACAAATCCCAAATCAAACAGTACATCCCAGAAAACAAACGACAAATCCCAAATCAAACAGTACATCCCAGAAAACAAACGACAAATCCCAAATCAAACAGTACATCCCAGAAAACAAACGACAAATCCCAAATCAAACAGTAAAAATCCCAAATCAAACAGTACATCCAGAAAACAAACGACAAATCCAAATCAAACAGTACATCCCAGAAAACAAACGAGAAATCCCAAATCAAACAGTAAAAATCCCAAATCAAACAGTACATCCCAGAAAACAAACGACAAATCCCAAATCAAACAGTAAAAATCCCAAATCAAACAGTACATCCAGAAAACAAACGACAAATCCCAAATCAAACAGTACATCCCAGAAAACAAACGACAAATCCCAAATCAAACAGTAAATCCCAAAAAACAAACGACAAATCCCAAATCAAACAGTAAATCCCAAATCAAACAGTACATCCCAGAAAACAAACGACAAATCCCAAATCAAACAGTACATCCCAGAAAACAAACGACAAATCCCAAATCAAACAGTACATCCCAGAAAACAAACGACAAATCCCAAATCAAACAGTACATCCCAGAAAACAAACGACAAATCCCAAATCAAACAGTACATCCAGAAAACAAACGACAAATCCCAAATCAAACAGTAAAAATCCCAAATCAAACAGTACATCCCAGAAAACAAACGACAAATCCCAAATCAAACAGTAAAAATCCCAAATCAAACAGTAAATCCCAGAAAACAAACGACAAATCCCAAATCAAACAGTACATCCCAGAAAACAAACGACAAATCCCAAATCAAACAGTACATCCAGAAAACAAACGACAAATCCCAGAAAACAAACAACAAAAACAAACGTAAAAGAACACTCCCACATGAAGGCAGGTGCATAATTTTGCATATGTGAGGAATCCTTTAAAAGAAAAAGGGGGGGAAGGAAGGATGGCCTTGTGATTAGAGCATTGAGCTTGTGATCTGACGGGCCTGGGTTCGAGCCACCCTGAGTTGCCGTTTGAGGGGATTTTACCCCTGAAGTTAACATCAGTACCAACTCCACTCCCCTAAAAATCCACCCGAGACTGTAAACCGAGGTCCTGAGAGTGAATGCACACAGAATATCTTGGGCACATATTAAAACCTGTTCTGCCTTTCCAAAGAGTAGGCAATACTCCGTGAGCAGTACCTTTAACACCAACAAGACCTCTACTATGTATTTATTGATTTTAAGAAGGCATTTGATGGGGTGTTGCATGCAGCTTTGTGAGCAACTATAAATTTGTACAGCATCAATGCAAACCTGATCATAGTCATCAAAGAGCTGTACAACAAGGCCACCAGTGCAATGTACCACAACAGCAACATTAGAGAGTGGTTTCGAACAACAGTTGGAGTAAGGCGGGGCTGTCTACTCTCACCCACTCTTTTCAACATCTTCCTTGAGAGAATCATGGCTGATGCACTGGAACACCATAAAGGATCAGTCAGCGTTGGTGGCAGAACAATCACAAACCATTGACGGACTAGCAGGATCAGAACAAGAGTTTGCCAGCCTAACAGAACACCCGAACAAGGCCTCTAAAACATATGAGACCAATAACGCCAAGGGCATCAGCACTGATATCAGGGTCAATTACCAGAACCTGGAAACAGTTTAAAGCTTCAAGTACTTGGGAGCCGTGGTATCAGACAAGGGGTCCAAGCCAGAGGTAGTATGCAGAATTGCACAGACAATAACAGCACTGTCAAAACTGAACACCGTCTGGAAAGATAAAAAAATATCCCACTCAACTCCAAGATGAGACTAATGGCTCACTTGTCATATCCATATTCTTAAATGCCTGTGAATCGTGGACCCTGACTGCTGATTTGCAGAGAAGAGTACAGGCGGTAGAGATGAGATGCTTCCGGAGACTCTTCGGCAGATCTACAGAGACCACATAAGCAACGAAGAGGTGCGTAACAGAATCCAGCAAACCATTGGGCCCTACGAAAACCTTCTATCCATCGTAAAGAAGCGTAAACTTAAATGGTACACGCATGTCACAAGATCAAAAGGATTTGCAAAAACAATACTGCAAGGCACTGTCCAAGGAGGAAGAAAAAGAGACAGACCAAGGAAGAGATGGGAGGACAACATCAGAGAATGGACAGGCCTAGAACTCAACAAAACGCTGAGAAAGGCAGAACAGAGAGAAAGGGAGGGAACTGGTTGTCAAGTCTTTGGGGGTGCCCCCACGGTCGCCAGACTAAGGGATAGATAGATAGATAGATAGATAGATAGATAGATAGATAGATAGATAGATAGATAGATAGATAGATAGATAGATAGATA
>CM060350.1:22262134-22282134 GCA_030674155.1 Stramonita haemastoma | reverse complement strand
TCATTCGGATGAAACTATAAACCGAGGCCCCGTGTGCGAACGCACGCAGAACATCGTTAAAACCCCGTTCCGCCTTTCGGAAGAGCAGGCCATCGTGCACCGGTAGGAGCGGATGACAAAATTATTAAAAACCAGCATGCACACAGGTGTCGTGTTTAAGACACCATCCCTGAGGAAAAATCGGGGAGTTGGAGTCCCAGGGCGGCTCGGGCTGTGTATATGGCAACGTTCTGGTGGCTCCTGCGACGGTACTGAAAACCATTCGTATCGGTCATTGCCTTTCCAATGGATCATTCCAGTGGCGTGGAGAGGGGGGAGGGGGGTCTGCTGCATGGGTAACGGCTTGCCCTCCATACTTACTTACCCAGGCTGTGCGCTCTAAAGACTAGAGCACAACTCCATAGTCTTCTGAGACTGATGGGATGACAAAAAAAGATGATGATGACGATGAGCAATGAGGAGAGGGATAACTATGATGATCATGGTGATGATGATTGTAATCATAATCACACACACACACAGACAAAAACTTGTTCACATTTTATGAATTAAATGCTGCAAAAGTTATTAAATACAGAAGGTGAAAAGCTGTCCTGATCAAAATATCCAAATCGCAAGTAAAGCTCGCGGTTGAGTAGGGCCGGCAAGCGCTCGATCTTTATGATAGTTTCAGCAATTAAAAAACCAAAGATAATTAAGTTACCTTTTTAGTATATTATATTCTAATGGTTCTTACTTTTTGTACTGCTTTCACTTGTACAGTTCCATCCTTAGAACAGACACAGACACACACACACACATACACACACACACACACGCACGCGCGCGCGCGCGCGGGGACTGGATGAAAAAAAGCACATGGTGCTGATTCCATTATCATCGATATAAAAGACATAACAGAATATATTTTTTTTTAAAGAAAGAAAGAAAACACACACACACACACACACACACACACACACACACACACACACACAACACACACACACACACACACACACACACACACACACGCACACTAAAAGCCACATGTCCTTAAAATTTTAATGCACAAAAAAAAAAATCCAAAGTGCATGCGCGTATCAGCAAGACAGAAAAGACAAAACATGAAAGATAAGTTCCACCCTCTGTTACTTGATAACAGAATGGCTGAAGAAGTTGATTCCCATAAACTTTTAGGTGTCACCACTGACAAAAATATGACTTGGACTGGTCACATTATGTTGCTAGGAAAGGGCATTGCTCACTGGCTACTTCAGCTATCCAAAAGAAAACACTTTCTGAATCACCACTCTCGAAAAGCACTGGGTTTTTTTGTGTTTGTTGTTGCCATATTTTTACCCATTGTTGACTATGCGTCAACTATTTGGGATACCTGCAGTGAAACGAACTTGAAATTCATTCATCCTTTTAAAAAAATAATAAAAAAAGAGTAGTAAAACTTGTCCTGTTTAAAATCATGTTCCCTCACTTATTGAAGATTAATAATATTGAAGAAAATAAATGTCCTGACTTTTCGAGCAGACTTTTATTCAATAAAGCTGTGTTTATGCAAGAAAGTTGTTAACCAAACTGGACCTCCCGAGATTACCAGAACTTTCAAAATTAACCAGCACAGACACAACCATTTGCTAACATTTCCAAGACCCAGAAATAATCTAAATAACTTCAAGTAGTGACCTATGGAATACCTCCCCCCCCCCCCCCCCCCCCCCCCCAAATTGAAATGTATCAAAAAACAAAGATAAATCTAAAACACATCTTAAGAGATGACTGTTTCACTGATGTTTTATTATCATTATAAAAATCGTATGACCACAATTTATATGATATAATTATAGTTAAAGTTAAAGTCTGTCCAAGCCTAAGGCTCATCAGGCCGGTGCTTATCCCGGTTTCTGTGGCGTTAAGCGACTGAGAGTCATAGACTCCTCCCTGGATAGGACGCCAGTCTATAGCAGGGTTAACCCCAACACAAGGTTGGTACCCCTTTTACACCTGGGTGGGGTGAGAAAATAGCCGTAAAGTGCCTTTTCCAAGGGCACAACGCCATAGCTGAAAGCTGGGATCGAACCGCAACCTTTAGATTACGAGTCCAACTCCCTAACCACTAGACTACAGCGGCGGCTATATGATAATATATACATCTATTAATGTTGTTTTAAGTGGTACCAATGTTGATGAGTTAATAAGATATTACACCCTGATGTTTCTGGCGCCTGTGTGTGTGTGTGTGTGTTGTGTGTGTGTGTGTGTGTGTGTGTGTGTGTGTGTGTGTGTGTGTGTGTGTGTGTGTGTGTGTGTGTGTGTGTGTGTGTGTGTGTGTGTGTGTTGTTGTTGTTGTTGTTGTTGTTGTTGTTGTTGCTGCTGTTGTTTGTGTGGTTTGGTTTTGGGATTTTTACATTTGATTGTTTTTGTCTGCTTTTTGTCTGATCGGTGTCTTTTGGCTTCGGTTGTCGTTGTTGTTATTTTAGTTCTGTTGTTTGTATGTAGTATAGTATATGCGTTATTTACTTATATGAAATAATGTTGATTCCCCTTTTCTTTTATGCTGTATTTTCTTTTCTTTTCTCTGTATTGGCTCACTTCATTGCTGTTGCTGATGTTGGAGTTAGTAGCGATTTTTATACGCCTGAGTGCATTCCTTTGGCGGAAGGATTGATGTGTTTTTGTTTTTCATCAAAAAGCACTCGTGTTTGGGCGTGTAGGACTGAGAAATGGATGTGATTGTTTTACTTTTTGCTTGAAATCATTTTCTGTTTGGGTTGTGTCTTGTTTTTCTATTGCAGGCACTCTAGTTGTATTGGAGGAGGGAAATGGGTACAGGTATGTATGTCTGTCTTTAAAGGAAACTATACTTAGTTTCCTCTATGTGTGTGTGGTTATTTATAATTTTATTTATTTATTTTATTTTTTTTATATCGAGGATAATACGATAAGCACCATGAGCTTTTTTCATCCAGTCCCCGTGTGTATGCAGTTTTGTAAATATCTGTTTCCACCGGCACACGACGGCCTACTCTTACGAAAAGCGGAACAAGTTGTTCTGTGTGAGTTGGCACACGGGCCTCGGTTTACAGTCTCATCCAAAAGACTTTTGGGGAGAGTGGAGTCAGCACTGATGTTAACTGATGTGTGTGTGTGTGTGTGTGTGGGGTGTTGTGTGTGAGCGGTTTCCTCTTTTTGGTGTGTGTATTTTTTAGTGGAAATAACATGTAGGACTTATTATTTTTTCTTTTTTAGGTTTTCTTTCTCAATATTTATATATAATATATATATATATATATATATATATATATATATATATATATATATATATATATATATATATATATATATATGCATATTTAATATGCACTTATCTGACTTTTTTTCTTAGATGGATGCTTGATGAAAAAAGCATTTGCATTGCTTATTCAATGTACCATCTGAAAATACAAGTTTGACTTTGACACACGTTTTTTTTTTAACCATTATTTTACTGGTTCCCATCATAATTTAAGTTTTTATGTAACAGCACGACAAAGAAATAGCTTTCAAAGTTGCTCTGTACATTATTTGATAATTGAAACTTTGAGATACTCCTTCCATAATGTTATATGCAAGTATTTTCTGAAAAAAAGAGTTAAGTTCACCAAAAGTCATGCCATGTTAAAATCTGTTCCACCTTTATTAAAAAAAAAATTTCATTTTACTTTACTTATTCTTTTATATCAAGGATAATGGAATAGGCACTCATGTGCTTTGTGTGTGTGCCTTTCGGACAGTAGGCCATTGTGTCGATTGTTCATGTGGGCAGAAGGCCTGCAAAAATGAATGAATACACCATTATCCTATTCCATTATTGTATTGTATCGTACTGTGTGATTGAGATAGGCTAGCTCCTTAGCTGTTATTTACACGATGCAGAACTAAGCTGAATCTGACTCTATTTGAAAAACATAACAAAACCGCCGATCTGTTTTCTTTTCTGTTTTCCACAAACCGCACGCAGACCATAACAAGTAATACAAATAATAACAGAAAAACGGAGCGCCGGCCGGCATTCTCACGCTGGCATCTGCTAGCAGTAGTAGGCAAGAGATACCTGACATTCTTTCTGGAGGTCACGTGACCAAGCATCAGCGGAAGAATTTGTGCCTACCTGCTCTGAGTAGGGCATGATGGACTTGCGTATGACGTCACGGGACAGAAAAGACTGCTCCACGATTCGAATCTTCGTAATGGATTGTTGATACGACCTGATTGCGTGTTTGTGCCACCTCCCCCTTCGCCTCGTGGCCTGTGCACCACTCTGGAATATCTTTTGAATGTGTCGATCGGTTGGATCGTGTTGATTTCGCAGTCATGTTGAAGTGTATTCCACTGTTTCGAGCTTGCAATCAGCAGGTCGAGTCTGTCGACAGACGACATTGGGGACTAACATCCATTCCTGACGATGTTTTGCGATACGCAAGGAGCCTAGAAGAACTTTTTCTCGATGCGAACCAAATCAAGGAACTACCAAGAGTACGTATTGTATCGATTTTTCATGTAGATCGTGTTCGATTGCCCTTGATTGCCCCCGATCCCTACTAACCAAGACCGTGTTTTCTGCTTCCAGGGATTTTTTCGGCTTGTTCAGCTACGAAAACTCAGTCTGAGCGACAATGAAATCGGCAGACTACCCCAAGATATCAGCAGTTTCATTAATCTTATGGAATTGGATGTCAGTAAAAACGGTGAGTTGCATCTGTGTGTACTGTTTAAAGAGTAGGCCCGTTGGTATTTGTGTACAGGTGTGTGAATCGGGATGGCAAGTGTGAAAGCAGCCATTTTGGATGTTCCGCGCATGTGTCAGACGTAAACTGCGTTCAGTGACAAGACCGCCAGTTCCGGGTTCATCGCCCACACCCCTCAAAACTATTGCTTTGAAGTTGTTCGCGACGGGCGGTGATGCCGGGCGCCTAGTAGAGTGAACATCTTCGACATTGGCGTGTTGCGTGTGCTCTTTCCGAAATCGATCCCACATTTCGATTTAGAATAAAGATTTGTTTTGTCCTGTGTAGATAGTGATTAACATTCAAAACACAGCTGGCAGTGGCTATGCGATCAGTGAGGAAGAGTTGTGACAAGATCACTTATGTTTGATCTATCCCATACCCATTATCAACACAGAAAAAAGTTCCAGGAAGTAAACAAACAATACCAAAATATCTTTGTGTGCATGCGTTCGTGCATGCGCGCGCGCGCGTGCGTGCTTGCCTGTGTGTGTGTGTGTGTGTGTGTGTGTGTGTGTGTGTGTGTGTGTGTGTGTGATGCATACTTGTCATGTGTATGCAATCCAGTTTTCTTGTATTTTGTGGTGTGTATGTGTTTATTTATTTATTGTATTTATTTTATATTGAGGATAATGGAATAAGCACTCGTGTGCATTTTTACATTCGGTCCCCATGTGTATCATGTATCCTGTGTGTGTGTGTGTGTGTGTGTGTGTGTGTGTGTGTGTGTGTGTGTGTGTGAGAGAGAGAGAGAGAGAGAGAGAGAGAGAGAGGTCATGCAGTGCCAGTATATATACAGGGTTCGCGCTAGGATTTTTTAAAACCAGTACTGCGAGTTGCCATTTCAGAGATATCTTGACCAACTCCCCCAAAATCGGTCCCCAGAAAATAAAATCCGGTACCTGCTGTGAACAAAACGAAACTATTCAGTGAGGGGGTGGGGGAGGGGGGGATTGTTCGGCAGCAAAAGTAAATCTAAATTGAACGCGAATCTCTCGGACTTTGACTGCCATGCTGCTGTCACTCGTTTCTTGTGCACAAAGCCACGCAGGAAATAGGTTTTTTTTTCTAGCGCCTGTGTCACTGTCTGTGTCAAGTCTGTTGTTTTTCATGGCATCATTCGTGTGACTTATATTCTTTTTTTTTCTTGTTTCTATGCTTAGGGCTCATCTAGATCTTTTGTTCACTATAGATTTAGTTTTCGACTCTTCTCTCTCAAAGCAATGCGCAAATTCATAGTCAAAGACCCTCCGCTTTTCGCTTTTTGTAAGAGCAGGCCATCGTGTGCCCTGGGAACAGATGACATTTACAAAACTGCATACACACAGGGACTAAATGTAAAAAGCACAGGAGTACTTTTTCCATTATCCTCGATATAAAAGATTAAAAGAATAAAGAATAAATAAATCTAGGCCCCATTTACTCATTGTGAATGGAAGTCACTGTCATGCCGAGAAGAGCGCGAAGCTCTATTCTTTAACAGTAAAGCTTGCTGTTCTGCGTGCTAGGCTAATTAAATGAGGCTGGCGCCAAAGATGTTTGTCGGAAGGGGTAGGTGCGTAAGTACAGTACAGGCGCATGACATACTGTCAGAAAACGTCACTTCAGACTTTTTTTTTTTGAGACGGAAATCTAATCGGTCACAGGCAAACAGAATCGGTACGCAGTACCGGCTGCTTCGAAAATTTCCGGTATTCCCTGTTTACAATCGGTAAAATACCGACAATTACCGGTTATCGCGAACCCTGTATATATATATTCGTTTTTTAGTTTTTAAGCAAAATAGTGTTTGTACGTTTGTGCTTGTATATTGTACGTGTGTTTTTGCAAATATCTGTGTTTCCGCTTTATCTGTTTATCTTCGTGATATAATCAAAATGATCAGTATAAATGAGTATGGAGAGCTCTCTTTATTTCTATTTCATTTGAAAAGTTATAATCTGTGTGGTATGTAAATTGTAATGCTCTTAAATCTCAGACTGTCAGAGCTGTGTAACACTAACACTACAGACTACAGTGTATTCTGCAACTTCATTATTCATATAATTGGTGGTTCGGGGTTTAAATTTTTTTTATATTCTGTATACTTTATTGTTTATATCGAGAATAATGGAATAAGAACTTATGTGCTTATTTACATCCAGTCCCAGTGTGTATGCAGTTTTGTCAATCTTGTCATCTGTTTTCACTGGCACATGATGGCCTACTCTTATGAAAAGCGGAACAGGATTTAAAGTGCGCAAGATGTTCTGCATGCGCTTGCACATGGGGCTTTGGTTTATAGCCTCATCCGAAAGACTTTTGGGGAGAGTGGAGTCAGTACTGATGTTAACTCCAGGGGAAAAAATCCCCTTGAACAGGAATCGAATCTGGGTCTTCAGATTGCGAGCGCAATGTTCTGACCTCTAGGCTATCCTGTCCCCCTGTTAGTGTTACAAGTGATATGTATAAACTTAAATTTCATTAGAATACTACAGTAATAATGATAATTGATAGTGAATGTAATGATTGATTGTCATTATCATCAACGTCAGCAACAAGTGTTATTTATCTTTATATTAAACAACAACATCAACAAAACAACAACTACAAAATAGTGCGAAAAAAAGTTAAAAACAAATAAAATAAGGAATGTTGATTACAAATTATGCAATTTTCTTGATTAAAGAAAAAGAGACCCCCTCCCTTCCCCAAAAAAACCCCCATAAAACAAAAAAAAAAAACAACCCCAAAACACTCTCCCCCAAAAAAACCCGCAAACAAAACAAAATAAAAAGCAATTTAGAAGACTCGAACCCGGGTCGTCAAATTGCCAGTGCAATGTTCTGACCACTAGGCTATCCGTCTTGTCAAAATCTGTGTCAGTGTCTCACTGTCTCATTGTCCGTCTCTGTGTCATCTGGCCTTTTCTTCTCGTGTTTTATTCACAGGCATAAATTCTATTATTTCAAGACTTGAGACTCAAGATTTCTTTAACAGTATCTCAGTTGGAAAATTATGAAATCATATATCAGGTAATATAAAACCCATTTTTGTGAGTGATAGGAAAGAGGGTGTCGTGAGGAGTAGATACAATACGTGTCCCAAGGGCACAGGGCCCAGTATCTGAGCTTGGCAATGTAATAGGATACCACAGAGTTACGACAGTGAGTAACTGAAGACTGGAGAATCAGAATGACAAGAAGAATGAGAGGAGCTTAGTAAGGTACAACAGTATCTGGTCCAGTGAGATTTTTTATCCATGTATGGTATAGAAGGGGTCAGGATAGTTCAGTGGTCAGAGTGCTCGCTTTCGCCAAGTCAAGTTAAGCAACGTCGAGCGTGGTTACCAGTTGGGTGGGTGACTGTTTGCACGCCTTGGCTTCAGTACAGTTCACCTCCCCCAGTGCACCCAGCTGTAAATGGGTACTTGCCCTCTTTATTTTCGGGTCAGGGAAGGTAAAGCAGCGAGGGAGAGGAGATGGGCGCTGCCCTCAACATGCTGGCCCCTAGAGAAGCTGAGGTCTCTGACGCCTTGCTCCCCTATGACTGCCCAGGTTATGGGACACCTTTACCCTTTTTACCTCATGTATTCTACTGGAATTCATCCTTGAGAAGTAACATTGGTATTAACTTCACTCCCTCCAAACATTTTCAGAATAGACTATTGCTTCTTCTTTCAATCTTTGTTGAATGTTCAGACAGCAACTTTTATCTGTCTTATGAGTAATTTAAACTGTGTTGTCTGCCGTTAACTGGACAAGTCAGGCCCTGCACATCTGACTAAGGTCTTGAAGAGAATGAATTGTTATCTTTTAAGTCTTTCTGGGGAAAAAAACTTTTTTTAAAAAGGAGCAACAATGGACAGAAAAGGCAGAAAACAGACAAGGAGACCGTGAAAGGAAGACAGCAGAAACAAAAAGAGGAATAGAAAAGAGGGAATTCCTAGCACAGAATTTCCAGTCTAAAATGGGGATGCTGTTTTACTTTCATACTAGTACTGACACTGACTGGCCCCCAGCACCCCCTGAGAGGAGAATAGGCTATAAGTAAAATTTTTTTTTTTAATTTTTTTTTTAAGGCTATAAATTTCGTTTTTAACCAAGGTCCTGAAAGAATTCCAAAGCCTGATGCAGCTCAGGTCTTGTGTACAGTTTGTCATTAATTATGTACAATAAAACCCCATGGATTGCACTCTTCATTTGGAAAAAATTGGAAATCTGATTTTCTGTGTTGGTTTCTTATCGTAAATTGTGTAATGGGACTATAGTAGTAAAATCACAGATCATTATTTGGTAGTGGTTTTCTTTTTGTTAATGTTGTTTTATTTTGTTTTTAAAAAGAATACATGTATAGAGAATCCTCTTCCAGTTTAAATTTAAAACAAGCACCCCCCCCCCCCCCCCCCCCCCCCCCCCCCCCTCCCCCAGCCCTTAAAAAACAACCAACCAAAAGTAACCCTCATGAACCTTTTAATAAAATGATAATGAAAACTATTTGGAGTATTCCCCTCCTCCCCCCCCCCCCTCCCTTTTGGGGGTGGGGGATAACTTTTCTTTTCTTTCTTTCTTTCTTAGTTTCTTTCTTTGCCTTTTAAACAAACAAAAAAAATTCTTTCATATTTTTTGGGTTAAATTTTTTACATTCAATTTTTTTTTTTTTTTACTTTTTTTTTTTTTTGGGGGGGGGGGGGGGGGGGACTGGGGGTTGTATTCTTTCGTCTTTTTGTTTAAATCTTATTGCCCAGAGTACTTTACTTTTTTTTCAGTTTTTGCCATAGATTGAGTAACACTAACAGGATCATGTAAATGTTGATCATCCAGGGTTAGGTTAGTCTCCTATTGTTTGACAGTGTATTCTTCTTAGTCTTAGCAGTCTTACACAAGTTACACAGACCTGACAGGATGTGATTAAGTTACTTACGTAACACTGACACAACTTTGCAACAGAACACAGTGTAGGATTCCCTAGGGTAGTACAGACTGTTGAGTCAATGGACTGAGTCAGCCCACATGCTGCTGATAAGGGTGGCTCTAGCTCTAGCTGAAAACTGGATCTGATTTCTCCTGAGACACTGTGTCTGTGTGAGTGTGAGTGAGTGAGTGAGTGTTCACTAACTAGTCAGTGTTACCATGTCAGGCATCTGGGAAGAAAACAAAGAGAGCTCTCTGAGTCTCTCTCTCTCTCTTTCTCTCTTTCTCTCTCAGACACAAGCTGGAGAGAGACTGAGACTAAGAGAGAGAGAGAAGGAGGGAAGAGAGAGAGAGAGAGAGAGAGAGAGAGAGAGAGAAGAGAGGAGAGAGGAGGGAGGGAGGAGGGAGGAGGGAGAGAGAGAGAGAGGAGAGAGAGGAGAGAGAGAGAGAGAGAGAGAGAGAGAGAGAGAGAGAGAGAGGGAGGGAGGGAGAGAGGGGAGAGAGGGAGAGAGAGGAGAGAGAGGAGAGGAGAGAGAGAGGAGAGAGAGGGAGAGAGAGAGAGGGAGAGAGAGGGGAGAGAGAGAGGAGAGAGGAGAGAGAGAGAGAGAGAGAGAGAGGAGAGAGAGAGAGAGAGGAGAGGGGCAGAGAGGAGGAGAGAGAGAGAGAGGAGAGAGAGAGAGAGAGAGAGAGAGAGAGAGAGAGGAGAGAGAGAGAGAGTACAGTGATGTGTGTTTGTGTTTGTCTGTGTACAGAGGGTGTGTGTGTGTGTGTGTGTGTGTGTGTGTGTGTGTGTGTGTGTGTGTGTGTGTTTGGTGTGGTGGTGGTGGTGGTGTGTCACTGTGTGTGTGTGTGTATGTGCGTGTGTGTGTGTGTGTCACTCACTCACTCACTCACTCTGTCACTCACTCACTCACTCACTCACTCACTCACTGTCAGTGTGTGTGACTTTCTTCAGTTCACTTGAACTTGAAGTGATATTAGTCACTCTGTGTGTGTGTGTGTGTGTGTGTGCTGTGCGTGTGTTGTGTGTGTGTGTGTGTGTGTGTGTGTGTGTGTGTGTGTGTGTGTGTGTGTGTGTGTATGTGTGTGTGCGTGTGTGTGTGTGTGTGTTGTGTGTGTGTGTGTGTGTGTGTGTGTGTGTGTAGTTCAGTAGTTCTTTAGTGTAACGTCTTCAAAATAGTAATATCAGACATAGTTCGTGTGTGTGTGTGTGCGTGCGTGCGTGTGAGTGTGTGTGCGTGTGTGTGTGGGTGAGTGTGTCACTGTGTGTGGTGTGATTGCTTGTGATGTGTGTGTGTGTGTGTGTGTGTGTGTGTGTGTGTTGTGTGTGTGTGTGTGTGTGTGTGTGTGTGTGGTGTGTGTGTATGCTGTTGCACTGGTTTCAGATTCAGGATGTAATTAATAATAATTGTACGTACACAACATTGGCAGAGCTCTCAGCTATCCCAGTATAACAACAGGCTATGATTATAGTAAATAGTCACACAATCTATTATTAGTATTGATTGATTCATTACTGACTGAATTAGCCCACATCTCATCATTTGGACAGACCAGAAGAAAGATCTGATTTTCATAGGGGTGATCACACTGTATACACACTGATACAGGAGAGAAAAATTACATTAAAAAAAAAGTCTGTATTGTTGCCAGTTCTATAAAATAAGGGACAAGAATGAAAGGAGTGACTCTTACAGAACTTTACAGGGCTTTTTTTGTTGTTGTTGTTGTACAAATTCACCAACACAACCCTCCCCCCCTCCTTGGAAAAAAAACAAACACAAAAACTCCACACATTATAATCATTTCCTGATATATATCAGATTGATCAATATTCAGTTCGTTTTGTTATGATTGTGGTAGTAACTGAAAGAGGAATAAAAGACATGACTAAAAAACCACTGAACAAAAAAAGCAATCTAAACATCCCTCTTCCCCCCTTCCCCCCAGGGACCAACGCCAAAAAAAAGCAACCCACAAAGATGTTTCAAAAACACACAGTTACCACCAAAACCTTAGCAAACAAAAAAAAAAAGAAAAATATCAGTCAACCAATCCATCAAACATGAAACAAACAAAAAAACTGAAAAAAGAAAAGTCAAAAGCACACAAAATGATCATGATTATTTTAATTTGAAATGTAATTTTTACATCCTTGATAATTTTCCTTCAACTTGATTAATTGCAGTTTATCTATGTTATAAAATTATTTCTGTCTAAGAACAGGAGCCCAAACACCTCTTTGAAGTAGGAGGGAATATTGATTATATAATTCATTAAGTGACACAATAAAAGTCCTCGTATTCATTTTACGCCTAGGATGTAATATTGTATGGCCTGCCTGAGTCCTGCATACTGTGTGGTGCAGTGTGGTGATATAATGACATATGTGATGCTCCACCACAAAATGAGTCGCTTAGCACATAACCACTTTTCCGCTAAAGGCAGGTGGGGTCAAGTTGGCGATTTTCAGATTTTGACTGATTATAAAACTATAGCCGTTATTCTACCTTGTAATGAAATATCAAGTTATACTTTTGTATTCTTTTGCTATTAAATGTGCTTTAAAAATGCCCAAGTCCTCATTTTGACCATTTGTAATGATGCTAAACATGTCCATTTTGTCATTTCCTGCAGTCTATCATTTCAACTTGTAATAACTTTTCATAGAATTGTCCGATCTTCAATCTGTTGTTTCTATTGTATAGCCATTTCATTGCAGATTAATAAAATGTCAATAACTAAAAATTGACCACTGGTGCAGTGCGACTCGTTTTGTGGTGGAGCGTCACATATACAGACATGGCAGCAGGTGTTCCAATGCCCTTCACACTTGACTTGGCCACTGAGTTAACCAGTGGAAAGACACACATAACAGTGAACCTGCAAGGTCATGCAGGGACAGGAGACAACAGAAAACCTACTACTGTACCAGCAGGCTCCCAAACTGTATAGGGGGGGGGGGGGGGGGATGACAGGGATAGCCTGGTACTGTGGTAGGTTAGAGTGGTGCGCTCGTGATCTGCTGACCCTTGTTCGAATCTCGTTCAAGTTGATTTTTCTTCTGGAGTTAACATCACGTCATCAGTGCTGACTCCACTCCCTTGACCCTCCCTGAAGTCCTTTGGATGAGACTATAAACCGAGGCTCCGTGTGCGAACGCACACAGAACATCTTGCGCACATGCTAAACCCTGTTCCGCCTTTTGGAAGAATAGGCCATTGTGTGCCGGTAGGAGCGGATGACAAAATTTAAAAAAACAACAGCATGCTCACAGATGTCATGTTTAGACACCATCCTAAGGAAAAATCGGGAGTTGGAGTCCCCAGGGTGGCTTGGAGCTGTATAAAAAAAAAAAATAATGGGTAGGTGCTGCTTTTGTGGTGACACGCTCTCCCCAGGGAGAGCAGCCCGAATTTCACGCAGAGAAATCTGCTGTGACATAAAGTGGTATAAAATGAAATAAAATAAAATAAAAATACTGTACCAGGCTCCCAAACTGTATAGGGGGGGGGGGGGGGGGGGGGGTGGGGATGTATAGCCTGGTGGTCAGAGTGATGCGCTCGTGATCTGCTGACCCAGGTTCGAATCTCGTTCAAGAGGATTTTTTCACTGGAGTTAGCATCAGTGTTGACTCCACTCTTCCCCAAAGTCCTTCGGATGAGACTATAATCCGAGGCCCCGTGTGCCAATGCACGCAAAACATCTTGTGCACATGTTAAAACCCATTCCGCTTTTTGGAAGAGTAGGCCTTTGTGTGCTGTTGGGAACGGATGACAGAACTGACAAAACTGCATACACACAGGTACTGGATGTAAAATAAAAAGCACACTAGTGCTTATTCCATTCTTCTCAAAATAAAAGAATAAGCATTAAAAAAAAAAGGCTGTAAATGTCAAGGCAAAACACTAACAGATCCCAGACAGATGGCCTGGATACTGTAGATGATCTATGATCCATGAAGGTTTATCTTCTCTTACATCTATAGATCAGTGACTGGGAACATACATACATGATATTATATATTATAATATGTATGTATCTCAAGCAGATTGAGCCTGAGTCAGCTGCAACCTTTAGTTGTGTTGATGTTGTCATGCGTTCCCCAGCTTAACACTCTGGGGGTCACCCAAAATGTGCGCTCTGACTCACTCATCACCTGGGAATCACATTGAGATTGAAATTGTACACTTAATGAGAAGTTTCACACAGAGAAATCAGCTGTGACATAAAGTGGTATAAAAAAAAATGTTGCATGTATGACTTGACTGTTTTCAAGTACTTTGCCATATAATATAGGCAGCCATATTCCGACTTCAGATGATTTTTTTTTCTTTTATTCTTTTTGTGATTTAAAAAACTTTTTTTTTTTGGAAGGAGAGTGCAGGTTATGTTAAGAGCTTGTCATGGCTGAAGGCAGTTTGAAACACAATTTACCTCATAACACCATTTTACTAGTGTAGGCCTTGGCAGTCAGCTGACATCAGTAAGTGACAGTCAGCTTCTGTCCTGGGCCAGCCTTTAGTTCTAAGCGTCCAGAAAAAAGTCCTGTTCCATCTTAGGCTTCAGTTAAACAGACAGCTATCATCCTCCATCCAATCAGTGCTCAGTTTGAAGTTTACGCATGGTCATGTGACATACGGAAATATATTCAAATATTGTATACATGTAGTGATGTATATCAATGTACTTGTACAGTATATATTTAAATATAATACATATATAATATATGTGCTACATGTAGGGGAAATCTTGAAAGTAACAAAACCTTGAGACTAGCCTTGACTTTTAGCTTTCACGTGATCTTTCTTTTAAAACATTTTGTGTTGCTGGTAGTTTTTCTTGTTCTGTGTGTGTGTGCTACATGAGATTGAAACCTGGAGACTAGCCTTGACCTTTAGACTTTACTGCTTTAGCTTTCACATGATGATCTTTCAAACGTTGTGTGTGGCTTGCAGTTTCGTTATTTTTTTGTGCTGACAGACTTGTCTGTCTTCAGCAGTCATTGGTTCAAACGGTCTGTAGGATATTATCAGTTATGCCTGATTGAAAAGGGCAGTACTTTGTCAAGTTAGTGTGTCACAAGCTTAACTTTGATTGAACAGCAACCCAGCTGCTGATTAAATTAAAATATAATACAAGATTGAAGAAGGAAGGTGGCAGGCCAGTTAAGACCTTCACCTGCCTGACAAGTAAACTGTGAGGTTCTGGGTTCCTTTCCCTGCTTTGCCCACCTTTCATTCCAGTTTGACCAGAAAATCAAACTGAATGTCAAAAAAGTCATCTGGATGAGACTATATTAAATTCAGGCCCCTGTGTGCGAACTCAAGCAGAATATTTTGCACACACATTAAAAAACTGTTCCGCCTTTGAGTTAGTGTTGGCCATTTTGTGTCAGTAGATCTGAGTAGTCGGGGAACTGGTTGTCAAGTCTTCGGCGGGGGTGGGGGGTTACATACGTGAAGTCTTGCCATAGGTGAATTGTGGAGCTCTAGCCGAGGAACAGAAGAAAATAAAGACATTGTCATGTCTCTCATCTCTGTCTTGGTTGTTTGTTGTCAGACCTGGGCAGGACATTTGTTTATGATTTATGATCTATTTATTTTATCTAGTTTGTTCTTTTTTATCGAGGATGATGGAATAAGCTCTCTTGTGTTCTTTTTATTATATATATCTACTAATCTAGTCCCCTTGTGTACACATTGGTTTTGTAAATTTTGTCAACTGTTCCCACGGCACACAATGGCCTACTAGCCTACTCTTTTTGAAAAGCGGAACAGGTTTTATTAACATGTGCACAAGATGTTCTGCGTGACATGACATAACGTAGCCAGGGAAAATGTTGACAGACCTGGGCAGGACATAATATATAACGTAGTTTGCAAAGCATGCAACATGCATGCTTGAAGTTGAAAGGAAAATGTTGACAGACCTACAGGTGCATCTTTGAAAAAGCTGAATCAGGTCTCTGATGGTGACTTCAATTCATGATTAATATTAATGAGCATTAATTTTGTGTGTGTGTGTGCAGAAATATGTGAAATACCAGAAAGTATTCGCTTCTGCAAGAATCTTCAGGTCATCGATTTCAGCAGCAATCCACTTAGCAGGTGAGTGTATAGATCTGTAGACAGGTAGATCTGTCCTAAGTGTAAAGCATACATTTAGCGGGTGAGTGGATCTATAGACAGGTAGATCTGTCCCATGTGTAAAGCATGAATGTAGCAGGTGAGTGGATCTATAGACAGGTAGATCTGTCCCATGTGTAAAGCATGAATGTAGCAGGTGAGTGGATCTATACAGGGTTCGCGATAACCGGTAATTGTCGGTATTTTACCGATTGTAAACAGGGAATACCGAAAATTTTCGAAGCAGCCGGTACCGCGTACCGATTCTGTTGGCCTCTGACCGATTAGATTTCTGTCTAAAAAAAAAAAAGTCTTAAGTGACATTTTCTGACAGTTTGTCATGCGCTTGTGCTTACGCACCTACCAATTCCCATCCCTTCCAACGAACTCGAATCTTGAGGCCTAGCGCCAACCTCATTAGGCACTAGCAAGCAGAACAGCAAGCTTTACTGTGAAAGAATAGAGCTTCGCGCTCTTCTCGGCATGACAGTGACTTCCATCCACAATGAGTAAATTGCCATTGGGCCTAGATTGATTTATTCTTTATTCTTTTATTCTTTTATATCGAGGATAATGGAATAAGCACTCCTGTGCTTTTTTACATCGAGTCCCCGTGTGTATGCAGTTTTGTAAATGTCATCTGTTCCCGCCGGCACACGATGGCCTTCTCTTACGAGAAAAGCGAGAAAGCCGAGGGTCTATGACTATGAATTTGCGCGTTGCTTTGAGAGAGAAGAGTCGGAAACTAAATCTAAATTGAATGAAAAATCTAGATGAGGGCTAAGCATAGAAACAAGAAAGAAGAATAGGCTTAGCACAATTTAAATCGCACGAATATCATGTCATTCAAAACAACAGACCCACACAGACAGTGACACAGGCGCTAGAAAAAAAAATCCTATTTCCTGCGTGGCTTCATGCCCAAGAAACGAGTGGCAGCAGCACGGCAGTCAAAGTCTGAGAGATTTGCGTTCAATTTAGATTTAGTTTTGCTGCCGAACAACACCCCCCCCCCCCCTCTCACTGAATAGTTTCGTTGTGTTCACAGTATGTACCGGATTTTATTTTCTGGGAACCGATTTAGGGGAGTTGGTCAAGATATCTCTGAAATGGCAACTCGCAGTACCGGTTTTAAAAAATCCTAGCGCGAACCCTGTATAGACAGGTAGATCTGTCCCATGTGTTAACCCTCTTTAGGGTCAGGGAAGGTAAAGCAGCGAGGGAGAGGAGATGGGCGCCACTGCCCTCAATATGCTGGCCCCTAGGGAAGCTGAGGTCTCTGACACCTCGCTCCCCAATGACTGCTTGAGTTATGGTACAGGTGTTGAATTTTGTATTAACTTAGACTTGTAGAATACAGTACTATGGGGAAAAGAGGAGAGGGAAGGGAATAGAATGCATGAGCAAAAAATACAAAAAGGTATCTCAGGTATGGTGGTGAGAGGGTGGGGGTGGGGATGGGGTTCTTGTTAAAAAATAAAGTTGAAAAAAGAGTGATTTAAAAAAACAAACAAAAACAAACAGTTAAATGTTCTCCAATATTGATATAAGATAAGATCACTCACTTTGTTGATTCACTCCATGAAACAGTCTCTTACAGACCTGTTCCTACGTTGACAGCACACACAGACACTGAGACAGTTAGGTACACATACACATACACATACACATACACACGCACAGACACACACACACACACACACACACACACACACACACACACACACACACACACACACACACACACACACACACACACACACATATATTCTCTCTCTCTCTCTCACACACACACACACACATAGACACACTTACACACATACACACAAACACACACACACACACACACACACACAGACACACACACACACAGACGCGCGACACACACACCACACACACACACACACACACACACACACACACACACACACACACACACACACACACACACACACACACACACACACACACACACACACACACACACACACAACACACAGACAGACAGACAGACAGACAGACAGACAGACAGACAGACAGACAGACAGACAGACAGACAGACAGACAGACAGACAGACAGACAGACAGACAGACAGACAGACAGACAGACAGACAGACAGACAGACAGACAGACAGACAGACAGACAGACAGACAGACAGACAGACAGACAGACAGACAGACAGACAGACAGACAGACAGACAGACAGACAGACAGACAGACAGACAGACAGACAGACAGACAGACAGACAGACAGACAGACAGACAGACACACACACACACACACACACACACACACCACACACACACACACACACACACACACACACACACACACACACACACAACACACACACACACACAGACACACACACACACACACACACACACACACACACACACACACACACACACACACACAGACAGACAGACAACACACACACACACACACACACACACACACACACACACACACACACACCACACAACCACACACACACACTCTCTCTCTCTCTCTCTCTCTCTCTCATATTTTGTTATCCTAAGTCCCTTTTTTGTAACTGACTTTTTTTGTTAATTCTTTTCCTTTTTGGGTTATTACTGTTGTTTTTCTTTCTCCATCACCAAATACTAAACAGTTCGGCAACCCCCTTCATGTATGGGCCAATGGCCTTTTTCAGGGTTCGTGATAACCGGTAATTGTCGGTATTTTACCGATTGTAAACAGGGAATACCGGGAAATTTTCGAAGCAGCCGGTACCGCGTACCGATTCTGTTTGCCTGTGACCGATTAGATTTCCGTCTCAAAAAAAAAAAGGTCTTAAGTGACATTTTCTGACAGTCTGTCATGCGCCTGTACTGTGCTTATGCACCTACCCCTTTCCACCCCTTCCGACGAACTCTAATCTTTGGCGCCAGCCGCATTAGCCTAGCACGCAGAACAGCAAGCTTTACTGTGAAAGAATACAGCTTTGCGCTCTTCTCGGCATGACAGTGACTTCCATTCACAATGAGTAAATGGGGCCTAGATTGATTTATTCTTTATTGTTTTAATCTATTATATCGAGGATAATGGAATAAGCACTCCTGTGCTTTTTTACATTCAGTCCCCGTGTGTATGCAGTTTTGTAAATGTCATCTGTTCCCACCAGCACCCGATGGCCTACTCTAACGAAAAGCGAAAAGCAGAGGGTCTATGACTATGAATTTGCGCGTTGCTTTGAGAGAGAAGAGTCGAAAACAAAATCTAAATTGAACGAAAGATCTAGATGAGCGCTAAGCATAGAAACAAGAAATTAGAATATAGGCCTAAGTCACACGAATGATGTCGTGCAAAATAACAGACTGACACAGACAGTGGCACAGGTGCTAGAAAAAAAAACCTTATTTCCTGCGTGGTTTCGTGCCCAAGAAGCGAGTGGCAGCAGCACGGCAGTCAAAGTCTCTGAGAGATTTGCGTTCAATTTAGATTTAGTTTTGCTGCCGAACAACCCCCCCCCCCCTCACTGAATAGTTTCGTTTTGTTCACAGTACGTACCGGATTATATTTTCTGGGGACCGATTTTGGGGGAGTTGGTCAAGATATCTCTGAAATGGCAACTTGCAGTACCGGTTTTAAAAAATCCTAGCGCGAACCCTGCTTTTTGTGAATAAATCGTTTGAGTTTGAGTTCTCTCTCTCTCTCTCTCTCTCTCTCTCTCTCTCCTCTCTCTCTCTCTCTCTCTCTCTCTCTCTCTCTCTCTCCTCTCTTCTCTCTCTCTCCCCTCTCTCTCTCTCTCTCTCTCTCTCTCTCTCTCTCTCTCTCTCTCTCTCCTCTCTCTCTCTCTCTCTTGTTTGAACAAGTGGGAACTGGGAGGACTGCACCTCTATTCAAACACTTGGGAGTCGGGAGTACTACGCTTTCCCTGCATTTACATTTCAGGTGCACAATAAAAGAAAATTCCTGTCTGTACAGAGAGGACATGTGCAGTATCTATCGTGAATATTGTAGAAAAGAACAGCCTTGTTATGTTCAATTCCTGTCTGTACAGAGAGGACATGTGCAGTATCTATCGTGAATATTGTAGAAAAGAGCAGCCTTGTTATGTTCAATTCCTGTCTGTACAGAGAGGACATGTGCAGTATCTATCGTGAATTATATTGTAGAAAAGAACAGCCATGTTATGTTCAATTCCTGTCTGAACAGAGAGGACAAGATGGTGCAGTATCTATCATGATTAT
>CM060350.1:22247134-22259634 GCA_030674155.1 Stramonita haemastoma | reverse complement strand
GAGCGAGGCGTCAGAGACCTCAGCTTCTCTAGGGGCCAGCATATTGAGGGCGGTGCCCATTTCCTCTCCCTCGCTGCTTTACTTTCCCTGACCCTAAAGAGGGCAGGTACCCATTGACACTGGGGGGGGACTGTTCTGAAGCCAAGGCGCGCAAACGGTCACCCATCCAATTGGTAACCACGCTCAATGCTGCTTAACCTAGGCTTGGGGAAAGCGAGTGCTCTGACCACAAGCTATCCCGTCCCCTCTACTAGCATGTCTGCTTTTATTGATGAAAGGTTCGATGGTTGGGGTTTTAATCGCCGAGTGCTCAAGAATTTCACATTATAAATATAAAACATTCCAGACTGGTTATAATAGCAAAACATTTTTAAACCTTTTCCCTACAGGTAACCCGCTATAGGGTAACCAACCATCTCCTAACCCCTCCCTATGTATCACCCACCAGCTGGGTTACAGTAGCATACACATGAGCACAGTGTGCCTGTACAGGGAAAGAGGGGGTCCTCCCTTAATGTAGGAATACTCTTTTTCTTCTTCTATCCCATAGTCTGTTCAGACTGTAGGGGCGCCAGGAAGACCTCGCAACCAGCTCTCTCCATTTCCCTCTGTCCTCGACCTTTCTCAGGGTGTCACTCATCCTGAGGCCCGTCCACTCTCGGATGTTGTCCTCCCATCTCTTTCTCTGCCTGCCTCTCCTTCTCCCGCCTTGCACAGTTCCCTGCAGAATCGTCTTGGCAAGCCCTGTTGATCTTGCGACATGCCCATACCACTTCAGTTTGCGTTTTTTTACTGTGGTCAGGAGATCTTCAAAGGGCCCGATGGCTTGACCGATTCTGATTCTCACTTCCTCGTTAGTAATGTGGTCTTTGTAAGAGATGCCATAAACATAAAGAAAAAAAGGATAGGGGGTGGGGGTGGAGCATTCACACCTGGTTTTTTGTTGTTTAAAATTTTTTTTTTAAACTATGAGTTTCTTGGTCCATACCAAATCCCCCTCTTCCCCAAAACACAACACAGTTGGCCCCCCCCTCCTCCCCTCCCCAGCCCCCCAAACCCACCTGCATACCTTTTTTCAATGCATGTCATCCCTTAGTCATTTCATAACAATATTTGGAAAAAAGTCTAATTGTTAACAAACTTCTCATCCAGTGTGTGTGTGTGTGTGTGTGTGTTGTGTGTTGTGTGTGTGTGTGTGTGTGTGTGTGTGTGTGTGTTGTGTGTGTGTGTGTGTGTGTGTGTGTGTGTGTGTGTGTGTGTGTGTGTGTGTGTGGTTGTGTGTGTGTGTGTTTGTGTGTGTGTGTGTGTGTGTGTTGTGTGTGTGTGTTATTTTTTATTTTTATTTTATTCTTTTGTATCGATGATAATGGAGTGTGTGTGTGTGGTGTGCAGGTTACCTGATGGTTTATCTCAGCTTCGGAACCTGACTCACCTGGGTCTGAACGATGTCTCCCTCACACGTCTGCCCTACGACATCGCCAGGTGAGTGAACAGTTTCTGAACCTTCTTTGGGCAAGGTGATAGGATTATACTGTATCATGTGTTAGAAAAAGTTGTGTATCATTTTTAGTTAAATAAACTTACCATGTCTACTTCTTAATCTTTGCTCCGTCCACTCACTTCCATAACTTCCATTACACTTTTCACTGTTCTCGTCTAATACCACTTCGAGTGAACAGATGTTAAATTGAAGACAACAACATACCATGTCACAGATAAAGGGATTCAAGAAGGGATGTATGTACTGTTATAATGTACTAGAAATTTAAAAAGAATGTCATTTTTAGCCATAAATACACCAAGTCACTGATAAAAGAATAGAAGGAGGAATCATAAGCAGAGGTCTTCTTCTCTCGTTGGCTTTACCCCGTCAAATGTGTGTGGGAAAAGTAATGGCATATATGTCCTTTCCAGCTGAATGTCAATGTCCTTTGAATGAGACTATAAAAACTGAGACCTCCCATGTGTGTGTGAGAACGCACTCAGAACATCTTGCAAACATGTTAAAAATACTGGCTCTGTCTTTCAGAAGAGTAGGCCATTTTGTGCTGGTAGGAACGGGTGACATAATAAAAAAAAAAAAAAGAAGAACCGCTTGCACACAGGTTTGGCGTTTAGACATCCCCTGATGTCGGAGTGTGGCTACCTAATCAGTGGGGAGGGGGGATGGAGGGGTGGGGGGAATGGTTGCATACACAACAATCTCAACTTTGGTGAATCTTGAATCTCCTGCTGAGGAACCAAAAAACCTCAAACCCACCCCTCAAAGATAATCTTGCCAGAAACACCCTGGGTGGGCATCTGACTCAGTCTGGCTCCATCACTGAGCTTTTAAAAAAAAAAAAAAAAAATTTAATTTAATTTTTTCCCATGACTGAGCTATCACTGTTGTCAGTGGAGGGGGTGGGGTGGGGGGAAGGGGAGCTTAGTAGGTGGTGTCCTGGTTATGTTAGTGCAAAACAGGCACACACACAAAAAAACAACAACAAAAAAGCTCAGAACAGGCACCACCAAAGTGACCCAGCAGTATGCAGATCTACTGAGAGAGAGACAGAGACACACAGACAGACAGACAGACAGACACAGACAGGGAGAGAGGCAAAAAGAGAGAGAAAAAGAGAGACAGAGAGAGACACAGAGACACATGTATACACACCCACAGAGACACAGAGAGACAGACAGACAGACAGACAGGAGAAATTTAAAAAGGATGAGGTGGTGGTTTGAGGGAGGAGGTGGGGGGAGGGTTGTAGGTGAGCATTGTTTCCCTGCGTGTCATCAGGTGATTTGCATGAGACACTGACTACAACCAGGAAAAGTGTACTGTTCTTTTTCCTTACAATACACACCGTGCTGTCCTTAGCTAGTACTGTAGTTAAATAGGCCTGCATGTGTACGTGCATACATGTAATACTAGTCGCCGCTGTAGCCTAGTGGTTAGGGTGTTGGACTCGTAATCTAAAGGTTGCGGGTTTGATCCCAGCTTTCGGCTATGGCGTTGTTCCCTTGGAAAAGGCACTTTACGGCTATTTTCTCACCCCACCCAGGTGTAAAAGGGGTACCAACCTTGTGTTGGGGGGTAACCCTGCGATAGACTGGCGACCTATCCAGGGGGGAGTCTATGACTCTCAGTCGCTTAATGCCACAGAAACCGGGATAAGCACCAGCCTGATGAGCCTTAGGCTCGGGACAGACTTTAACTAACATGTATACTACACACACCAGTCAGGCTTGCTTTGCTGTGTGGGGTGTCTTTGTGAAGTGTGTGTGTGTGTGTGCGTGGATGTGTGGTATGCACACACGCACACTCACACAAAATACAGACATAAAATACACAGCACGCACGCACGCACGCACGCACGCACGCACGCACGCACGCACACACACACACACACACACACACACACACACAACACACTCACAAGCACAACAAACAGACACACACTCTCACTCATTCACTCTCTCTCTCTCTCTCTCTCTCTCTCTCTCTCTTTCTCTCTTTCTCTCTCTCTCCCTCCCTCCCCCCCTCTCTCTCTCTCACTCTCTCTCTCTCACTCTCTCTCTCTCACTCTCTCACTCTCTCTCTCTCTCTCTCAATCTCTCTTTGTCCCTCTCTCTCTCTCTCTCTCACTCTCTCTCTCCAATCTCTCTTTGTCCCTCTCTCTCTCTCACTCAATCTCTCTCTCTCTGTCCCTCTCTCTCACTCTCTCTCTTTCTCTTTCTCTCTCTCCCTCTCTCTCGACATGGTTAGAACTGAATTGGCACATTCTTCATTAAGTTTCTCTTTTTTTCCTTCTCTCTCTTTCTTCCCCTTCCCCTTTCGAAAATGACAGGTTGAACTGAAAGTGCTGCCGTTGCATGAATCAATGTAATGGGTATGGCAGGCTCCTAGTTCTGACAGATTTATTGTCGACCTGATGAATTGCTTGGCTATAAAAAGATATCTTTTCATCATCTTTTTTTTTCATTCTATCTGTCTCCTCTTTCATTTCTTGTTCTTTCTCTCTCTGTGTGTGTGTATGTGTGTGGTGTGTGTGTGTGTGTGTGTGTGTGTGTGGTGTGTACGTGTATGTGTGTGTGTTGTGTGTGTGTGTGTGTGTGTTGGTGTGTGTGTGTGTTGTGTGTGTGTGTGTGTGTGTGTGTGTGTGTGTGTGTGTGGTGTTGTGTGTGTGTGTGTGTGTGTGTGTGTGTGGTGTGTGTGTGTGTGTGTGTGTGTGTGGTGTGTTGTGTGTGTTGTGTATGTGTTGTGTGGTTATGTTGTGTGTGTGTACATGTGTGTGTGTGTGTGTGTGTGTGTGTGTGTGTGTGTGTGTACATGTGTGTGTGTGTGTGTGTGTGTGTGTGTGTGTGTGTAACTCTGTGTGTGTGTGTTTGTGTGTGTGGTGTGTGTGTGTGGTACATGTGTGTGTGTTGTGTGTTATACATGTGTGTGTGTAGTGTACACTCGTGTGTGTGTGGTGTGTGTGTGGTGTGTGTGTGTGTGGTGTGTTTTAAAGTTGATCTTTCTTTTTGTAACTGACTTGATCATGTTCTTTATGTCCTGTGTGTGACTTTGTGTCTGCCTGTCTGTCAGTATGTCTGTCTGTCTGTCTATCTATGTGTCTCTCTGTCAATCTGCTTGTCTGTCATCTCTGTCTGTGGTCTTTCTCTTCCCCTTTCTCCTTTTCCTCCTGAGTTTCTGCTTTGTCTTTGTCACACTTTGTCCTGGTGCATAGATAGGTTATGTCAGTCTGCATACATGTGTCATTTTTGTCTGCCTGCCTGCCTCTCTTTCTTCTTCTTCTTCTTCTTCTTCTTCTTCTTCTTCTTCTTCTTCTTCTTCTTCTTCTTCTTCTTCCTCTTCTTCTTCCTCTTCTTCTTCTTCTCCTCCTCCTCCTCCTCCTCCTCCTCCTCCTCCTCCTCCTCCTCCTCCTCCTCCTCCTCCACCTCCTCCTCCTCCTCCTCCTCCTCCTCCTCCTCCTCCTCCTCCTCCTCCTCTTTCTCTCTGTCTCTGTCTGTCTGTCTGTCTATCTGTCTCTGTCTTCTGTCTGTCTGTCTTCTTCCTCTCTCTCTCTTCTCTCTCTCTCTCTCTCTCTCTCATCTCTTCTCCTCTCTCTCTCTCTCTCTTCTCTCTCTCTCTCTCTCCTCTCTGTGTCTCTGTCTCTCTTGCTCTTTGCTCTCTGTAAACTGTCGAGTGAACTGTCCCCCCCCCCCCCTCTGCCCCCAAAACAACTCCCCCCCCCCCCTCCCCCCTCAAGTAACAAAACAAAAACAGCAATAGAAAAGAAGCAAAACTGATCATGATTATGACGGATGATGATGATGATGAAAATGACAATGAAAAAAATGATGATGACGATGATGAAAATGATGATGACTACGACGCTGGCAGCGGTGATGACGATGATAATGACGATAATGAAGATGATGGTGAAGACAAAGATCATTGTGAAGATCATAATAATGATGACAATAATAACGATGCTGAAGATCATGATGATGATAATAACGATGATGATAATGATGATGATGATAATAATGATGGTGAAGATCATAATAATAATGATGATGATAATAACGATGATGATAATAACGATGAAGAAGATGATGGTGAAGATAAAGATGATGGTGAAGATCATAATGATTATGATAATGATGATGAAGACGATGATGATGATAATGATGACGATGATGATGGTGAAGAAGATGGTGGTGGTGGTGATGACAGTGATGAAGATGATGGTGAAGATAAAGATGATTGTGAAGATCATAATAATGATGATGATAATAATGATGGTGATGACGAAGATGATGGTGATGAAGATGATGAAGATGATGATGAATGTGAAGATAAATATGATGGTGAAGATCATATTAATGATGATGAGGATGATGATGATGGTGACGATGATGGTGACAACGATGATGAAGATGATGGTGAAGATAAAGATGATTGTGAAAATAATAATAATAATGATGATAACAATGACAACGACAATGACGACAATGCTGACAACCTATGTGTGTTTCAGCCTGACCAGCCTGCAGTCCCTGGAGCTGCGTGACAACATGCTGCGGCAGCTGCCCCAGTCCCTGTCCTGTCTGACCAAACTGCGCATCCTCGACCTGGGCAGTAACGACATCGAGGAACTGGTGAGAACAGGGGGGGGCTAACTGTCTGTCTGTCTGTTTGTTGGTGTTGATGTTGTTGATGTTGTGATGGAGGGTGGGGGCTGTTGGGCATGCATGCAGGCTTGCAGGCACACACGCATGCACACATATGTACGCATGCACGCTCACATGCATACACACATGCACACATACGCCACGCTACACCTACCACAAAACACCACGCACGCATGCACGCACACACACACACTCTCTCTCTCTCTCTCTCTCTCTCTCTCTCTCTCTCTCTCTCTCTCTCTCTCTCTCTCTCTCTCTCTCTCTCTCTTCTCTTCTCTCTCTCACTCACTCACTCACTCACTCACTCACTCACTCACTCACTCACTCACTCTTTGACACACAGGATTTAACTTGTGTGAAAGATGTTCTGCGTGCATTTGTACACGGGCCTTGGTTTACAGTCTCATCCAAAGGACTTTTGGGGAGAGTGGAGTCAGCACTGATGTTAACTCCAGGGGAAAAATTCCCTTGAAAGGGAATCAAACCCGGGTTGTCAGATTGCGAGTGCAATGGTCTGGCCACTGTCCCCTATATTTATTTTATTTTTATTTTAGTTTATACCACTTTATGTCACAGCAGATTTCTCTGCGTGAAATTCAGGATGCTCTCTCTCTCCCTGGGGAGAGCGCGTCGCCACAAGTGCAGCGCCACCCATTATTTATTTGTTTTTTTCCTGTCGGCATCTGTATTTGTTTCCCTATCAGAGTGGCTTTTTTTTCTACAGAATTTGGCCAGGGACAACCCCCTTGTTGCTGTGGGTTCTTTTACGTGTGCTGAAATAATGATATGTAACACACGGGACCTCAGTTTATCGTCTCGTCCAAAAGACTAGCACCAAGACCACCACTCATGGTCTAATGGATGGGGGAAAAGGTTTGGTACCCAAAGGGGATAGGGCATCATAAATAATGTATTCTATTTTTTTCTTTTTCTTTCTTTCTTCTTTTATATCGAAGATAATGGAATAAGCACTCATGTGCTTTTTTACATCCAGTCCCCGTGTGTATGCAGTTTTGTTAAATGTCATCTGTTCCCACCGGCACACGAGTGGCCTACTCTTACGAAAAGTGGAACAGGATTTAACGTGTGCGCAAGATGTTCTGCATGCGTTCGCACACAGGGCGCATGTATATATTATATATGTATGTGTGTGTGTGTGTGTATTGTGAAGGAGGCATCAGTGGTTTTGTTGTTGTTCCATTTCAGCCGACCAGCATCGGGGCCCTGCCTGCACTGGAGGAGCTGTGGCTGGACTGCAACTACCTGATAGACCTGCCCCGGGTGAGTCAGGTGTCCAGGTGTCTTTGTGGGTACTGCACACACACCTTGTACCCTGTCTGTGTGTCTTAGTTACATTATCCTTTATAATGCACAGCAGCAACTACCTGATAGACCTGCCCCGGGTGAGTCAGGTGTCCAGGTGTCTTTGTATGTGTGTTACATCATCCTTTATAATGTACAGCAGTCAGCAGCAACTACCTGATAGACCTGCCCCGGGTGAGTCAGGTGTCCAGGTGTCTTTGTGTGTGAGTTAGTTACATTATGCTGTATAACGTACAGCAGTCAACAGCAACTACCTGATAGACCTGCCCCGGGTGAGTGAGGTGTCCAGGTGTCTTTGTGTGTGAGTTAGTTACATTATGCTGTATAACGTACAGCAGTCAACAGCAACTACCTGATAGACCTGCCCCGGGTGAGTGAGGTGTCCAGGTGTCTTTGTGTGTGAGTTAGTTACATTATGCTGTATAACGTACAGCAGTCAACAGCAACTACCTGATAGACCTGCCCCGGGTGATGAGGTGTCCAGGTGTCTTTTGTGTGTGTGAGTTAGTTACATTATGCTGTAATAACGTAACAGCAGTCAACAGCAACTACCTGATAGACCTGCCCCGGGTTAGTCAGGTGTCCAGGTGTATTTTGTGTGTGTTACATTATCCTTTATAATATACAGCAGTCAGCAGCAACTACCTGATAGACCTGCCTCGGGTGAGTCAGTCATCCAGGTGTCTTTGTGTGTGTGTTACATTATCCTTTATAATATACAGCAGTCAGCAGCAACTACCTGATAGACCTGCCTCGGGTGAGTCATTCATCCAGGTGTATTTGTGTGTGTGTTACATTATCCTTTATAATGTACAGCAGTCAGCAGCAACTACCTGATAGACCTGCCCCGGATGAGTCATTCAGATGTCCATAGGGCTATTACACACTTTGTACCCTGTACATTTGATAACGTACAGCAGTAACTACCTGATAGACCTGCCCCGGGTGAGTCAGTCTGTGGGGTTTTTACACACATACCTGTTCCCTGTCTGTCTGTCTTAGTTAGTTACATTTTCCTTTACAGCATACAGTTGCAACTACCTGACAAACCTGTCAGAGAACCAGCCGGAGTTGTCATTATTATCATGGAGATGGGGAACCTGCGGAAGCTGTCTATACTGGTTATTATTTTCACTATTATCATCATTACTATCATTATTATCATTATCATCATTATCATTATTATCATTATTACTGTTATACAGGAGATGGGTAACCTGAGGAAGCTGTCTATCCTGGACGTATCAGAGAACCAGCTGGAGGTGTTGCCTGAGGAGATCAGTGGCATGGCCGCCCTCACCGACTTCTGCCTCTCCCAGAACAGGCTGGAGCACCTGCCCGACGGCATAGGTCAGTGTGGGGTCACAACCCCATAGGTCAGTGCTGGGGTCACACCCCCATAGGTCAGTGCTGAGGTCATGCCCCCATAGGTCAGTGCGGGGTCACGCCCCACCCCCAGCTGTCGGTCATTTCCCCCTATTTCAGCTGCTAATTAATGCAGCCCAGTCTAGTGGGGCCAGCTGGTGCTGATTATTATAGCAGGAACTGACCATGCTTTGAACTAGGTCAAAGGAAAGGGGCACGCTAAATTTAGCACTCTTGACTAAGTGAATTTGGATTTATTTGTGTGCTGAGGCCCTCCCTCCCCCCCCCCAGTCCTCCCTGGTGATTTTTGTTTGTTATTGAACTTGATGGTTTCTTTTTTGTTGTTGTTGTTCCTGTGGGGTTGTTTTGGGTATGAAGTCTGCGTGAGAAAATGTAGGTTTTTATTTGTATGTATAAGCATGCATGCACGCGTGTGTGTCCATGCACGCATGGAAAGCATGCATGCACGCACGCACGCACGCACTCTACACTACACTACACCACACCACACCACACCACACCACACCACACCACACCACACCACACCACACCACACCACACCACACCACACTACACCACACTACAGAACTCTACAGTTTTCTGAGACTGACAGTTGGCTACTACATCATAAATATATAGATGTGCTTGTTTGGTTTGCAGGTTACCTGAAGAAACTGTGTATTTTGAAAGTAGACATGAATCGTCTGTTGGTGCTGACTCCCCACATAGGCAGGTAAGTGGTCGGTGGAAACAAAACCTATTTTCATTTGCCTTTCTTATATCACATAATTATGATATTGTCTGTTTCCATATGCCTTCACATTGTCTCTGCCTTTCTATTGGGCTTCCACATAAAATAAATTATAGGTTTCTTTTCTTCCTTTCTTTCTTTTTTTTTTTTTTCTCCTCTATATGCCGTCATTTTTCTCTGTTCTGTTCAGCTTTGCTGTGAGATTTAGTATTAATTTTTTACGAATTTCCTTTATTTTCAATTTTCTATTGTAGAAGTAGTATATATCTATATCTATATCTATATCTATATCTATCTATCTATCTATCTATCTATCTATCTATCTATCTATCTATCTATCTATCTATCTATATCTATCTATCTATCTATCTATCTATCTATCTATCTATCTATATATATATATATTCAGTTGTTCACTGTGGCATTGACTGACACCGATATCTGTGTTGTGTTACAGCTGTGAAGGTATGCAAGAGCTGATTGTCACAGAGAATCTCTTGTCGGTAAGTATTTTTATTTTTATTATTTATTCATTTAATTTATTTGTTTATTCTTTTATATTGAGGATAATGGAATAAGCACTGATATGCTTTTTTTTTTTTTTTTTTTTTTACATCTAGTTCCTGTATATATTGAAGTATTTTCTAAGATTGGATTAGATCGAAGTATTTCCTATTTGTATTGGAAAAATTGTGGCTTTTGTGCATTTAAAAAACTAATGAAAGAAATTTTTTTGTTTACAGGAGCTGCCCACCACCATTGGGAAGCTGAAGAACTTGCACAACCTCAATGTGGACAGGAACAGACTGGGAGACATCCCAGTTGAGGTACGGTACTGTTCTCGCTGCCTTTTTAAAATTATTTAATTAATTAATTAATTTATTTTTTTAGTTATGATAGATACTTTAGCCAAGTGGTTCACATCCAATTAAATGGGTCCATGAACTTGTGGGTTCGAATCTCAGAGGTGTCTTGTGAATTAAGGGTTGTTTTTTAATTTTAAATTTTTTTATAGATTTTCCAGTTCAACTTCAGATTAGCAAGCGTAGTGTATGATTGTCTCTGTCTGTCTGTCTGTCTGTCTGTCTGTCTGTCTGTCTGTCTGTCTGTGTCAGATTGGCAAGTGAATGATTGTCTGTCTGTGTGTCAGATCGGCAAGTGAATGATTGTCTGTCTGTCTGTCTGTGTGTGTGTCAGATCGGCAAGTGAATGATTGTCTGTCTGTCTGTCTGTGTGTCAGATTGGCAAGTGAATGATTGTCTGTGTGTCAGATTGGCAAGTGAATGATTGTCTGTCTGTCTGTCTGTCTGCCTGTCTGTCTGCCTGTCTGTCAGACTGGCAAGTGTAGTGTATGATTGTCTGTCTTTCTCATCTGTCTGTCTGTCTGTCTGTCTGTCTCATATTGGCAAGTGTAGTGTAGGATTCGGGGACAGGATAGCTGAATGGTCAGAGCACTTGCTTTCCCCCAGCCAATGTTAAGCAGCGTCGAGCATGGTTACCAGTTTGATGGGTGACCGTTTGTGCGCCTTGGCTTCAGTACACCCCCCCCCCCCCCCCCCCCCCCCCAGTTCACCCAGCTGTCAATGAGTACCTGGGAAGGTAAAGCAGCGAGGGAGAGGAGATGGGCTACACCCTGAACATGTTGGCCCCTAGAGAAGCTGAGGTCTCTGACGCCTTGCTCCCCTTCAACCACCTAGATTATGGGACACCTGTACCTTTACCTTTACCTTTAATGTATGATCATCTGTGTGTCTCTAACAGATTGGGAAGTGCACCAAGCTGGGCGTGCTGTCTCTGAGGGATAACCGCTTGCTGCGTCTGCCCCAGGAGCTGGGCATGCTCAATCGCCTGCAGGTCCTGGATGTCTCCGGCAACAGGTCAGCACTTCTCTCCCCCCCCCCCCCCCCTTTTTTGGGTTATTTTTGTTTTTAGGGAAGTATTTCAAACATTTCCAGACCCTGTCTACCTGTTCATTTTTTTAAAAAGTCATTTTATTTGTTTTGTCTATTTATTGTTTTGTTATTTAGGGGGCAGGATAGCTAAGTGGTCAGAGCGTTAGCTTCCCTCGTAGTCAAGTTAAGCAGCATTGAGCATGGTTACCAGTTAGATGGGTGACCGTTTGCGTGGTGCCTTGGCTTCAGTACCATCCCCCCAGTTCACCCAGCTGTCAATGGGTACCTGCCCTCTTTAGGGTCAGGGAAGGTAAAGCAGCGAGGGAGAGGAGATGGACGCCGCCCTCAATATGTTGGCCCCTAGAGAAGCTGAGGTCTCTGATGCCTCGCTCCCCTACGACCACACAGGTTATGGGACACCTTTACCTTTAACTTAAAAGGAAGGGGTGCGCTAATTTTAGCACTGGGCCCTGGACCCTTGACTGAGTTATGCTGGAGGTGTGCGCTGTGACTTTGCTCCCCAAACGACCGGCATAAGTGGTGGCACACCTGTACCCTCACCTGTGCTTTATCTGTCCTCTCACCTGTGCTTTGCATGTCCCCTCACCTGTGTTCTCTTTACCTGCCCCCTCACCTGTGTTTTACCTGTCCCCTCACCTGTCCCCTCACCTGTCCCCTCACCTGTGTTCTCTTTACCTGCCCCCTCACCTGTGTTTTACCTGCCCCCTCACCTGTGTTTTACCTGTCCCCTCACTTGTCCCCTCACCTGTACTTTACCTGCCCCCTCACCTGTCCCCTCACCTGTCCCCTCACCTGTACTTTACCTGCCCCTCACCTGTCCCCTCACCTGTCCCCTCATCTGTACTTTGCCTGCCCCTCACCTGTCCCCTCACCTGTACTTTACCTGCCCCCTCACCTGCCCCCTCACCTGTGCTTCACCCGCCCCCTCACCTGTCCCCTCACCTGTGCTTTACCTGTCCACCCACCTGTGCCCTCAGCTGTAC
>CM060350.1:22237134-22242134 GCA_030674155.1 Stramonita haemastoma | reverse complement strand
TTCTTTCTTTCTTTATTTACTTATATCGAGGATGATTGAATAAGCACTCATGTGCTTTGACGATGTGAGTATGCTTGGCTGAGTGGATGTGAGTTGTGTACGGTGTGTGAGAAAGATTCTGATGATGATGTGAGTAACCTTGTTTTTTTTTAAAATTTATTTATTTATTTATTTATTTATTTATTTATTTATTCATTCATTCATTTATTTATTTATTTATTTATTCATTTATTCATTTATACACACACACACACACACACACACACACACACACACACACACACACACACACACACACACACACACACACACACACACACACACACACACAGCACACACACGCACACACACACCATGCATACACATGCACATCTATAGACACACACACTCTCACCCTCTCTCACCCTCTCTCACCCTCTCTCTCTCTCTCTCTCTCTCTCTCTCTCTCCTCTCTCTCTCTCTCTCTCTCTCTCTCTCTCTCTCTCTCTCTCTTTCTTTCTTCTCCCTCCCTATCTCTTCCAACACACATGCATAGATGCGTATGCAATTACAATGTGCATGCTTCCATGATTATGACACTAGTGTTTGAAAACATACTGTTTTTTTTTTTTTTTTTTTTTTGAAGTTCATGTGAAGTGGACTTCGTATATAGCTAGCTATTGATAGTCTCTTGCTGTCATATTCCTTTTCTATCACTCTCTTTCTCTGCTTTGCTTGTTTCTATTAATTATTGCATCATATTTCCCTTGCCATGAGGTGTAATCTGGTTTTTATGTGTAGCCTCTCTCTTGTTACAGTTTGGACCGTCTTTAAAAAAAAAAAAAAAAAAAAAAAAAAAAATCTTCATCTGGTGTCTGATGTTTGTGTCAACGATTGTTAAGAAAATTTGTCCTCGTTTATTTATTCATTCATTTATATATTTATTTATTTATTTATTCATTCATTCATTTATTTATTTATTTATTTATTTATTTATTTATTTATTTATTTATTTATTCATTTATTCATACCACTTTATGTCACAGCATATTTATCTGCGTGAAATTCAGGCTGCTGTCTCTCCCAGGGGGAGAGGGCATCACCATTAAGTGCAGCACCTACCCATTATTTTTTAAAAATTTTTTATTTTTCCTATCTGCAACTGTATATATAAATGTGTTTCCCCTCTACATCCTCTTTCTCAGAAGTTTTTCATTATGCATGCTGGCTTTATAGCATGAAGAGAGAGACCTGTACTCACACTCCTGGCCTCTCTCTCTCTCCTTCCTTCCTTCTGTTGCATGGCTCACTGACCGGCACTATGCGCCGTGTCTCTCTGGCTCGCTTTCCGGCTGTCCGGATCTCCGGATGTCGGCTCTCCGGTTGTCCGGCTTTCTCCGGATCTCTGTCTGGTTGTCTGGCTGTCCGGCTTTCTCCGGCTCTCTGTCCGGTTGTCTGGCTGGCTGGCTGTCAGAGCCACTTTGTGCGTCACGACACCCCCCACCCCAAAGAGCTGAAGGCGCGACACACCAAGTTCCTCAAACAGAAAGACCACATCGACGGCCACGTCATCCCTCATAAAGACAAGACGCCTGAGGTGAGAGTGGAATCAGGGAGAGAGGGAGGGGGGAGGGAGAGAGGGAGGGAGAGAGGGAGGGAGAGAGGAGGGAGAGAGAGAGGGAGGGAGAGAGGGAGGGAGAGAGAGAGGGAGGGAGAGGAGAGGGAGGGAGAGAGGGAGGGAGAGAGACAGTGAGGCAAGAGACAGAGAGAGAGAGAGAGAGAGAGAGAGTGAAAGGGAGACAGAGAGACAAGAGACAGAGAGAGAGAGGTGATGGGGTGGGGTAGTTGGGGGATGGTTGGAGGAGATGAAAGTTTGTGAGGGAGGGGGGGGGTAGGATGGGATGGGGACAGTGGGCAGGGAGGGGGAAGGAGGAAAAGAAAAAGAAATTGTAAGAGAGAGGGAGGGGGGGTGAGAGAGTGTGAGAGGGAGAGAGAGGGAGAGAGAGAGAGAGAGAGAGAGAGAAGAGAGAGAGAGAGAGAGAGAGAGAGAGAGAAAAGAAAAAACCCAACTAGATCTGTTTTTTGCATGCCTATGCATTCTTCATGAAATCTATATGTATATATTTATATTCTACTGTTCTGAAATCCGTGCATGTGTCTGTAGATTTTTTTGCTTTCCAGGAAAATATGCTACTGGAAATATCGTTTGTGACATATATACAAAATATCAGTCTGTATAAAGTTTGCTTGATTCTTTTGGCTGCCCAACAAAGCTGTTCAGTTTCATATTGCATGGTATATAGCCTGGAGTAGAAAGACATTTTTATTTTTAAAAGTACTCTGTGTGGTACACTGTGCTAGTCATGGTGCATCAGCTTTTACTCTTGTAAATCGTACTATGTATTTGAAATATAGGAAAATGTTGGGGACGGGATAGCTCAGTGGTCAGAGCGCTCCCTTTCCCCCAGCCAAGGTTAAGCAGCGTCGAGTGTGGTTACCAGTTGGATGGGTGACCGTTTGCACGCCTTGGCTTCAGTACAGTTCACCCAGCTGTCAATGGGTACCTGCCCTCTTTAGGGTCAGGGAAGGTAAAGCAGCAAGGGAGAGGAGATGGGCGCCACTGCCCTCAACATGCTGGCCCCTAGAGAAGCTGAGGTCTTTGACACCTCGCTTCCCAACGACCACACAGGTTATGGTACACCTGTACCTTTTTTTTTTTAGTTTGTGACCTAGGTTCCTGTAGGAAGGAAAAAACGAGCGGTGTTGACGTGCGGCGTGTTGTGTTGTGCAGGACACGATGTTCATGCCGGGTCGTGACCCCGATGCCTCGTGGGAGAAGGAAGAGTACGCGTCGTCTCCTAAGCATCACTTTGGGGACGACCGGCGCACCTCCCCTGTCCAGGTGTCGCCTCAAGTCCAGCAACCCCCACCTCAACCCCCGCCCCCAGACGTTATCATAGGTTGTGAAGTTTGTGTGTTTGATGTGTGTGTGTTGTGTGTTGTGTGTGTGTGTGTGTGTGTGTGTGTTTGGTGTGTGTGTGTGTGTTGTGTGTGTATGTGTGTGTGTGTTGTGTATGTGTGTTGTGTGTGTGTGTTGTGTGTGTGTGTGAGTGTGTCAAGTCAGTCAAGTCAAAAACACTTTAATCATCCCTGAAGGGCAATTACAATACTGACAGGCATATTGATACAAACCATAATCAAACACACGAAGGAGCTACATTTCTTATTTGTTCAAACATCATATAACTTCAAATAAAATGTGTGTGTGTGTGTGTGTGTGTGTGTGTGTGTGGTGTGTGTGTGTGTGCATGTGTGTGTGTGTGTGTGTGTGTGTGCATGTGTGTGTGTGTGTGTGTGTGTGTGTGTGTGTGTGTGTGTGTGTGTGTGTGTGTGTCTTTGATTTTATGTCTGTTCAGTGATATTTGTGTGTGTGGTGTGTGTGTGTGTGTGTGTGTGTGTGTGTGTGTGTGTGTGTGTGTGTTGTGTGTGTGTGTGTGTATGTGTGTTGTGTGTGTGAGTGTGTGTTTGTGTGTGTGTGTTGTGTGTCCGTGTGTGTGTGTGTGTGTGTGTGTGTGTGTGTGTGTGTGTGTGTGTGTGTGTGTTTATTTATTATTATTTTTTTAATTCTTTTATATCATGGATAATGGAATAAGCATTCTAATGCTTTTTTACATCCTGATCCAGTCCAGTTGTGTGTGTGTGTGTGTGTGTGTGTGTGTGTGTGTGTGTGTGTGTGTGTGTGTGTGTGTGTGTGTGAAAAGGGGGGGGGGTGTTGGGGGAGGGGAGTGTTGTGTCTGTTAGAAATTATTTTTATTTTCAATTCACATAATTATACAAAACAATGTGATATATATGACGCTCCTCCACAGAAGGAGTCGCATGGCACCAGAGGTCAATTTTTAGTTATTGACAAGTCATTAATCTGCAATAAAAAAGGCTATACAATACAAAAAACAAACAGATTGAAAATCGGACAATTCTGTGCAAAGTTATTACAAATTGAAGTGATACACTGCAGGATGTGACAAAATGAGAAACGGGCAAGTTTATTTTCGTAACAGATTGTCAGAATGAGGGCTTGGGTATTTTCAAAACACATTTAAAGGCAAAAGTAATAAACATTAGGCCTTGATATTTCATTACAAGGTAGAATAACGGATATAGTTTAATAATCGATCAAAATCTCAAAATTGACAACTTGACCTCCACTTGCCTTTAACCCTCTTCCATTCGCTTTTCTGACCAAGAAACTCCTCCTAGTATTCGGAAAATTTCAATCTTTTTCTAGTAAAACACAGTTCCTTAGTAATATACACCACCATATAAAAACTACTGATAGTAGAGTCTTGAAATTTGACAGGAGTGTTCATAAGTTGTCATAGTTTACTTTGCATCAAAATTTGACAGTCCTGCTTATATATGTCGTGTTGCTGTCCCCCTTTTTGTCACCAAATCAAGGTGACAACATGTTCACTTCATGCTGTTAGTAAAATAATATGCTCTAACATGCACATCATGCACTAGTATGAGTCAAAATTGAAAAAAAAATAGTGTCCTACCTACAGGCCCTCTGTAGGATTCCACGTCAGGGTAATCCGATTGAATAATATACATCACATGAAGATTGTCACCAAGTCCATTGTCTGGGATTGTACAGTTTTTCTACACACTAAAGAGAAATAAAAAATACGCAAACACGGTACATTATTCACGGGATGGATTGCGTCGTGCCTTGAACTGGGCTTTGATATGTGATGTCATTGAGAAAGGGCCTGATCTTGAAGAGAGGGTCGTACTGGGGGCTGTCACGTCCAGGTGTGTCTCTTGTGTCTCTCAAATGAAAATACTGATTCAGCTTCAAAAATCTTGTTTTGGGCATGACAGTACTGATCCATGAGTGAGAAAACTTGGGGTCAGTGGACCAGTACATATGTATTCTGGGCAGACGATTGATTCCCATCATTATCAGTATAGACAGGTAAGCCCTGATCTCCTCAGGTGTTGTGTCTGTCCACAAAGGA
>CM060350.1:22212134-22224634 GCA_030674155.1 Stramonita haemastoma | reverse complement strand
CTCGCTTTCCCCAAGTCAAGTTAAGCAGCATCGAGGGTGGTTACCAGTTGGATAGGTGACCGTTTGCGTGCTTTGGCTTCAGTACAGTCTCCCCAGTTCACCCGGCTGTCAATGGGTACCTGCCCTCTTTAGGGTCAGGGAAGGTAAAGCAGCGAGGGAGAGGAGATGGGCGCCGCTCTAACTATGCTGGTCCCTAGAGAAGCTGAGGTCTCTGATGCCTCACTCCCCTACGACTGCCTAGGCTACGGGACACCTTTACCTTTTACTGTACCTTTAATTTTTGTGTCAGTATTAAAAATTTTTTTTAAAGAAAACAGTATGTGTTTTTGTCAGTACCTGCTCTGTGTTAAGTTTTCTGTGTTCCTCTAGGTTATGGGACAACTTTACCTTTTGCCATACCTTTTATTTTTGTGTCAATATATATATATTTTTTTTTCTTAAAAGAAAACGGTGTTTTTTGTCAGTACCTGCTCTGTGTTAAGTTTTCTGTGTTCCCCTTTGGTTTCAGCAGATCTATGAACTGTTGGAGGTCTGTATGTGTTGTTGTGATGATATTGCATGTTACTGTCTGTATGTGTTGTTGTGATGATATTGCATGTTACTGTGTGTATGTGTTGTTGTGATATTGCATGTTACTGTGTGTATGTGTTGTGATATTGCATGTTACTGTGTGTATGTGTTGTTGTGATGATATTGCATGTTACTGTGTGTATGTGTTGTTGTGATATTGCATGTTGTTATTGGATTCCCTAGTCGTGGTTGGTCTTCTTGGTTTCCCCGTTAACCCTCTTGCATTCGAATTCTCTGAACACAAACTGCCCCTAGATTTCACATTCCATCTCGAAATCAGGTCAGGCACACATGCTCGCTCGCCTTTTCCTCCTTCTAAGTACATACCAGCAGCTATAATTACTTCCAGACTCTCAGCAGGATTTGCATCTCTGGCCTGATAGAGCTTTGACATGTGGTAGCAATTAGTGATGGTCACAGTGTGATGGAAATCTACTGTGTGTAAATCTCGGCAAATCCCGGTTTGGGATTCAGGGAGGGGCAATTATTCAAACCACCACCAACAACAGCAACAGCGACAACAGTACATGTTGGCTTTATTCACTACCACCACCACCACCACCACCACCACCACCACCAACATCAGCGACAACAACAGCAACAACAGTAAATGTTGGCTTTATTCAGTGGTTTGCAGCAACTGTGTAGAGAGAGTCCTCACTCCCCCCCCCCCCCCCCCCCCCCAGTAAAGTAGAGTACATGAACTAACAGCCCTGTCCCACCTCACCCACAGTCCTATGTATGGTGTTCCTACCTGTTCCTTGTTGTTGTTGTTGTTGTTGTTTTCTAACGTAGTTGAGATGCAACGTGGCCAAGGTGACCCCTTCTTTATCACCACAGCACGCAAATCCAACATCACTCAGTCAGTCGTGCTAAATTTAATGATAATAATACATAAAATTTATATAGCGCTGTATCTTGCAAAAAACAAATCAAAACGCTTGCATTCGACCCATACAACACACGAGCAATCAATGATGATTAATAGTTAAAAATTTAGCGCACCCTTTTTACCTAGTCCGAGTGTGGTCAGTTCCTGCTATAAATAGCACCAGCTGGCCCCAACTGGGCTGGGCTGGGCTGGGATGGGTTAATTAATTAGCACAGCTAAGAGGAGCTGAAAGTGGGGGGAACTCTTGTTTGAGTTTTGCGGATACTCTTGTTTGAGTTTTGTGGATACTCTTGTTTGAGGTTTGAGGATACTCTTGTTTGAGGTTTGAGGATACTCTAGTTTGAGGTTTGAGGATACTCTAGTTTGAGGTTTGAGGATACTCTTGTTTGAGGTTTGAGGATACTCTTGTTTGAGGTTTGAGGATACTCTTGTTTGAGGTTTGAAGATACTCTTGTTTGAGGTTTGAAGATATTTTTATTGGAATTTTGAGGGTTCAGTACTCTTAATTTGAATTTTGAGGATACCCTTGTTTGAGTATTGAGGATAATCTTAATGAATTTTGAGGGTACTCTTATTTGTTTTGAGTATACTCTTATTTGAATTTGAAGATACTCTTATTTGAGTGTTGAAGATACTAGGATACTCTTATTTGAGTTTTGAGGATACTCTTAATGAATTTCGAGGGTACTCTTGTGTTGAGTATACTCTTGTTTGTTTTGAGGATACTCTTGTTTGAGTTTTTAGGATACTCTTATGAATTTGAGGTACTCTTTTGATTTTGGGATTGATTTTGAGGATACTCTTATTTGAATTTTGAGGATACCTTATTTGAGTTTTGAGGATATTTTTGAATTTGAGGATACTCTTATTTGATTTTGAGGATACTCTTATTTGAGTTTTGAGGTACTCGTTATTTGAATTTTGAGGATACTCTTATTTGATTTTGGATTTGAATTTTGAGGATACTCTTATTTGATTTGAGATACTTATTGATTTGAGGATACTCTTTTGAATTTGAGATACTCTTATTGTGTAAAGTGTACTCTTGTTTGGTATGCAGCCCTTCCATTGTGCGTTTTTGTGATCAAATCTGTCTTGATGTTGTTTCTTTGTTGTTATTGCTTTAAAAAAAAAAAATCCGTATTCTTTTGTTTGTTAATCATTTTTTGATGTTATTACTACTACACAGGCTTGTCTACAGTTTTTGTTTTGCAAAGGTTTCACATGTATATTATTTTATTATTACTATAGATTTTGAATGCAATATTTTTATACATGCACAAATATGCATTAAAAAAAAAAATCATAACATTATGATCGCCATTTCTGCAGTATGCAGGAGTGCACACTTGTTAAAACCTGTTCTGGTTTTCAAAAGTGTAGGCCATTGTTTGCTGGTGTGTGAATGGATAACAAAATTGACAAACTTGCATGCACATGGGGACTGGATGTAAAAAAACAAACAAACCAGTACATGTGTGCGTATTCCATTATCTTTGAAGTAAAAGGATAGCTAAAGTTAAGTATTTAGTTAGTACATAGTCTGCAGGAGCCAAGTGGTTAACCCTCTTGCATTTGGATTCTCTGAGCACGAATTGCCCCTAGATTTCGCACTCCATCAAGAAATCAGGTCAGGCACACATGCTCGCTCGCCTTTTCTTCCTTCTAAGTACAGGAGGAAGAAAAAGAGGCAGACCAAGGAAGAGATGGGAGGACAACATCAGCAAATGGACAGGTTTAGAACTCAACAAAACTTTGAGAAAGGCAGAACAGAGAGAGGAATGGAGGGAACTGGTTGTCAAGCCTTCAGGGGTGCCCCCACTGTCGTCAGACTAAGAGATAGACAGATAGATATGACAGTGTTGATTCTAGGGTGCGCCCTTGTGGGATTCCCGCATTTTTTTCAACTTTGCCGCAAAATAATGTGACCAGTGCGCCCTGACGGACGCAAAAAAACTGTGGATAGCGCATATTTGAACAAACAGTGCGCCCGCGCAACTGCCGTTTGTATAGTTTCAAAACAGCGCTACATGCGTGGGTCATTACGTTGATACACCAGGGACAGCAGGATGCACTGATTAGCGCCCAGTCATCAAAATCGTCACACAGCATCTGGTCTGACGTCATTTTCTGACTCATTTACGTCATTTCATCATTTTTTCAAAGGAGCCGTGAAGTCCTGAAACAAGTGACGTCATTGTGACAGAGATCGTTAGTGGAAGAAGCCGCGTCCCGGCAGGCTTCAAAACTGGCAGACCTTTTCAAGGCGGTTTTTCAGATCTGGCTAGACAAGTATAGCCGGTGTTTGGCAACAACAATGATAGTCTACCGACTATCGGCTGGAGATATCAAAAATGATTTTGACCCCCCCCCCCCCCCTCTCCTCTCTCTCTCCTCTCTCTCTCTCTCTCTCTCTCTCTCTCTCTCTCTCTCTCTCTCTCCTCTCATCTCTCTCTCTCTCTCTCTCTCCTCCCTCCTGAGGAGGGGGGAGGGGCAAGACTTTGATATTGGCTTTCACCTCTCCTCATCTAGATATCTCTAACTCTGAAAGTGGAAATACAAAATTGACTTTGACCCCCCCCCCCCCTCTCCTCTCCTCTCTCTCTCCTTCTCTCTCTCTCTCGTCTCCTTTATGGGACTGGAGGAAAAGATAAGACTTAGATATTGGCTTTAACCCCTTTTGTAATCTAGATCTAAATCTAGTTCACCCTCCAACTCTGATTGGAAATACAAAATGGACTTTTGACATCCATTCCTCCCTCCCCAACCTTTCTCTCTCTCTCTCTCTCTCTCTCTCATCTCTCTCTCTCTCTCTCTCTCTCCTCTTTCTCTCTCTCTCTCTCTCTCTCTCTCTCTCTCTCTCTCCCTCTCTCTCTCTCTCTCTCTTTCATATGGTGAAAGGGAGGGGGGGGGGGGGGGGGGGGTAAGACTGATTTTGGCTCTTGCCTCGTTTTTCATCTAGATCTAGCTCTCTCTCCAACTCAAAATGTGGAAATACAAATTTGACTTTGACTCTCTCTCTCCTTCCCTCCCTCCCCCCTCTCTCTTTCTCCTCCCCCCCCCCCCCACTCTCTCTCTCTCTCTCTCTTGTATACAAACAATGCATCTCCTCCTGTATTTATGTAGTATGTATCCCTCCACATCTGAATGTACCACAATCTTCCCCACCCTTTCTCTCTCCCCCCTCCCCCTCCCCCCCCCCCCTCTCTCTCCTCTCTCTCTCTCTCTCTCTCTCTCTCTCTCTCTCTCTCTCTCTCTCTCTCTCTCTCTCTCTCTCTCTCTCTCTCTCTCTTTCTCTTTCCTGTGTAAGAAAATCATTTTACAGACCAGCTGCAATACATAAGGTGTATATTAAATCCAGTCTGCTGACATACCATCCTGTTTGTTTTGTTTCTCATTCTTGAAAAATAGCAGAAATCAGAGTACTAACGATATTATGAGCAAATACTACTTACTACTTGTCCCCTTTTTTATGAAGAGAAAAGGGGGGAGGGGGGCAAATGCCCCCCTTTTTTCATTTCAGGGGGCCCTTGGGCCCCCTTTTTTGAAATCCTAGAATCAACACTGATAGAGATAGAAGTACATACCAGCAGCTATAATTATTTCCAGACTCTCACCAGAGGCTCTGTGCCTCTGGCCCAATAGAGCTTTGGCATGTGGTCGTGATCGGTGAAGGTCATTGCGTGATGGAAAACTACTGTGTGTAAATCCCAGTTCAGGATTCGGGGGGGGGGGGGGGGGGGGGGGGGGGGGGGGGGGGCAATTATTTAATCCCAGCAAATTCCGGTTCGGGACTAAGAGGGTTGCTATCTACTCTAGCTCAGAAATGTTGTGGACAGAGACAGACTGTGTCGCATTTTTATGATTAATTAGTGTTGGTTTTCTTGATCCATTGGTGGAATCCATTTATTAAACTTTTTTTTTTCTTTCAGATTTCATGTATTGAGATTACTGTGTATGATTGTATTGATATTACTATGTATGATTGTATTGATATTACTATGTATGATTGTATTATGCATTGATATTGTTCCAGTATATCAGTTACTGTGTATGATTGTATTGATATTACTATGTATGATTGTATTGATATTATCTCTTAGTGTCCTGAACCACTCGAAAGTGCAGTATCATCATGCCATACTTTTTAAGCTGAGTATGGTCAAAGGAAACCTTTTCTCTCTGTCCATGCACACTAGACACCTTAGGAGAATGTATGTGTTTTAGTATTGCAGTGTTTTTATACAGAATACATAGAAACACCACTCACACAATTGTGTTTAATTATGTTGTTTACTAGAGATAATAATAATAATTATACATGGAATTTGTATAGCGCTATATCTTGCAAAAACAAATCAAAGCGCTTGCATTCGACCTACACAACACACAATCAGCAACAATTTACAGTTTTGACAAATTCAAATGTACACATACACACACACACACACACACACACACACGCACACACGCACGCACACACGCACGCACGCAGCACGCAGTGCGCACACACACACACCTACAAACGTTATGCACTTTGGCAGGTGGATGTTGAAGGCAGGGGCAGGTAAGAGATTGAAACAGAAGGAGAAAAACTTAGGTTTGAAATAAGTGTGTCTTGAGGTTGAATTTAAAAGTATCATAAGTAGATTACCCAATAATTGCGGACAAAACTAGCAAACAACTTTTGACACATGGTACAAACAAGAAAGAAAAATAATGCAACATATGTAACAATCATTTGCCCACACTATTCTCAAATTTCAGCAGTGCTGATTTATAGTATGAGAGATATTACATTTTAAACATACCCACCCATTTCGGCTCATTTTGGCCAAATCCTTCCATGACCAGGAAGTTGATTGTGTCAGTTCACTATAGGACTCTAAGAGATAAAATTATTATGTATTGGCATTGTTTCAGGCTATCAATTACGGTGTATGATTGTATTGATATTACTATGTATTAAAAAAGTTAAAGTCTGTCCCGAGCCTAAGGCTCATCAGGCCGGTGCTTATCCCGGTTTCTGTGGCGTTAAGCGACTGAGAGTCATAGACTCCCCCTGGATAGGACGCCAGTCTATCGCAGGGTTAACCCCCAACACAAGGTTGGTACCCCTTTTACACCTGGGTGGGGTGAGAAAATAGCCGTAAAGTGCCTTTTCCAAGGGCACAACACCATAGCCGAAAGCTGGGATCGAACCCGCAACCTTTAGATTAGGAGTCCAACGCCCTAACCACTAGACTACAGCGGTGGCTTGTAGTATGTATTATGTGTTGATATTGTTTCAGGCTATCTACGTGTCCAAAGTGGTGCCAGGAGGGAATGCTGATCGGGATGGACGCCTGAAAGTGGGGGACCGCATTGTGTCGGTAAGACAGCTTGTGACCATTGCTCCTCTCTCTCTCTCTTTCTTCTCTCTCTCTCTCTTCTCTCTCTCTCTCTCTCTCTCTCTCTCTCTCTCTCTCTCTTCCTCTTCTCTCTCTCTCTCTCTCTCTCTCTCTCTCTCTGTTCTCTCTCTCTCTCTCTGTTCTCTTCTCTGTCTCTGTCTCTCTCTGTCTGTTGTGTGTCTGTCTGTGTCTGTCTGTGTGTCGTCTCTCTGTCTCTCTCTCTCTCTCTCTCTCTCTCTCTCTCTCTCTCTCTCTCTCTCTCTCTCTCTCTCTCTCTCTCTCTCTCTCTCTCTCTCTCTCTCTTGTGTGTGTGTGTGTGTGTGTGTGTGTGTGTTGTGTGTGTGTGTGTGTGTGTAGGGGGGATCGGGAGAGAGAATGAGTACTACTTTCTTTGGATTTTTGTAACTATGCATATTTTTCCCATGATTTTTTTTTTCCCCTCTTGTTATTAAGCTTTTTTTTATGCTTTTTTTTTTTTTATGCTCGTTTTCTATTTCTATTTCTTATTCGTTTGTTTTTTCCCGAGGGCTGGATGTTAAAAAAGCATGTAGTGCTTAATCTATTACCCTTGAAAAAAAAATTGTTAATTGTTAATTTGTTCTCTTCTCTCTCTCTTCCTTCTGTCTCTGCTGTCTGTCTGTCTGTCTGTCTTTGTCTGTCTGCTGTCTGTCTGCTCTCTCTCTTCTTCTCTGCTGTCTGTCTGTCTGTCTTGTCTTGTCTCTGTCTCTTCTTCTCTTCTTCTTCTGTCTGTCTGTCTGTTTCTGTTCTCTCTCTCTCTCTCTCTCTCTCTCTCTCTCTCTCTCTCTCTCTCTCTCTCTCTCTCTCTCTTTTTCTCTCTCTCTTCTCTTCTCTCTGGGTGGACGCCTGAAAGTGGGAGACGGCATTGTGTCGGTAAGGCAGCCTGTGATCAATGTTCCTCTCTCTTCTTTCTCTTTGTACTCTGCCAGTGAGTTTGAAGACAAAGAAGGAGTGTAAACTTGCAGTGAGTTTGAAGACAAAGAAGGAGTGTAACTCTGCATTGAGTTTGAAACAAAGAAGGAGTTAACTCTCCAGTGGCTTGCAGACAATAAGGAGTGTAACTTGCCAGTGAGTTTGAAACAAGAAGGGTTTGTATTGCCAGTGAGTTTGAAGAAAAGAAGCAGTGTACTTGCCAGTGAGTTTGAAGACAAAGTTGAGCAGGAAAATGGACTAAGGGTTGAACAGTAAAGGGGGGGTGTATGTGTTCTCGTTTAACAGACGCCTTTAGTGACATCAACATTTCTGTTTTTGTTAGAAATTCTCCTCATTTTGCAGATCAACGGTGTGGATTTAGTGACGTCAACATTTCCGTTACAAACTCTCCCTCATTTCCAGATAAATGGTGTGGATTTAAATTAACAGACACCTTTAGTGATGTCAACATTTCCGTAATTGTTGAAAGCTGTCAGTCATTTCCAGATGCTTATTATGATCAGTAGTGACGTCAACATGACTGTTTCACTCTCTCCCTCCTCATTTCAGATCAACGGTGTGGACCTCGCGGACGCTCGCCACGACCAGGCGGTGTCCCTGCTGACGGGCATCGACCAGTCGGTCAGCCTGGTGCTGTACCGCGAGAAGCTGCTGCCCAAGGGCTCCTCCCCCCCCCACCCCTCCTCCTCCTCCCCTCCTCCCTCCTCCTCAGCCACGCCCAGCAGCCGCGTGCAGCGTCTGCCCCACATCACCCAGCCCCTCATCTCCTGGAACAAGACTTCCCCAGGGTCAAGGACGTCCAGCGCCTCGTCCCCCGCTGCTTCTCCTGGCGCCGTGACGATGCAGAACGCGTCAGCCCTTGTTTAGTGCGGGCGTACCCAGCTCTGTGCCAGGTGCGCGTGCACCCAGTCCGGGTGCACGCGCACCCAGTCCGAGTGCGACGTCGGGTGCAGGCGTACCGACACATCTAGGTCGCAGCGTGTCCCCGGTGGCTGGGAGTGTGAACGGTTCTCCTGGAGTGGAATCATCGACGAAAACAGCGACAACAACATCGACATCGGGGCTATCTCCCGAATGGTCCGCCCCGCCCAGAAACGTGCAGCCACCCAAGTTTGTCTACCCGAGTTTCAACCGCCCTTCTTCCACCTCTTCCACTTCCCCCTCCTCCTCCGCTACTACTACTACTACTACCGCTACCACTTCCACCAGCCCTTCCACCACTGCAGGTCACTCACTCACTTTCGCCAACTCTCGGACAGCTGTGGAGAGCAGAGACAACTTTTCGCCCTCGGCGGGGGGGAGACGACAGGAGTGGTCTCCCCTCTGTCGCGCTCTTCCGGCGTCGTCGATTCTCGTCCTGTGGCAGTGAGTGACGTGTCGGTGAGCAGGGGCCCTGGTGAGCTCACCGCCCGGTCGCCGGCGGCGGAGTTCAACCATGTGCATGCTGGGTCGCCGGGTTATGGTGGTTCGGCTGTGGTGTCGTCCGTCGTCGTCGTCCTCGCTTGTTTCGCCCGTTTCGGACGTGTCGTTGCCGCCGCAGCCCTACCCTGTAGAGGTGGGGTGTGTGGTGTGTGTGTGTGTGTGTGTGTGTGTGTGTGTGTGTGTGTGTAGGGGGGATGTGGGAGGGGGTGTGTGTGTGTGTGTGTTGAAGGGGGAAGGTTGTGTGTGTGTTGTATGGGGTGTGTGTGTGTGTGTGTGTGTGTGTGTGTGTTTGTGTTGTTGTCTTCAATTTTACGTCTCTTCACTCTTAGTGATATTTGATGATGAAAAAAAAACAAACTAAAAAAACTAGCATAAGAGTGTGTGTGCATGTGTGTTGTGTGTGTGTGTGTGTGTGTGTGTGTGTGTGTGTGTGTGTGTGTGTGTGTGTGTGTGTGAGAGGGGGACGGGTGTTGGTGTGTATTTGTGTGTATTTGTGTGTGTGTGTGTGTGTGTGTGTGTGGTGTGTGTGTGTGTGTGTGTGTGTGTGTGTGTGTGTGTGTGTGTGTGTGTGGTGAGAGGGGGACGGGTGTGGTGTGATTTGTGTGTGTGTGTGTGTGTGTGTGTGTGTGTGTGTGTGTGTGTGTGTGTGTGTGAGTGAGTTTTATTTTATTTATTTTATTTTATTCTTTTATATTGAGGATAATGGAAAAATAAGCACTCGTGTGATGTGTGGATTTAACGCAATGTTCTGACCCCTAAACAGGCTGCCTATATGACTTTGTGTGTTTTTTTATTTATTTAATTTATTTATTCTTTTATATCAGAGGATAACAGAATAAGCAATCATGTGCTTTTTTTCATCCGGTCCCCGTGTGTATGCAGTTTTGTAAATATTGTCATCTGTTCCCACCAGCACACGATGGCCTACTCTTACGAAAAGCGGAACAGGATTTAACGTGTGCGCAAGATGTTCTGCGTGCGTTCGCACACGGGGCCTCGGTTTAAAGTCTCATCCGAAGGACTAGTGTGTGTGTGTGTGTGTGTGTGTGTGTGTGTGTGTGTGTGTGTGTGTGTGTGTGTGTGTGTGTGTTTGTGTGAGTGTGTGTGTGTGTGTGTGTGTGTGTGTGTGTGTGTGTGTGTGTGTGTGTGTGTGTGTGTGTAGCATGTAAAGTAGTTCTATCATAATGTTCAGCAGCTTTCCTTATTCATTACCTGTTGTATTTTTTCCCTGTTTGTGTTACTGTTGTCAACTCACTTGTTGATTGGTTTGTTAATGGAGTGGATTGGGGGGGGGGGTGGTAGTGATAAACTTGTGAGTGTAAGTTGATAATTATTTGTAAGTAGTATTGGTTTGTTATAATCTTGTGAGAGTGAGTGAGTGGATGATTATTAGTAAGCTATTATTGGTTTGTTGTTATGATATTGTGAGAGTGAGTGAGCTGATGATTATTAGTAAGGTAGAATTGGTTTGTTGGTTGGTTTGTTAATATAATCTTGTGAGTGTGTAAAAAAAACAACAACCTTGTGAGTGTGTTGTGAGCTGATGATTATTAGTAAGCTAGTATTGGTTCAAATGTTGATTGCTCTGTTATTATAATCGACCAATATCTTTTCACTCAGTGACTGACTCACTCACCCATTCATTCACTCACTCACTTGCGATGACCGTCCTCATTTGACCAACCCTTATGGTTGGCCAGGGCGTTGATACCTGGAATGACAGCACAGTTGGTCTAAAATCCTGTTTTTAATCTATAGAAAGGTAAAGGGTAAAGGTGTCCCATAACCTGTGTGATTGTTATTTATTTATTCTTTAATATTGAGGATAATGGATAAGCACTCTTGTGCTTTTTTACATCCAGTCCCCGTGTGTGTGCAGTTTTGTAAATCTTGTATCTGTTCCCACTGAATGGCCTACTCTTACGAAAAGCAGAACAGGATTTAATGTGTGCGCAAGATGTTCTGCGTGCTGTTGTACACAGGGCCTCAGTTTACAGTCTCATCCGAAAGACTTTTGGGGAGAGTGGAGTCAGCACTAATGTTAACTCCAGGGGAAAACATCCCCTCGAACGGAATTGAACTCGGGTCGTCAAATTGCGAGCGCAATGTTCTGACCAGTAGGCTATCCCGTCTCATTTGGTTGTAGGGGAGCGAGGCATCAGAGACCTCAGCTTCTCTAGGGGCCAGCATATTGAGGGCGGCACCCATCTCCTCTCCCTCGCTGTTTTACCTTCCCTGACCCTAAAGAGGGCAAGTACCCATTGACAGCTGGGTGAACTGTGCTGAAGCCAAGGCGCGCAAATGGTCACCCATCCAACTGGTAACCACGCTCAACGCTGCTTAACTTTGGCAGGGGGAAAGCGAGCACTCTGACCACTGAGCTATCCCGCCCCCTGGAATGATAGTAGAGTTGGTTTAAAATCCTGTTTTTCATCTAGATATCAATAATAATCAGTGTAGTTCATCAGAGATAAATTGAAAATGTACACAGTGACAGTCTTGACATGTTCTCAGTGGTTGGCGGGGCCATTTTGGTATAAATTTATATAATTTATAAACAGTATGATTAGAATGGATTGGATTAGACTCGGTCTTTCACCGGATGAAAAAAAAGCATATGAGTGTTTATTCAGTTATCCTCGATATAATAAACAAACAAACAAAAAAACCCTCACTCTCTTACTCATTGGCTCACTCACTCACTCACTCACTCACTCACTCACTCACTCAGAAATGTCATGTTTGATGTGTATGTATGGCAGGATGTTTGCATCGTGAAGGCGGGAAGTCCATTGGGGTTGAGCATTGTCACTGACTGACTAACTGACTGCCTGACTGACTGACTGACTCACTCACTCTCACTCACTGTCTCACTCAGAAATGTCATGTTTGATGTGTATGTATGGCAGGATGTTCGCATCGTGAAGGCGGGAAGTCCATTGGGGTTGAGCATTGTCACTGACTGACTAACTGACTCACTCACTCACTCACTCACTCACTCACTCACTCACTCACTCACTCACTGACTGTCTCTCTCAGAAATGTCATGTTTGATGTGTATGTATGGCAGGATGTTTGCATCGTGAAGGCGGGAAGTCCATTGGGGTTGAGCATTGTCACTGACTGACTAACTGACTCACTAACTGACTCACTCACTCACTCACTCACTCACTCACTCAGAAATGTCATGTTTAATGTGTGTATCATAGTATGTGTGGCAGGATGTTCGCATCGTGAAGGCGGGAGGTGCGTTGGGGTTGAGCATTGTCACTGAC